>JAWNNI010000064.1:0-405000 GCA_035043065.1 Hirtodrosophila confusa
CCAAATTAGCAACTGAGATGATGACATGTCAAATTCCAAAATTGAATGGTCGACATATTTTGCGTGAATAGAGGTCATTCATGAAACGCTTTTTCATCCAAAATTTTCAGGCTCCCATAACTTTGTGAAAACCGAACCGATTTTCATGCGTGATGTCTTTTTTGTTATGGTTTGACATGTAGATTAATGTGGCATTTCAGTTTATATCAAATTCCAAAATTGAATGGTCGACATATTTTGCGTGAATAGAGGTTATGGGAGCCTGAAAATTTTGGATGAAAAAGCGTTTCATATTCACCAAAATATGTCGACCATTCAATTTTGGAATTTGATATAAACTGAAATGCCACATTAATCTACATGTCAAAACATAACAAAAGACATCACGCATGAAAATCGGTTCGGTTTTCACAAAGTTATAGCGAAAATTTTGATGAAAAAGGTTTCAGAATGAAAACTATTCACGCAAAATATGTCGACCATTCAATTTTGGAATTTGATATAAACTGAAATGCCACATTAATCTACATGTCAAACCATAACAAAAAAGACATCACGCATGAAAATCGGTTCGGTTTTCACAAAGTTATGGAGCCTGAAAATTTTGATGAAAAAGCGTTCATGAATGAACCTCAATATTCACATATTCACGCAAAATATGTCGACCATTCAATTTTTGGAATTTGATATAAACTGAAATGCCACATTAATCTACATGTCAAACCATAACAAAAAGACATCACGCATGAAAATCGGTTCGGTTTTCACAAAGTTATGGGAGCCTGAAAATTTTGGATGAAAAAGCGTTTCATATTCACGCAAAATATGTCGACCATTCAATTTTGGAATTTGATATAAACTGAAATGCCACATTAATCTACATGTCAAACCATAACAAAAAGACATCACGCATGAAAATCGGTTCGGTTTTCACAAAGTTATGGAGCCTGAAAATTTTGGATGAAAAAGCGTTTCATGAATGAACCTCTATTCACGCAAAATATGTCGACCATTCAATTTTGGAATTTGATATAAACTGAAATGCCACATTAATCTACATGTCAAACCATAACAAAAAAGACATCACGCATGAAAATCGGTTCGGTTTTCACAAAGTTATGGGAGCCTGAAAATTTTGGATGAAAAAGCGTTTCATGAATGAACTCTATTCACGCAAAATATGTCGACCATTCAATTTTGGAATTTGATATAAACTGAAATGCCACATTAATCTACATATCAAACCATAACAAACAAGTAAGAATGCTATAGTCGAGTATACCCGACTACGTAACTCCCTGTACCCAGGTCTAAAGATTCAATCACATATACGCCCACTTGCATACACACATACACAAAGACGCACACACACACTGGCGGCAAAAGCGACAGCGCAAGCGAGGCAAGTTAATTGGTGGCTGTGCTTCTTCTTCCTCCTCTCCGCATCACTGAATCTTCTTTCGTGAATAACTTCCGTGTTTATTATCCGATCGACTTGAAATTTGGACAGTATATAAGAGAGACTAAAGTATTGTACGTGCCAAATCTTAAAGCTATATCTTGAAAATTGTTACTGTAAAACGGTTTTAATCGATTTGCGGGGAACGGGGGCAGATATCTGAAATATGAAACAAACTTGATCTGCGTATGGTATACAGGAACCTACATTTCAAATTTGGTGTCTCTAGCTCTTGTAGTTGCTGAGATCGACGCGTTCATACGGACAGACGGAAGACGGAGACGGACAGACGGACAGACGGACAGACGGACAGACAGACGGACATGGCCAAATCGAAATCTCTTTTGATACTGATCAAGAATATACTTTATAGGGTCGGAGATGTCTCCTTCTGTCTGTTACATACATTTGCACAGATGTAATACCCCTTTTTACCCATTTTATGGGTACAGGGAGTAAAAAGACATCACGCATGAAAATCGGTTCGGTTTTCACAAAGTTATGGGAGCCTGAAAATTTTGGATGAAAAAGCGTTTCATGAATGAACCTCTATTCACGCAAAATATGTCGACCATTCAATTTTGGAATTTGACATGTCATCATCTCAGTTGCTAATTTGGCCTCCGAAATATGAAGTGCAACTATGTTTGTACAAACTAAACTATCAATATCTGCATGCGAAATGAATTAGTTCTTTTAGAATTAGAATTTGTTTAGAAGTAATTAGTAGATAAAATCGAAACAAAAACAAAAACGAACATGTCTATAAAAAGGCGATATAAATGAAAATAACGGAATATTGCCCGTCTGTTTTTTCTGGCTTCGAATTTCGTCGACGGCCATCAGTTATAATTTGCAGTTCGGGTGTGACTGAAGTATATCAGTAAGAGTGACTTGATTTGTGTAAACCATGTAAGTATTAAATTATTATTTAAAGTAACTAATTTTTTCTTATCATGTATAGATTGATAAAACTACTCCGAAGCTGCAATTGAATAACTTAAAATTATTTGCTGATCAGATTGCGTTCATAATGTAAGTACACACTACTAATAAATACCTATATCCTATATACTGCTTAATAAAAAAGAACTAATTTTATATATATTTGTATTTGTGTTTCCACAGCATGGCAAAAATCAGAATGCACTCGAACGTAAGACTAGCAAGGGAAAAACACAAAAAAATGGCTGATGACAACATTGATGCCGTAACAAAGCAAAATATCACGAAGACCTTTAAAAATAAGTTTTATTCATTTTTGATAGATAATATTGTAATTGTCAAAATAAAAGTTAATAAGAAATAAAATTATAACCTTATATGTGTGTATTTAATGTGTCATTATTGAAAAATCATTTCTTTTGGAATGCCATGAAACTACAATGCCTGTATGGCATATAGAAGTTGCAACCGATTGAATGCCTTCTTCCGGCATGCATTGGTAAGCGAACGCTGCATTGCATGCAGCTCTGCCTACCAACGTCAAATTCGGAAACCGACCCATGAAACAGAACCCGAACGTTTCACGAAGTTGAAATTACAACAACCACCCCATGCTGAATACCAACTATCGTATGCCTTATTGATGTGTTTACTCGCTGTAGAAAACCGAATTAAAGACCGCTTGTGTTTGGAACTACTTCGCGATGGAAAAATTTGTATACGAGAATGCCTTCTGGAATGCAACCCTTGCCCATGATACAATAAGTATATGTGCTTTTCACCCGCACTTATTGCACACGGACTACCTTTTACTTATTGTATCATGCCCTTACGAACTGGGCATGTGTGATAATAACGACAACAAGAGAGTATGTCTGTATGTATGTCGATAGAGATCAGAGCAGCACGCACATAAAATAGGCCTTGACAAAACGAGACAAAAAGTCACAGACCAATATGTAATATATGCAGTTTTGTTTTGATCTTTCATTTTTCGATTTTAACTATATAAAATATACATATATATACATTTGTTATGTCAGTAAAAGCAGCAGCATCATCAGTAGCTGCAAATATATAGTTAAGTTTGAGAATGTAATTAATTTTATTGTTTGCCTATTAATGTATTAGCTTCTTACACACTACTTCTTCAAACATACATACATTAAAATTCATATCATGATTACATTTATGAGTTAATATCAAGCCTAAAAGAGTTCCTTAGTGCCTAAATTGGAGTCCCTATTGGGTTGAGCATAAACGAAAACATACATTTAATGATTACTTTGGTTTTTATATCTGTATGTCTTTTAAAATGTATATTTAAAAAATAAAATATGCGCGCCTCCAACAAGGTGGCAGCTCCAATTAGTTTACCAACACTACTGCAATAACAGAAGCTCGTTTAGCAACACTGGGCTCTGTTAATAACAGAAACTTATCGGCACACGCAACCCTGCTCTGTTAGTTTACAACAGCGAGTCGGATCGCTTGGATCGTGTGTGGACCGTGTTCGCTTTTTGGCCCGTACAAGCGCCGTTTTCGGGCCAAAAGCAATTTCAGTTACCAGGTTCAATTCACCGTTCCCGGGCATTCATTTTGAGCCCAAAATTAGCAAAACTTAAAATTTTCGTCATTTTTCGCAAATTTTTCGGCCGTTTTGGCCGTTTTGATTTCGAAGGCCAAAACACGTTTAATCCAATATTTAACAAAATTCGAAATTAGCCCGGATTTTATTTAGTATACAAATAAAAGTTTTTGGCGATTGGGGCTCGCTGCAGCCCCCCAGAGTCCAAACAGGACGAAATGTTAGGGAAATGTTATCCTGCGTCGCCGCTCTGCCGCCAGAAATGTTAGTTTTTTGAAGTGCGTCATAGTTGGTTTACACTGGCGTCCGGGCAAAATCTTAGCTTCCACAAGCGTGTCCACCAAGGCGTTCCAATATTTTGGACTCTACAGGCCGCGGATGGTTCCGGCACGTCACTGTTCCGGAACCACTTTGGCAGTGTTGCCACTTGTTAACTACAAAAATAGGCAGTTTATTTTTTGTAATTTCAAATTTCGACTGTAGCGGAGCAGCCGCTGGAGATGGGACGTGCTTTAATAATTGTTTTTTTTTAATAAATTGTGCAATAAAATTTAGTTTCCCCACCTGAAAACGGTTCTTGGATTTTTTCGCGTTTTTCGAGCTCAAGCATAGATTTACCAAAAAATCCACTTACAAAAAAAGAATTGCAATTGCTTTTTGCCCAGTGATATATCGATATGTTTCGATATTTAAACAACAATCATATCGTGGATCTTATCGAATTTCAGCCGAGTGGTGATGTGTAATAAACCAAAGTTTTGCTGGTTATTTCAAATAAAAACAGCGCTATTTAGCTTATAAAACAACACAGCGAGTGCCGAGGCGCAACGTTAACAAGATGAACTACAATCCAAATGCGGGTATAATAAGGAATCGTAAGTGGGAAAATTGTAAGGAACAAGCTACGGCTACGCAAGTATACCACGACGGCAGCTGCCACAGCCTTTTCCTTCAGGATGCGGAATGCTGCTAATATACTTCAGAACGCGCCTGGAGCTGGCAGTTTTTTCAGTTGCCACTCGTTATTCATTGTTAAATTGTTCAATTGTTGACATCCAGACTGCACTAACAATTGTTTGCGTTTTTAGTTTGTCTACTGCGTGTGTAGCTTGATTTTACCCTTTTCCTTTCACTTTCCCCTGTTGTGCATCCTGCAACTATCAATAAACGCCTGTCATCTCCTATGTTTACCAAAATAGCACAAGCTGGTGGACGCGCACGCCCAATAAAAAGGGTGAGCGATGTGAACGCCATGGGCCCATCGGCACCGATGCCCGGCGGCTCTGCGTTTATGACACCCACAACAGCGCCGACAATGTTTGATCCTAACATGTACGGCGGACCGGCCCCACAAGCTAACAGTTTTGGCTACAATGCAGCAGCACCGTCGGCGCCAGCACACCAGCCGCAAAATTATGGTTATCCCCCAGCACAGCAACAGCAGCAGCAGCAACAACAACAACCCATGCAGCCTCAGGCCTCTGTTCCGCCTGGACCTACTGCATACGGTGCGGGCGCACCACAGCCGCCCCCTTATGGTGGTGCACCCGGCGGACCAAATAGCCAATATCCACAGTTTGCCATGTTCCAACAGCCCATTGTGCAGGACATGGCCATGCAGTATGGCCAGCGATTGGCAGACCAAGGCAAGCAGCTGGTGGAGAATCAGTTCGAAAAGTGGGTGCCCGTGGCCAAACTGAAGTACTACTTTGCCGTAGACAATGCCTATGTGGGTCGCAAGCTACGCTTGCTCTTCTTTCCTTACGTGCACAAGGTAAGCCAGATTATTGAACATTTTCTGATTGGTAGGCAGCGATTGCCACAAATGATCATATTAGGTTCTATTGTGAATTGACCAATTGGTCTCTTCCCGTTCCCCAATATCAAATAAAAAACTATTTCAAACCCGGTTTTCGTTTTGATGTTTGTTGTTTTAATCATTTATAATAAACTAATAAGGTTTAAAATACCGTTTACTAATTTTTATGACCAAAATCATTTAAAAATAAAAAAATGGTTTGAATAGACCTACAAAGGTAAAAAATTATATAAAAATCAAAAACATTTTACTTTCAGTGATAAGAAAACTTTAAATGCATTAAAAATCTAAATAAATAACTATGAAAGATACAATTTGCTTGGAAATCTATTCAGCTTAGTCAAAAATAATGTATTATGTTAATATATATGAAAAGGTTTTGGTATGAGACCGAGACTTTACAAGTTAAAACCTTTTGATGTTTAGGGTTGAATTTTGGCCAAACAAGTAACTTTCTCTAAATAAGTTTTAAAATCGCGTTTTATAGTACAAGTTTTTCCGTTTTTCCCTATACAGGACTGGTCGCTTAAGTACGATCAAGAGCATCCGGTGCAGCCACGTTACGATATAAATGCGCCAGATCTCTATTTACCCACCATGGGCTATATAACCTATGTGATTGTTGCCGGTTTGCTTTTGGGTATGCAGAATCGATTCTCACCCGAACAGCTGGGAATCCAGGCATCCAGCGCAATGGCTTATAGCATTTTTGAACTGGTTGTCTACTCCATATCTCTGTATGTGATGAATGTGAAGACGAGCCTCAAGACTTTGGATTTGCTGGCATTTACCGGCTATAAGTATGTCAACATTGTTGTGTGTCTGATGACGAGCACTCTGTTCTTTCGCTCCGGCTACTACATAGCGTTAGCGTATACCAGCTTCTCCTTTGGATTTTTCTTGGTAAGTATACTAATCAGTGTAGACATGACATGTATTAAGTACATTTATACGATTTTTAGTTGCGCACGCTTCGAACGAAGCTGTTGCAGGACAACACACCGACTGCGCCCAGAGGCGCCATCAACTACGATCCTTATGGCAATCCACAACAGTTCGATTATAGCGGCGGACGGAAGCGGAAGCTATACTTTTTGTTCATTGTGGTTGCTGGCCAAGTGCTGTTTGCGTTCTTGCTCTCGAAGCATTTGTATCTGCCCGGTGTGGATCCGTTGGCGACGCTTAAGGCGATTTAAAAATCATTAGTATAATTTGTGAAACTCATTGAATTAACTGGGCAATGATATACATAAATGAAACACATGATTGTGTTATGTACTAGCATAATCAATGTGTTGAATATGTTTTCGATGCCAATGCAAGATCATTTCCAAAATGTTAAATCTTTATAGTTGTTTATGTGGTTAGAGAAACGTTACTTAAAGTCGTAAACATCCGATTGAGATTTGCAGGAGACCAGCATACATATTTTTGTTAACAATAATTTAACACACTTTATAAATAAATAATGCTAAAAAGAATAACTTCTGTTGTTTGTCATTAAAACCAGCATTATGTATGTTTTCATTGATTTTTTTTAATATAGTATATAGTTTTTATTGAAATTTTTAGTCTCATTACTGTAACGTGTTGGTTGGTTGGTTGGTTGTTTGCTTTCTTTCTTTTCTAATCTTTTTTGCCTTGCTCTCTCACTTACTTATTGGCTAGGTTTTGTGTCTATTTTATCTCATTCTTCTGCAGTTTGTTACTAGTTTTACACGCGTAATGTATCGTTTTATAAAATATAGGCCTGTATGAAATATGTTTATTTTGTTTCCTGTTTGCATTTATTCTAATTTGTTGGGTGTTTGCATTTATTTCAATGATGTTTTATGTGTGGCTGACTGCACTCGAATAGCGTGAAAAATAATGATAATAATAACGATAACAGTTCCTACACTAGGTATTAGTTTCTCGTTTTCGTTTCATTTATTTAGTAATAATGCAATACTAATTAGTTATAGCATAGTATAAGTAGTTCGTTAGTTGGGGCCTCAATTGCAACTCAGTACCATAGCACAAATGTGAAAAGTTTCGCATACAAATTCGCTAGCTTAGCTTCCGTTTTGGGTGTATTTTCATGTTTTTGTTGTCAAGTCGACTAATGCAAGGTGTGTAGTTTTTTTGTTTTTATATTTGTTCTGTGTTTTATTAATGTGTTTTGTGTATTATGCTAGCGCTTAGTAAATAGTTATAAACATGCTTTGCTTTGTTTTCAACAAATTCCACGTATTTAAAATAATACATTTACAACTAATAATAATCCAAATTTTAAATATATATAGATCAATTAATATATGTATATATATATATATATATCGTATGTATATATGTTTGTTTGTTCTCTTGCCTGCTGCTGTTGCATATAATTCGTAGTTATGTTGTACATAACTATATCTCGTATATAATTTGATGAATAATTCATGTGTGAGTGTTCAATTTCATTCAATTGGAATACAAAAAAAGGTCGCAACAAACATAGAAAAACAATTAAAACTCTGCCTATAAAGAAATTAATTGAAATCAATCGCTAGCTTTAACCTAAATCACCGACTGCGCCGCCTCCTGCTGCTTGACAAGATTACGCTGATAGTTGACCGCATTCATTTTATCGAACTATATTACCGTGCCGCCCGGAGGCGCTGCTTGAGTGGGCGACAAGTGCTGAGCAACGTGCTGTGATAAACAGAATTATTATTAGATACATACATTAAATGACGGAAGAGGAGCGCGCACTTACCGTTGTGTGGCCTGGCCGCGCCCATGTGTAGATAAAACCATCCTGGCATGCCGTCAAAAAGCAGTCCTCACGAAATATAAGCGCCGTAAGACGCTCGTGCGCAATCTTCTTGCAAATGAGCGGTTCCAGCAGCGGGCACTCCTCAAAGCGTGGACAGGCTGGCGTGCCAATGAGCTTCATGGGATCATAGCTACCCACGCTGGTCGATGAGTTTGCAGCCGTTACCAGCGAGGAGTTGTGTGAGGATTTGCTCAGTTTGAGTGAGCCAAAGCTGTGTGCTGTCGCACTGCTGCCAATGGCTACTCCTGTTCCTGAGCCTGTGCTCGACTCCAGCCCCGTGGAGTGTGCGAAATTAGTGGAGCTTGTGTTATTGCTGCTCCTGTTGTTGTTGTGATTATGTTGATTGTAGCTCTTTAGCATGTTCATGGCCTTGCGATGCTGGCGATGATTTGTGGCCGTCGAACTACTGCCGCTGCCCTCAAAGCCAATGGTAGCCGAACGCTTTTCCGAGTTGCTTAAGAAACTAAAGTTGGACAGTCGCTGTGTAAGGCTATTAAAGGCGCTAAAGCTGCTACTGCCCGAATTCGAGTTGGATTTGGTCGAGCTATTGGAATTCTTGCTGTTGTAGCCGGATGTGGAGTAATTGGAGTTGCCAACACGCGGCCCACTGCTGTCAATACTGTCCGACTTGGTCGCACTGATGCAGTTGGGAAACTTAATCGAGCTGCTGGTGCCATGGGGCCTGCTGTTCGCCTTGAATGTTGCGGTCACAGTGGTTGCAGCCGGCTCCGTTTCACAGCATTCATCGGGCGGCGTATTGGCATTGGATGATTGCGAGGATATCGTGCAGTTGGCCGTGGAGAATTTGCTTGAGCTGCTGTTGCTGTGCTCTGCTGCACCGCTGGCGCCTGCCGTTTCCCTGATGGGACTGCAGCTGCCAGAGTCGACAAAGTTGCTTGCCTGGCCTGTGGCAATAGGTCGTATCACTTTAATGCCATCAGCATCGAGGCCGCCGTTCAAAAAGCTGCTATCATTCAGCTGCGTGCTATTCACGCGCTGTCGCAACGTCAGCGGATGCCGCAGAACATCTTCCGTGATGTCCCACAGACATATTTGGGTGTCCTGGCTGACCGAGCCGAGGCGATAGCTAATGGCCAACTTGTCCGGCGCCAGCGCCGCTGACGAGGCATCTGAGCGAAACGAAGCTGAATGCGGACGCGCTCGGTTCGTATGCAGCGGCGTTGAGTTCTTATCGAAGCCCTCAAATCCACCATTCGCCGTAGAGTCGCCCGAAAAGCGTTCCTCCCTGGACGCAGTGTATTCATTCAGTTGATTTTCATCGTCACTGAAATCACCTCCATCCCAATTCGTATAGGAGGTGGTATATGGATCAAAGGCCACCACTGAGACCCAGGAGCGATGGCCCTGGCCGCGCGCCACAACTCGTCGCTCGTGGAGGGACCACACCGTCACCAGATCATCCTCGCCGCCAACGACAATGTATTTGCCATCCGGGGACCAACAGACGCATAGGAAGCCACCAAAATAGGAACGCGCAATGCCCAGCAGCTCCATGGTATCATAGTGAAAGACACGCAGAAAGCCATCCTGCGATACCAGCGCCAGATTAGAGCCGCAGGGGGAGAAGCACAGCTCATTGATGCAACAGTTCTCGGTACTGAAAACCCACTTGTAAAGGGGATTGCGTGTCGACTTGGACTTGCAGGTGAGTATCGTGTAGCCATCACCCACTTTGAATGGCTGATAGCTGGGCGCCGTGGCTGCACAGGGCAAATCCTCGTTATACAGATACAGATGGCCCGAAGCGTGGGAGGCGAGAAACAGATGAGGTGAATTGGGCAGCCATTTGAGACAGGTCACTTTGGTCTTGTCAATCAGGCGCTGCAAAACAAACACATACGTCAAACACTTAACTCAGTGGCAGATGTGGCACTCACCTCCTCGTTGAATAATTTGCGCAGCTCACGTGGCCCTTGCTGTGGGGATACCAGCTGAATTTGTCCCGTTGTGAAACCAACCAGCAGCGGTGCACCAGTGGGCGTAGCTGCGTTGGCATTGAAATCGTGACAGCTTGGATTTGTGCCCTTGTAGAACTTCTTATCGATTGGCTTGCTCATCTCGGTACCCTGCAACAAACAAACAACAACAACAGTTTAGTCACATTTGCTGCTGCAGCAACACGTGAGCGCTTTGTCATCAATGCTGTGCATCACAGGTGAGGCACAATGCTCGGCTGATGCAACAGTAAACACAAACAGCTCTCTTCCTCTAATTTGAGAGTAAACGCGCCGTTTGCGCCTTATATAATACGAAATCGAACTTAATAATAAGTGCAAAATACACACGTGTGCGCACGTGCTGTCATTTATAACTGTTATACACTTGCAAAAGTTATTCATCTATGGCACAGCTGCGTCTCATTGTTGCAGCCAGCACATATGTCGGATCACTATAATATATAGCTGCTATATGAACGATCGTTCAAAAACTGAGTTGCATGAATAACTTTTAGGTATTTCAAGATATTGTGACAAATTCCTCCAATTCAAAATTACATTATTTTGCACATAAATTGACCAAGTTTATTGAAAGTCTAACTAATAACTTTTATAGTCGAAAACTAAATTTATGCACAAGCAACTTTTTCTTCAAGGATGTGCAATCTTTGGCAGTCCGGAAATATATTGTCTTTCTTGTTATACCCGATATAGCCAAGTTAGCTAATTTTAGCGATAAACGAGCCGTTCAGTGCACAGATTGATTAACTCCATCAGCCATAACAAATTTAACATTACTGACGATTATTTTTTGGCTAGTCTATCTTACTAATTTTTTCATATATTATATGAAAACTATCTCTGTATTTATGGCTTCTACAATGTATCTTTGAATTTATATTCTAAAGGGAATTTTAAAAACGATGACATCACATTTCTCAACACTTTGTTAAATGCACTAATCAATCTGTGCACTGAACGGCTCAAATCATCATCACCTTGCTCAGAAATAATAAATGTAAAGAAAAGTTTAGAGTTTTAGATATTGCATCAATGGGAATCATGAATAATACTATAAGTTTCTATGAACCGCAGAAACTCTACGCGCCCTTGGATTAGTCATAAAGTATACAAATTAGCGCTGTTTGTAGCATCTTTGAGAAAAATTAGCGGCTTGTTCACAAATTTTAGTTGAGCAGCTGATGAGAATGAGTCTAATGCCCATACATCGTCACGAAATACCAGCGTGGTCAATTAAGGAAAACCTTAGCTAGTTTTCAGTAAACTGTGCAAAATGCAAACAAATGCCAGCTGTTGCAGATACAATGGCATAGAATTGGAAACAGCTGTATGGAAATTAAGATAATATTTGAATGGATCTGTGTGCTCATATTTATAAAAAGAGCGATTATGCTATGGAATTCATGACATCTTCCGACATTATTTACAAATTCACAAACTGAACTTCAGCCGTAGACTTCTATGAAATGACTTCGGTATTCAAATCGAATTCATTAAATTGTGTTGCTCACGCCCTTCTTATACCCTAGCAGAGGGTATTATACTTTTGTCTCGAAATGTGTAATGGACTGAAGAAGAAAGAAAGTAGTATATATTCTGAATCAGAATGAATAGCAGAGTCGATATAGACATGTCTGTCCGTCCGTCTGTCGTTCTGTTTCTATGCAAACTACTCTCTAAGTTGTATTGCTATCGTAATGAAACTTGGCACAGCCCCTGTTTGCTGCAGGAAGTACATATGTGTGTCGGAACCGGCCGGATCGGACATAGCTGATATAGGATTGATCGGTCGACAACTATGTTTTTGTATGATCAACTTTTTTGTTTATGAAGATATTCTAACCAAACTCACCCAAACCAAGTCTCTGGAGGATTTATACAATGTAATAAAATTTGGTCAAAATCGGATCACTATATCACACAGCTGCCATAGGATCGGGTGAAAAATAAGTTCGGTCAGCTGGGAATGGCCGCAGACTTTTTCGCCTTGATTAAGGATGGGTTTTCGACATAAATTGCTTGAACACATGGAACTAGTCGCTTTTAGATCACCTTAGCGCAAACCTTGTGTGAGAAAAAATTCAATACAATTCTAAATGAGCAATATAATACAAATACATTATAAAACAAGTAAGAATGCTATAGTCGAATATACACGACTACAAAACTCCCTGTACCCAGGTCTAAAATTTCCGTTCGCATTGATGCGAAGATCTTTGTGCACTTACACATACAGAAAGACGCACACACACAAGCGACATTTCAAGTGGCGGCTCCTTTCGTGAATAACTTCCGTGTTTATTATTCGATCGACTTGAAATTTGGACAGTAGATTAAAAGTTACCCAAGTAATATACATGCCAAATCCTAACGCTATATTTTTAAAATTGTTGGTGTAAAACGTTTTTATCAAATTGCGGAGGTGCGGGGAGCGATGTTTGGTGTCTCTAGCTCTTATAGTTGCTGAGATAGACGCGTTTATCCGGACGGACAGACAGACGGACATGGCTAAAACGAAATTTCTTTTCATATTGATCAAGAATATATATACTTTATAAGGTCAGAGATGTCTGCTTCTGTCTGTTACATACATTTGCACAGATTTAATACCCCCTTGTTCCATTTTATGGGCACAGTTTTCAGGCTTCAAGTATGCCTTATAAGATATGAGCTTTTCGGTGTACCCCATGTAGGCAAGAGTATTAATACGAAGCGAGTCTTGTTTGAAGATTTCCAGTGGAAAGGCTGCCTTTGAGCGCAATAAAACATTTAAATAAAAGCTAAGCAAGCGAATTCGAATTGATCAACGACAGCAGCAACGAAATAACAACAGCTGCGAGAATTGGAACAAATTAAGCGATTGCGTTTAGGCAGCGTTTTATGTGTGTAATTGGGGGGAAACTGGAAACTGGATGCACTTGATGAGCTCCGGTTTAGCTCTAACTAAGTTGCACTGGGTTGGGGGCGGCTGTTGCGTGATTGCAGCCAGGGACTGGCGCTTATCAGCATGCCAGCCGATAAGATGCCACATTCAAGATCTTTTGGTGTCTTGCCACGTCATCTAGCCTACGCTTCAATAAGATACAAAAGACAGAGAGTAAATTATGCAAATAAGCTTATCACATTTGCTTACCTTTTTGATCCCTCGATAGGCGTAGACATAAAGGTCGCGGCCAAAGTTGAAGCAAATGCGATCCCCGCCATAGATTTGATTGGTGGGCAGACCATTCTGGTCGAGGACGCCGCCGTTTGTCATTGAGTGCATGGAGATGCCGCCGCCCAGGCGTGCGTCCACGGTGCTGCTGCCGTTGTAGTTGCTGTCGCCGCCAGCTCCGCTGCCGTTTAATGTTGTTGTTGTTGTTACTGTTGCAGCTGCTGTTGTTGCTGCTGCTGATGTTGTTGTTGGTGTAGCAGGTGTTATTGTTGTTGCGCCATTTGACTGCAATTGGGTGCGCTTATCACTCGTTGTTGTTGTTGACGCTGTTGCTGCTGCTGCTGCTACTGGCGATGCTGTTGCAGTTGCTTCGCTGTTGTTTTTACTACTGCCGCTGCCGCTGCTGCTTGGATTGGGCAGAGTTACAAATGAGACGCGCACCTGGGGCGAGCTTTGATTGTTGCTGTAGCCGACGCGATTGGGCCGCGAGTATTCGGATAGGGTAAGCAACCGATAGGTGCCCTCCCGCGTTACGAATTGCGTTTTCAGATCGTCCTTGACATTGGCATCAAGTTGGTTGGCCATTACGTAGGCGTTGTGTGCTGTAATTCGGTTTAGTTACACACGCCGCTTTTTGTTGTTGCTGCTGCTGCTGCTCTTTGCATCACACACACAACACGCACACACACACAACACGCACACACAGAGATATCTATATATATACCTCAACCCATCCCGCGCGCGCCCCCTTTTAACACACGCAAGTGTTTAGGCTGCTACCTGCCGCTGCCGATTTCGCTGCCTCAGCCACTGCCTTTGCCACTGCCGCTGACCGTTTGCTTCTGTTTTGTTTTAAAAATCGTTAAAATTTCGCTACTAATTAACT
Source organism: Hirtodrosophila confusa (assembly GCA_035043065.1). Taxonomy (NCBI): domain Eukaryota; kingdom Metazoa; phylum Arthropoda; class Insecta; order Diptera; family Drosophilidae; genus Hirtodrosophila; species Hirtodrosophila confusa. The sequence goes on from JAWNNI010000064.1 coordinate 14,631, forward strand.
GGTCTTCTATGTATGGGTGTGTGTGGTCTTAATGCTTGCGCGTCGCTTGTTATAATTAGATTTAATTCTTCACTACACTTCAATTTGTGTGTTGTTGTTGCGGAATTTTTATTTTTCTCTTGCTGCCACTATTTGCTTATCGATAGACGATATCAATTTCTTGCAGAGCGCAGCTAACTTCAAGTGACTTGAAATGTTGCGTTCAAGCGCTCAGATGTTGGCAGCGTCGTATCAACATTGTGTTGCAGCCCTATCAATTGCGGCATCTGGCAACGCTAGCATTTAGTTTACATATTGCAAGGGTAGCAATTGCGATCTGGCAGCACACAAGCAACGTTGATTTTGATTTAAAATTTGGCGCGTGAGCAAATAAATCTTTCAAATTTATGAAGCTACAAGTTTAGTAGCTAACAAACGTTTTGATTGTTATAGCTACAATTTGTGAGCTAAGGTTGTTATTTTGTAGCCATGAGCATTTTGAAGCAGTAACATACTATGTACATGCTTTCCTGGCAATTTAATCTAAACTAGAAATGCTATTTCACTGACGCCTTCATCTATATGTGACTTGCCTTTGTTCGCGCTGGACGGAAATGCATTGCACATGTCCTGCAAAATTGGCCAAAGGCAAAATGCTCTGTTCGCCTTTGTTCGTTTTTGTGCTACGCTGCTGCAAATGAAGCTGGTGCTAAAGCTCGTTTTCTACTTATTCGGACAAGCTACCATACGTCTTTTGGCTGTTGGCTGCCATGCGGATTTGGGGGTCATGTGGCAAAGCCTTGCGCTGGCATGTGTTGTTAGTAGAATTTCTCTTTCAGTTTGCTCATTCCAGAACGCGTGAGTGGCATGCAATTTTCTAGACAGGACAGTAAAGTAATTTGTAGTGGGAAAACAATCACAGCGACCAATAAAATACGCTGCCCGTCTAAATAAATTATATGCTTTAAAATACTTAGGTGTTTTCCCAGTCCTGAGAGAAATACAATGCTGTGGTTTTGTTTTAACACATTCTGATTTCCAATTTGAAATTTAAAGTCGCCTTGAAAATTGCAAGCAAAATAATGACTGAGAAAATCAGTTCAATGAAACTCGACTTTAGTACAATGGTCTCTCACTGAAGTGTCGCACTTGTGTGTGTGTGTGTGTGTGCGCGCGCTAAAAGGAATGGATTTGTCATGTCCAACAAAATTGGATAAAGGCTAAGATTTTCAGTGCACTGTCCTTCTTAATATAGTTGTTGTTAAAGTTCGCATTCCTCGTCGCTATCGAAGGGAAGGGACTTTTTTTTAACCATTGCGGAATGCGTGAGTGGCATGCTATATGCTGGTCAGCGAGGGGCATTAAAGCCATTGGCCAGTGTAAAAACAAGTAAGAATGCTATAGTCGAGTATACCCGACTACAAAACTCCCTGTACCCAGGTCTAAAACTTCCAAACACATCTTCGTTCACTTACACATGCACACATACATACATACGCAGCACTGAATCTTCGCTCGTGAATAACTTCCGTGTTTGTAGTCCGATCAAGTGAAAAGTTTTGCAGCAGATTAAGAATGACCCAAGCATTATACATGCCAAATCCCAAGGCTATATCTTTAAAATTGTGGCTGTAAAACGTTTTTATCAGATTGCGGGGGAGCGGGGGGAGATCGGAAAAATCTGAAAAAAACTTGATCCGCGTATGGTGTACAGAAACCTCTAGCTCTAATATTTGCTGAGATCGACGCGTTCATACAGACGGACAGACGGACATGGCCCAATCGAATTTTCTTTTGATACTGATGAAGAATATATATACTTTATAGGGTCGGAGATGTCTCCTTCTGCCTGTTACATACATTTGCACAGATTTAGTACCCCCTTTTTACCCAATTAATGGGTGCAGGGAGTAACAATCAGCGACAACACTCGAAGAAATCTTGACCTTGGTAAGCTCTTCATAAATACTTATGTACATCGGTACATAGAACTAAGTGCTTTTAAATAGGACAATGAACCTCTCATATTATTAACAGAGCACTCGAGCTGTCTATAAAAGCCTCTGTTCGATTAACGTTGCACCAACAGTTGCAACCGAGTCGTTCCCCATCCATAATGCGGCTCACAGGTAAGACTTTTGCATTGTCCTTAAATTAAATGGCTGCAATATTGTCATCCACGTTAGCTATATTTTTGATTATCGCCGGATGCTTTTGCCTGGACGTGCATAGTCAGTGCATTGACACATACGAGCCGGGCTGTAAATTGCCAGCGGAGGTTGGTCGTCCCCAAAGACACTGCATTGATCCCACCAAATACTGGAAATGTGACCAATTAAACGGAAAGGCAAGGCTGCTGAAGTGCGGCCCAAATACGGGCTTCGATCAGGACGTGAACGCCTGTATACCCTGGATCGTTTGGGTGTGGAAGCCCTGCATAGAGCCACCAAGTCGACCAACGGGCTGGATTCATTGTTACCAAAATTAGAAGAGCTTGTCATAATTTAACAGAATTTAAATTGAATATTTCTCCTATTTTCAACTAAAGAAAAACACTTCAACAAACATCAAGTGAAAGTAAATCGATTAAAATCAAATAATAATTCTTGTTTATAATGAAAATAAAAAAACAATGATGCAATCGTAGTGTTATATTATTACACAAAATGTATTACTCCTAAATGAATGTTTGGATAACAAACAAACGGAAAATATAATAAATATAAATAAATATAATAATTTTTTTGGTATCAGAAAGTAAGTTTTATTGCTAGTGAGTTGGCAATTTTTAATCTGTCAGTTTCTTAGGAAGTCAACTGCCGATAAAAACTTGTTTATCTCTGTTTTTGAAAGATGTAATGTCAAGTACAAGATATAATTCAGCGATAAGCAATCTGTTGATGGGCGTGTTGACCATTCCGATATGACTCACTAAGACACACTGGATTTCTCGCAGTGCATGGCAAATACAACGTCAAAGCATAAAACACAATAAACCAGCAGCAGAGACATTTTCAATTGGCAACAGGCTTTTGACTTATGACAGCAATTAAGCTGCTCCCCAACCCCCCTCTACCAATATGCAAGTGTTGATAGTTTTTGACAATGAAATTAAAATCCTCGTTGGACGGGACAAAAACATCTGTCATAAATCAATATCGGCCCGCTTTGTAACTGACCCAATTCCAATTCCATTTCACTTGGCTCAGTCCTCGGGCTTGACAGCAAAAACTAAAAAATAAGTGCACAGTTGAGTTTCAGAGTTTTGGACTATTTTATTTTATTGCCCAGTTTTGTATTTCATTTTGTCAGTTTTCAGTCAAACCCTTTGTCAGTCCAAAAGCGAGCCCATCAACAGAACGAGCTGAAAAAATGTATTTCAATACGTTTGTGCAGTTTTTGTATTGTTTTATTCGAATACCAAAATAAAATATAACAATTTTGCGTGTTAAAGAATTCGGGCAAAGAAAAAACAGCATCCGAATTTTAACGCTACATTGGGAAATGTAATTGCATCAGTAACGATGTACTCATAACATATTTGCATTTAATTACATTTCGGCATTTACTTCAAAGCGGCCACAAAATCAAAAGCCTGAAACCAATTTTAATCGGCTGTAAAAGCCAATATTTATTATGTACAGTTAATTAAAGTAGTGAGCATTTTTATATTGTATATATATAAAAGACTTATGTATGCGTTTCTGAAAGAGAATAATCAAACATGCGTAAATATTTTGACAAACAATCGATTGTACTATTGATAATATCGATATATTTCTTAAGCCGTTATCGAGGTTCTTCTTCACTTTATATGCTGTTCAAAAGCTGGACAAGAGTTAAGAATTCTATAAATTGAGTTGCCTTCAGGACTTACCGCATTGCAACGTCCTCTAATTAAATTTTGCAAAGCAATGTCGTCTTTTAATAGAAATTTTCATAATTTCAATGCACATATACTTATTTCCCTGCGGTACGTATATAATAATAAAAATAACTTCATATTGTTCCATTTCGTAGCTATATATTATGAAGTTTATATAAGTAATTAAAAAATATGTAAGTTAATTAAAAATGCAAAATTTAAAAAATTAAAATAAAATAATAAAAAACTATATAAATAAATTGATTTGACGACTTGTAGACGTTAATTCAATGATTGGTGTTTTCCATTGTGAATTATGCGTTTTAATATTTTATTTATATTTATTTACATTAGCCATGGCTGCTAGGGCCTTCAGCTATGCTTTTTAATATAAATTCTTATAAAAGCAACCTATATACAATCGATACCATATCGATGGTTTAAGTGTCCACTATCAAAATTATCGCTCCGTGGCACTATCGATGGTTTCCGAGCTCTGTTTATATTTAAGCTTATGAAATTCTGAAACTAAACGAAAATGCAGTATATATTTTGCAGTGCTGCTGAGTAGTTCAACTTCCAAGCAGAAAATATGCAATTTTACCATGTGACCCACAAACGAAAATTAAGCACAGCTGTCATATCAAATTTAAGGCAGAAGTGCATACAAATTTTGCAATTGTTTTCGAAAATCTGCAAATAACTTCAAAATGCTACAAATGCCACACGAATTAACATAAATCAACGAATGCCGGATTCACGGCATAGGCCAAGCCAGAAGCCAGGAACAAGGATAACACAAAGTGAGGCAACGTCGACGTCGACGTCGTTGTTGTTGTTGTTGATGTTGTTGTTGATGTTGTTGTGCTGCTCGTAGCTTCATTTAATGGCAGACATTAATAACCTGATTTAATTTATGGCCAAAAGCAAACAAAGCCAAGTGCGCAACGTGCGCAACAAAGGCTGCCTTCGACTTTCCCGTCCAACTACGTGTCTGAGGCTCGACTGCAGCCGCAGTGCAATGGCGAGGGCAATTACTCAAGTGTGCAGCACCTAATATGGCTTAAGGCGGCCCAAAAGCCAGGTAAGGACCTGCCGAGCAGCCTTGTCTCATTTTGTCAGGTGAAAATTTTGTTGGCCTGCTCCCAAAAATGCCTCTAAGGCAGTGTTTTGAATTAATTAGCTGTTGCTCCGCTTGTTTTGTGGCTTGCCAGCGCTATCTATGAAAATAATTTACAGCTGGCGTGGATGTCATGAATATGCAAGCAGTCACCCCAGTCAGCCAGGTAGACCAGCCCCACCCACACGCCCATAGCCCAAACGGAAGAACTAACAAGCTTCAAACACTGCGCAAACAAACAGCGCCATAAACTGCCTTGCCAAATAGCAACAGGGCTGGTAAGCCCCCTAATAAGGCACGCTCTTAGTTCCGCTGCTCTGATAAGATTACGCTCAAGTTTTTTGCTCTATATAAGCTGCGCATCCAAATTACCATAGGTCAGTCTAAAAACCAACCGCGTTTAACAACATGAATTATCTGTATCTGCTCGCACTGTCTCTGGCACTAGTCAGCTGCTCCAGTGGCGCGTCCCTTGGCAAGCCCAATGGCCGGCCAGGCTGCCAGACGGAGGAAGAAATCGCAGAGGGCAACTATCCACACTTCCTTATCAAGAACCAGTACTGGACATGCATGTCATACCCTGGGAGTGCCGGCTACGCTGTCCTATTGCCCCATAACCACTGCGTATCTGGATGTTGTGAAGGCTTGTGTGCCCTGGTCGCAGTGGTATTATCTGCCCACGCAGCTGCCACCAAGTCAGCCAATTGTTGGGGACATCTAAATGGAACATTTACAACAGATTTTGCTCACACTTCTATATTGACTTTCAAATAAATAATTTGATAATCATTTACAAACAAATCTTTTAAAAGACGATATAATTAAAAAAGCGTTTCATTATAAAAATAATTTTAAAACACATTTGCGACTGGCTTTGACGGTGAAAAACAAAAAAAAAGAAAATCCTTAATTTTATATAGCCAACCGTGAGTGCTTGGCAGGGAGACTGCGCCTTGGTAGCTGCTCAAGGAAAGTGCGCTTGAGTCTCCTGATTCTTGGTTTCTCAACGTCGAATTTGAGTGCATTCGCCAGAGGGTTTACGTGATTTGCGTGTCTACCATTTTGTTTATCAGCGGTAGAGTTTATTATATCAATTAATGGGGCAATCCCAAGGTCTCTCATTAGTTACCTTATCTCGCAAAAGGAAAGCCACCAGAAATTCGCCTTAAAATTTTACACAACAAGGATTGGACCCTTTTTAAGAGATATGGGGCCGCTGTACCCCATACTGAAACACCATACCTCCAAATGGGCTGAATCATCGACTTAAATAACAAAACCTTGCTAGCGAGCCGCAATTTGGACCTGGGTCGAAGGAGCCAATCCATGCGTTTGAACCTTGTGTTAATTGTCCCTATAATTTTACATACATGTTGCTTCCAAGTCAAGCCTCTATCTAGACATAGCCCGAGGTATTTTTGCGAGGTCACCACCTTCATAACCACCCCATCTAAACATATAGCCGGGCAAGAATCACGCCTTTTTGTGAATGTCATCTGTACAGACTTATCCCGCGAGATACAGATATTCCACTGCTTTGCCCAGCTCTGAAATTTGTTAGTGAATTTCTGTAGACGTCGGCTTGCTGTTGCAGGGGAGGCGCTAAAGCAAATGGCGGTAGTGTCATCAGCATAGGTCGCCAATAAACTGCTATTGATAGGGGGCATCGGCATATCGCTTGTAAAAATGTTGTAGAGTGTAGGGCTCAAAGCGCTACCTTGCGGGACTCCGGCTCTGATCGGTCTGAAGGAGGAAAGACAACCATTTATTTGCACTGAGAAATATCTCCCCGAAAGCCACGACTTAATCAGCCTAAAGTGCGGTACAGACGTCACTCTCTTAAGCTTGAACAGCAGTCCGTCATGCCAGACCCTGTCAAATGCCTGTTGAATATCAAAGAAGACAGCCGCGCCATACTGTTTCTCGTCAAAACACTCCAAAATCCTATTAACCACTCTATGAAGCTGCTCCGTCGTTCCGTGATGAGGCCGAAAACCAAATTGATGGTCAGGAATAGCTTCAGTATCTTCAAGTTCAACGCGTAATCTGGCGAGGATAATGCGCTCAAAGACTTTGCCGAAGGTAGGCAGTAGGCTAATCGGCCTATACGATTACAAACAAATCTTGAAGTTTTTTTTAAATTATTACGTATACGCCTAGTTGAAACAGAAGAAAACTATAAGGAATATCTATATTTATTTTATAATATATTTTTCATACAAATACTTAATTTTCGACCGATTATTCCTTTGGAATTGATATATATGTATATATATATATATAATATATATGTAGTAATCACATTTGATTCAAGCTTTTTCAAAGCATAAAGGTAAGGCCAGCAAACAAAACCGATTTTCACAATATTTGATGTGGTCAGACGTTTGCAAAAGCATTTGTTCAAAATATTACGTATTTTGCTACAAAATGTAGCCAGTCCCTTAATAAGTGTGATAAATCTCGCAGTTGCTGAGTTGAGTCTGTTAAAAAACAAATAAGGAGTATTAAGTTTTTCCATACGATCGTTCGTATGCCAGTTACAATTATGTATGTACTCGAATTTTGATTGAACTTAGTTCGCATCTAAAGAGAAATGCGAATTTTAGAATTGCTGAGTTTGGTTGCATCTTGATGCAATTTCTAAAATTATTAAAAATAATATTTATTTAGATGTGAAAGTAAAAGGCATCTATATTTTAATTTCTGCAATGTTATGTACAACCTTAAGTATAAGAAAATCAACATTTCAATATAAAGAGTAGGATACTTGAATGAACGAGTTTTGTGGTTAATCAGTCCGTTAATTGGCATTAACCATGGTCTGTCACCTAATAACTGCCCACAAAGCCCAATAATTTAGGGCCGACCAAAAATTGTTGGCAATTTAATTATGAGCAATTTTTGGAGGAGTATAATTTATGTGGCGCGTAGCAAGGATAGCGGTTGCTGCTGCCGTATGGGGCATAAGCCGCTTTGGGGGCACATGAAAGGCAACAGGCGTACACCATGTTGGCGCTGGCAGAAGGATTTGCGTTTATTTGTTGTGCTATCCTCCATACGGGGAACAATTACGCAGAGTGCGTGGTCAAATTCACTGGGCCGTGTGTCGTGGGCGTTGCTGGTCAGAAATTGCTGCGGTATCGCGGCGGGTATATATCTAAATCCCCCCCTTCATTCCACCCCTTGCATTCCACACTCTATTGTTTGCGTTCCGTTAATTGGCGGTACATGGAGCAGTTCATGGCCTCCACGGATTTGGCGTCGTTCCCCATTTTAATAATTTTTAATTAGCAGCCGCTGGCTGACAATGTTGACTAAATTGATTTTTAATAAAGTTTATTTTGCATTCTTATAAATTCAGTTAAATCTATTAAATTCAACACTCGCTAGTTGCTGGAATAACTTGTGTGTTTATTTTGCATTTTAAAAAAAAATAAAATTTGAATATTGCAGGTCTGCATCGTATTTTCTTATTCGAATTTCTTTTCTTATGTACATATACAAATGTTAATTTGTATTGCTTTTTGCTATCTTGCTGTTTGAACAGCCTTTACAAAATGGGAAAATATATAAACTAAATCTAATTTAAGAAAAATAAAAGAAAAATTAGCTTACATTATAACTAGAAAAAAAGAATAGGAAAACTATATCTTATTAAAAACTGTTTCAAATTTATTTATCTGAATGATGCAACGCTTAAAAATAAATAAATAGCAAAGAAAAATAATAGTACACTCAACATTATCGATTCGATATGAGGAAAGTGTGTACAACTGTTTCTAAATTGGAAGTAATCTCGAAAATAAACTATTTTGAAAATACTTAGTGCTTTATTCGGTTGAAATTCAATTAATGTGTCTAAGGGCTCCTTCTAATTTTCTCACAACCATAAATTATTTTGAAGAAATAAAACAACTACATACAATGGATTATTCCGGCAAATCTTTAGATTGACGTTCTTTCTCATATTCGTAAAAAACTTGATATTAACTTGCTCAAAACTTGCTCCTTGTTCAGTGAATACTGTTTAATGGGCCAAGTCTAAGTCTGGTGCTGATTTCCTGTAACAGCTGTGCTCAAGCAGTCATCGTTTATGGAGCGCCACAATTTGATACACACAAATCGATTTAGTTGCGCATGCAAATAGCTTTATTTGTTTAGTGGGTAGCACAAAAGAGCTGGAAAAAAGAAGAAATAATGAAATACTGTTAACAAAAAGTCGTCAGCAGGCGGCGTTGGCTCATTTTGCTGCCTCATGAGCCAAGCCGAAGGCAGGCAAACAAATTTGCATAGATCGCAGTTGGTAGCACACAACACACCCGCACACAGGCACACACACACACACACACACACACATACACAAATCACACATGGTGCTTATTCACGCCCATGCATCGACATCGATGTCGACATCGACACGAACTGAACTGAAAGGCGCAAAGACTAAGTGCATGCTCAAGTGTATTCGTATCCTTTCAATGTACTTTACTTGCTTACTTGCTTGCCACTGCGACTGAGCAGCGTCGTTTGTTTGCTCTGCTGCGGTTGCCCCACCTGTGCATGTGTATACATATGATGTATGTATGTGTGTGTGTGTTTGTGCTTATGTAAATCATGGTAAACAGAAATCTGTTACTGCTTGATACCATTACAATGACATGCAACGTAGCTTAGGCTCGAATCACGCACTCACCCCCAACCCTATACACACACAGATGCACGGCACAACAAACTAGATACTTAGACACGTGTTCCATATTGACTGCGATATGTTATACAAATGCGTTATTGATGCCCCGTCACCACAACAACGACAAGCTTAAAAGCAGAGCTTCTGGAATCCCGACAGCAGAGTCCTCGGCCTGATGGCAAACAAGCCACAAATCACACGAAATGGAGCTGACAAGCCCTAGAAGTGGGCGGGTATCCAAATTGTTCAACATGCGTCTGCTTCTGTCTCAGTTCCATTGCATAACGTTAGGCGCCCATTAAGTGCGAACAGCCTCAAGGTATGCAGCAAAAACTGCAAAATGAGCAGCTCGCGAGAAAAGAAAATACTCGAATAAATGGCAAGTGCGTGTGGAATCGTAAGGTTGTCAAGAAAAAATTCAAGATACAGTGCGAAGTGAATAAGAATAAGAGCTGAAGACAGAAAGGTGGCAGGGATAACGGCAAAAGAGCTGACGTAAAAACAACGAAAATTATAATAACTGACAGGCAGTCAAGATTAAAAGCTTGGCGAGAAAGTTATGAAAGCAATTGTTATACAAAACAAGATTCACATCATAAGAATTTGAATTATACTCGTATTTGATTATTGATAGCACGAAAGCATGAAAATATGGCAATCTACAGAATTGCAAAATTTGTATAATATAACTTTCTTATTATAATCCGGATAAGCTAATTCGCCAGGGCTCTGATGACCATTAGCTGCGTGCTTTATTTTTGCATGTGAATTAAATATATATTTGGTATTCTAATATCAGAATCAACTGCCATTTTAGTTTTTTTCACTCCGCATTACTAATAGGTGCAAGTTCAGAACTACTCACTTAACTGAACGAACGAACCATTTGTCGTTCATCTAGTATGCTGGTTTTGATTGATCCTCTTCATTTGTATACCCTAGCAGAGGGTATTATAATTTTGTCTCGAAATGTGTAATGGACTGTAGGAGACGTTTCCGACCCAATAAAGTATATATATTCTTAATCAGCATGAATAGCCGAGTCGATATGGCGATGTCCGTCTGTCCGTCTGTGTTTATGCAAACTAGTCTCTCAGTTTTGAAGCTATCGTAATGAAACTTGGCCCTTCTTTTTCCTGAAGGCAGTACATATGTCGGAACCGGCCGGATCGGACCACTATAACATATAGCTGCCATAGAATTGACCGATCGACAACTATGTTTTTGTATGAAAAACATTGTTGTTTTTGAAGATATCATCACCAAACTCACCCAAACCCATTCTCTGACGAGCTTATACAATCTGATCAAATGTAGTCAAAATCAGACCACTCTATCACACAGCTGCCATATAGGATCGGGTGAAAAATTAGTTTTTGTATGAAAAACTTTTTGTATTACATCCAAACTAAGTGAGAGTTTGAGTATACTTCATATAGTTTCCTATCATTTTATATAAATCGGACCACATAGCTCCCATAGGAACAATCAGACGTAAATTGAGTTTTGTATAAAAAACATTGCTGCTAAGGTATATAGATTTTTCAATCCGTAGATATACTGCAGGTATTCCTTCAACTGAACTAGAATATACAACTTTTTTCTCAATACCATCTTAATTCAGAACTTTTAAGAACTTTAAGTAAACAGTTGAAAGCTGCAGTGGCCATGCAGGCTTGCTCTAGCTTATAAATTGCTTTTAACTTTGAGCTAACTATTGTAAATAAATACATAAAGCAACTCAAAATGATTGCGTATCAACTGACAGCGCTGAATACTTTCAGTACTATGATTTCAATAGATACTTTAATCAAACTGAACTTCATGATATAAGCTGTTACAAAAATAAAATCAGGGAACAGAGCACAATCTGTTATCTATATATATGTCTACCCCTACGTAGTGCCTGTATTGTCAGCAAGGCAAGAAGACCAATGTGGGCCACACCTGCAGCACATCAATAAACTCACACCTTGAAAGGCGATGCCTTCGAGTCACAATACAATATACATATATATGTATATACAGCAAAACAGCCAAATATCAATAAAGTAAGCACAGCAACAAACAATGCAAATGCAATAACAGAATTCAAATTGGAAATGTGGCGGAAATTGAAATCGAAGGCGTTGAAGTGATTTCGTCTCACGAAAGTTCAATTGAAATGGCAAAAAGCCCTGCAAAATGGCTAACAAATAGCCGGCAGGGGCTGGCAGGGACCCTATTTCTCCTCCTGTCCCACCTTCCTTACATATTGTAAGCCTGGGTGGGTAAGGCTTCTGGCAATGCGATTTTGTGGCTGTTTGCACATACAATATTTTTTTTCTTTCTTTCTGCTGCATGCAATTTTAATGCGAATTTGGATTTGATTTGTAACCAAAAAATAAGCCAAACAAACTTTGTGCACAAAAGTGCAAAGTTGTTGTAGAAGTTGCTGTGGTTGCTGTTGTTGCTGCTTGTTAAGTGCAAATATAAATTCAACGGCGCCATAAAATACAAAATGCAAGGCGCCGGGGTAGCTGGCGGCATAGGGTGGTGGCGGAGGTCAAATATTTATTTGTTGCAGCGCAGCAATTTTATGCTGCATACTTTCATGCGCCGCTGCAACACAATGTGGCAATGGGGGGCACATAAAACCTTCCGTTGCCATTCAAGTGGAAAAGTTTAAGCCAACTTAACAGCAAGTCCCCCAAATTCCCGCGCTACAAAAATATTCGCGCTGAAAATCATCCGTTGAGCAGCCGAGCGATCCAACGGGAGCTGCTATCCCGGGCTGTGGGGCGGAAAAAGTGGTTTTGTGGCTGGTGCCGCTTAAGTTGACTTGTGTAGTGACTGTCGCCCTGCTCGATGGTGCCATTTGAGGCAAAAAATGCCAATTATGGCTACACGACAGGAAGTGCCGTGCAAATAGCTCAGGGCAGAAGAAAGAACTGAAATACTGTTGCATACTTTTGTGCGCATTGCGTATACGTCTCATTGTCTGGCTCAGGTATTGCGGCATAGTACATGACAACTGTATTTGTGTGCTGTTGCCACCAATCTCACATGTACACATACAGACACACACACACACGCACGCAAATATAATTAAAGTAACAACACCGCTGACCAATGTCCGTCAATGTCTGTGCGGAAACGGAAGTTGTGCCGTTGACTGGCCATTCCGGCTGCGACTGCTATACAAGTGTCGAGTCAGAGTTTAGCTCGTTGCCAGCACGCTGCCAGCAATTCAAATGCATAACTTGCAAAACTCTCGAGTTGGCCAGGCCGCAAAACAATTGCAAACTCAATTAAATCTGAGCACCGCTGCGACAGCTCCATGGCCCTTAACTACAGGCCAAGTTCTGGACGAGACATCGTTGCCACAGCGTCCAGTGTCCCTGCACTGGACATTGGCAGCCTCTTACGCTCGTAGTATGTGTGTGTGTGCATGTTGATAACATACGACAATTGTGACTTTAAAAATCCCTTTTCGTAATTTCAGTGCACAACTTGTGCAGGATTAATGGCCCAAGCGGCACACCAAGCCAAGCAATTAAAATGCAGCAGCAAGAGCACAAGCACCAGCACCACCAGTGGGCGGAAATGGAGCAGAAAAATTGCTGTGACTTTGAGAGCGTTTTGAAATTCGCATGTGTGACAGAACAGTGTCGCATCGGAGATAGCCAATGCCAGTTTCAAGTGGATGCACAGCCAGGAGCAGCCTGTCTGGTAGAGAGAGAGAAATAACAGCATTGCATTCCAACGTTAGCGGGGTAAGGGCAGCACGACACAGTGTCGCGTTTTTGTCCGCAACAGCCAAAGACAAATAATGCAATATCCTGACTAACTCATTTGGGGACAGTGTCGCATTTGCCGTTGCTGCTGTTTTGTGTCACTGCGTGTGTGTGTGTGTGTGTGTGCCTGCAACTGTGTCGCACTCAGACATTTATTACCTAGGCAATAGAGTCGCATGTCGTTGAATTAGTCTTTTGTTCGTTGAGATACCAAAAGGATATGTTACCTTAAGTAGTTTAATGACTGCAAAACAGCAAAAAACAGGGATGAAGGGATCACAAGGATTCGTACTCTAGCAGTAATCTTTCTCATACAAAAACTCAATTTTCGACCGCTTTTCCTCTAGCGGCTATATGATATAGTAATCAGTTGCAACCAAACCATATGAAGTAGAATACAAACCCCTGATTTTGGTTGAAATATTCGCAAAAATATAAAAGTTTTTTTAATTCAACAACTCATTCTTCCACCGACTGCTATATTATTATAGTGTTCCGATCCGGCCGGTTCTGACATATGTACTGCTTCCAGCGTATGGTATCATGTTTTATTATGACAAGTTGACAAAAGCAAAACACACAATGCAAATAAATATCTTTTGACCATCGAGTTGATTGAAATTATACAATATAATTGCTTTAAATCTTATAGTAATTGGGTTATATTAATAAAATCAATGTAATTAATCTCAGCTCAAAGCTATGTGCTCATACTTTGTCTGTATTAAATTCGTTTGTATGTTAATTAAATTTAATTAAGCGTATAATATATGTTTTCCAATATATATAGCCAGTCAGCTGACACTCTAGCGAGTGTTGGGACTTGACCGATGACACGACTTGTAGAAAGTTGAATTGAAACGGAAAGTTTTCGATACAAATTCTCATTATTCATCCAAAAGTATATTATAATAGTTGGATTTTAATAAGACTTTGTTGATAAGAGTTGCTGAGTTTGGTGAAAAATAAATAGTATTTCATATAACTCAACTTTGATCGATTGCTCCTATCGCAACGATACGATTTTAAAAAAATTTGATCAGTATGTATAAGCTATACTGAAAGTTCCATATGTTGAGATTGGCTAGAATATTTAAAGAAACAATATAGATTTCATACAAAAACATAAGAGTCCATCGGTATTTTCTGTGACACTTATATGTTATAGTGATCCGATCCGGCCGGTTCCAGCTGCACCAAAAACTGTCAAGCTTCAAGATTTAAAACTAAACTCTAAAACTGAGAGACTAGATTGCGGATGCTGATCATGAGTATATATACTATGTGTTACACATCTCGTGACAAAATTATAGCATCTTCTGCTAGGGTATACAAATATATTTTAATTCCAACAGTAGCATCCCTAGCATTGGTCATGGCAATCAGTATTATGGTTTATTTTTACCAGAGGATACAAACCTTAGTCCACAAACATTTAAGCATATTTTGAGCTCGCTAGAGGTTAACACACATGCACACACACACATATCTAACTGTAACAACTATTTTATTTGATTTTGTACATATGTTTGCTGACCGAATCAGGTGACCCGCTTCCCTTAGCCCCGTGCTCTGCAATTTGGCATTTCGTGTTGTTTTGCGGAGGGTAAAATATGTGGTGACAATTGTTTTTATTTTTGTCAGCTCACACACACACACACACACACACACACATGCACATGCACATGCGCTTGCGTTCTCTGGTCTGCAATTTCTTGCAAAAAAGTTTGTATTATAACCTCCTGCATAGTGGTTTGTGCGCCATGTAATTTTAATCCTTGCCGCGTGCCAAACCCAATTTCAAAGATTTGTAGTCCCTTGAATTTTAAAGCAGTTATCAACATGCGTCAAACAGTCTTATCAGAAGCGCCTCAAATAATTATAAAGTTAGCAATTTAAAATTAATATACTATATTCAATTCAGTAATATTTAATCATGATAAGGTCAGGTGGAAAACATAATTAAAATGCTTGACATTCGTTGACCATTATCGCATAGATAAGCAGCCTTAGTAGGCTTTGATTAATTGCAACCACGCAATTGACGCCACCTCTTCCAGACAAAGCAGCCCAGGTAGCCATCCGAGTCAAGGAATGCCGTGTTCGCCTTACATGGCAGCTCCACGGGTGGGGCATTCTCCTCCGTGCACAGCCAGAAATTGGTCAGCGTTGCGCTGAGCTGCGGCTGCTTCATATTGATACCCGTACAAGGACCCACCTTCACGTCCGAGTTGATACAGGTTGGATTCATTTCGTTAGCGGGTATGCAACCAGAAACGGTGGCATTGTTCACGTAGTAGTAGTCCTCATCACACTGCATGGCTTCCGGCTTACCATCGTAGCAGAAGTAGAATCGGACCAGACTCTCATCGCCCCAGATTTGATTGTCGTACTTGCATTCAGTTGGAAAAGTTGGATCGATCGTGGTTTGGTCCACATCAGCAGGAGTTGTGGCTGCACTGCTGAGCG
This sequence comes from Hirtodrosophila confusa, assembly GCA_035043065.1. NCBI lineage: Eukaryota > Metazoa > Arthropoda > Insecta > Diptera > Drosophilidae > Hirtodrosophila > Hirtodrosophila confusa. The sequence continues at coordinate 30,530 of JAWNNI010000064.1, forward strand.
CCAACAGACCGCAAAATATCAGTAAGCCTGTAACCGGGATCGAACATACTACAATTAATATTAATATGCTTTGCATATTTAGTTTTTAGTTTACATAAAACTATATGAAACTAGTGTCTAATATGTTGATTTCTTATCCACGCATAATATGTAAAGCTTCCAGAACCGTTTACATTTTTATAACAATTTATGCTTTAACTTTGAATTTCACCAGCTTATTTTTCTGTACTTAAACTGTCACTTCACCTGTCTGCATGCTGAACTCTTGACTTTGATGCTTCACTTGTTTAGGTTTGTACACTCGAAAATAGACTAAGTTGATTGCCAACTATGGCCAGGGCATTTATAACTTTTCTAAAGGTAATCAGGCGACTTATCTGGAAATCACTTGATATCGTTGTAAATGGGTAGTTGACAATGTTTGTTGATGGCTCGCATTGCTTATACGCACCGTGAGACGCTTATCGGACGCATAACTAGACAGATAAGTGGCAAAAAACTGGGCTTGATTTCCTTATTAATACGAATATTTGATATCATTTTTTGTTTTGTTGGCCACTTATCGCCTCAAGTGGATTGCCAAATTACTGAGAAAACAATTGATGCGCACTTGTCAAGAACCTCTTTAAACCGAAGTCATCAGCTGGTATGCATGTGTAGTGGGCGAAGTTTTAATAGAATTTCAGGCCACATGCCTATTGGAATTTATGTCGATTATGTTGTCAACTTTTGCTGCAAGAAGTTTCCCTATTTAAACTTGGTGCGCGTAAAATAGACTGCGAAAGCAGCAGTCAAGCTAAGTCCAGAGCCAAGCCGACTGGCTCACACCCCAGGACTTCTGGCACAGGAAAGAAGTTCAATTGACAACGTGACTCAACAACAAAGCAACCGGGCCAAGGCAAATAGGGCCGGCTGCTGTCGAACTTTTTCCAGGTTATGGCCTACACCCAGGTCCACAGCTGAGGATGGTGGCACGGTGGCACGGTGGCACGGTGGCACGGTGGCTTGGTGGTTCGGTGGCTAGAATCTTGCTGTAAGCGAAATCAATTAGAACTTTTGACAGCAGCTGCGCCTGCATAGCGCTGCACAAGTTCGAGGCATTTCTTGTGCTTGTCATGTAGAGCAGCCAGAGTTTGTAATTAAATTTTGTCTGATTGCCTGCAGCAATAATTTCCAATTTACCTTCATTTGAAAGGCAATTAATGTTATGCTATCGCATTGATAAGGCACTTGTCGCCCTTTGTCTGTTTTTGTGCGTCTTTCAGTTGTTCGGTAGTCGAATTTTACGCCGATTCGATTTAAGTGCCTGTTGAATCACGTACCAAATTTAATTTATTGACGCACATTGCTGAGAATTCTATCAATGGATATACAAAACAAAACCAGCATTGCTTTTGAATCAGCCAAATAGTGAAAAGTTGCTGAAATTTTAGTTCAATACGGAATTGTTCATAGTCTACTTTAAAACCTGTATTAGAGTTTTCAAAGATATTTCGAAGGGTTATAGTTGTCATAGCTAAGAATATGTTTTAGCTAGGCTTCGATAAATTTGTTAAATACATACTTTTCTTCTGTTTCATCTCAAAATTTGACAATTTCTCTTCGCGCAATCAAAATACAATCAATACATTTAATTGGAAATCTTAGTAATAATATAGAAAAACCATTTAATAATGCTAATGGTTAGAACATTGAACTCTGAACTTTCTTGGCTGTCTAATCAGCTAAGTGAAATCGTGTACAAAAGAAACAAGTAAGAATGCTTTAGTCAAGTATACCCAACTACGCGATACCCTGTACATAGTTGAATGTACAAAACTATCCATATACATAAATCATTTATATTTGTGGGAGTATACCAAATTTGAAATAAACTTGATCTGCGTATGATATACAAACACCTTCATGACAAATTTGGTGTCTCTCTCACAGACAGACAAACAGGCGAACAGAAAAATGGACAAGGCTCGATAGACTCGGCTGTTGATGCTGCTCAAAAAATGTGTACACTTTATAGGGTCGAACATGGCTCCCACTGCATGTTACATGCATTTGCACACTTTTATTACCTCCTTTTACCCATTTAATGGGTACAGGGTGTAAAAGAGCATCAAAAATCGAGTAGGTTTCAACGATTTCCAAACTCTCCGCAATGTGACAATTGGAATATCATTGTGACTGATAGAACAGAAGATAAAAATAACAATGATAACTCTGAATGGTGTATAAAAATGTGGAACATTGGCGCCATAACAATCAGTCGATGTTTATGTGGTGCACAGTAAAAACAGTGCGTGGAAAGGGTGGCATAACAGTATATGTATAGTTTATGAACACCTACTGCTTATTGAGGAGTCCAATAATAACAAATACCCGTAACAATAATAATAACAGATATACATATATAAAGCGTATAAAGGGGAATTTGTGTCGGTGTTGTGCCTATAAAAGCTGCTGATGAAATTATTTATGAGAAATGAATGCAACGGTTATAAGGGAATATTATTGGGCGTGGAGCTGGGTCTGGGTCTGGTGGTGCGGCTGGAACTGTTGATGTTACTGCTGTTGATGCAGGATGCAGATGCATCCGTTGCGGCCACGAATGCAACATGCAAACATGCCACGAACATGTGGGGCGATCCCAATCCCAACATATTCTACGTCTGCTCTGTGGCAGACCAAACACCGCTGCAACTGCAGTGCCCCAAGGGACGTGGATTTTTCAATGGCCTCGGCCATCTGGGCTGCCTGCCCTATGACCAATGGCCGGCCTGTCGGCCCACCGCGGAACAGTCCTCCGCCCAGCTGGCGGCGGGCTGTAAAAGCAGCGAAGCAATCATAAAGGACCAGCCATGGGCCACACTGGATCCCAATCAATTCTATATGTGTCCGGGTGTGGACGCCAACCCACTGCTGCTCAGCTGTGCCCCCGGCAAAGGATTCGTACACACCTCCCATACCGTGGGCTGTGCGGATTGGGCACACTGGCGCCGTCAGATGCAATGCGAGGCCTACTTCTGAAGCCTGGCGGTATCAGGCCTGCAAATGAAAATGAAAATGAAAATGAAATGTAGTCCATATGCATGTTAATAACAATGGCAACAATTTTCATAATAGCAACAACAACAATCAGCAACAATTGTGTTTATGTGTGGTGTGTACAATGTACGAACAAAAATATTTGAATGGCACTCGGCCTGAATGTGATTATTATTTTTAAATACCGAAATCAAATCAAATTACGACTGGTGCGACAGGAATTGCAGATTGATGCAAGCGATAAATAATAATAAAATTGTTTACGAACATTGTGGAATGTATTTCCTTGTACAACAGCACTTGCATTTATCTCGCAATGGGAACATATCAGATAACATAAATATCAAACTGACTGAACAAAAACAAAAGACATCTTTGAAACAGAGAATACGAGGGTTACATTTTGAGTGTAATTTTTTCATTTTCTATATAATTACTCCCTGTACCCATAAAATGGCTAAAAAGGGGGTACTAAATCTGTACAAATGTATGTAACAGCCAGAAGGAGACATCTCCGACCCTATAAAGTGTATATATTTTTGATCAGTATCAAAAGAGATTTTGATTTGGCCATCTCCGTCTGTCTGTCCATACTATTGTTGTTTTGAGTGGAGTACCCATTTGGATAATTTTTCACCAGTTAATAGATAGAAAAGTCAATTTGCATTATTCTTATTTGATTTTCAATCCGTCTTTTAGGGGCTGTAAAACAAAGTTTTACGTGGAACGTAAGAAAGGTATTTGAGATAATAATACGAGAGTTTATATATTTATTACACGTGTACGTAATATAGTTGCTATACCTTCAAAGATATCAAAAAAATGTTTTCATACGAACGGAGATACGGATATTGACCAAACCCAATATTCAACTTTAACCAATTTTCGGGTAAAAAGTTAAAAATATTTTTTATACTCGCCAGAAAACCTGTTGCAGGTAGAATTAGACAGAAAGGGATAAACATGGAGAAACTAAGCAAATTTAAGTACGAAAACAGCTTAAATACTCCAAAATGTTTTTCTATTGATTAGCTTAACACAATCTATGTAAATGCATTCGTTTAATACCTGCCAATTCTATCGTTAACTACAAAAAAAGTACTTATATTTTCAAATTACAATTTGTGCCTTAAAGCAATCTTTAAAGGAACTCAAGGGAAACTCCAATAAGCGAACATTCACACGGGTCAAGATTGGCAACTGGTCATTTGCAAATAAGGCGCGCTCCATTATCTTCACGTTATTTTGCAACCGTTGGAAAAAACGAAAGACTTTACACTTTAAAAGCGTTTACTTTTGCCCATTGCTTTTTGCATCCTGGCAGCTGAGGTCAGCTGGTAGGGACCTCAGTCGGTACGGACCCCAGCCGAGTCGGGCTTTTGGCTTTGATGCGCTTCTTTGACATTTTGTATGTGTGTGTGTGAGCAGGCCACATGCTTTTCACCTGTGTCCTTTCTAGCTGCAGTTTCGCTTACATTTATGGGTCCTGGCCATAAAACATGGACACCTGCAGCTGGTGGCTGTGGCATGGAATAAAAGGCAGCACGTTTAATCGGATATTGCATTTTGCTTTGATCGCATGACTGCCAGGAAATTACTGTCAATGCCAGCTTCAGGCCGCTGCATCTGATCAAGATTCAATACATTTTTACACATTTTTTTATTATTTACTTTTCTTTGAAGTTGTTAATCAAAGCTTTCCAGCGGTGGCAGTTAATTTAGCGTGTGCGCAATTTTAGTTACAAATAAATTAAAATTTGTTTTATATTTTGCAGGGCAAATTCTGAATAGGTTGTGTCATGTGAACAGAGATTTAAAGCAATTTAAGGACATATTTAAGATTAAGATTTAACTTTTTTTGTGTTTGTTAAATTGCTATTAGGCACGCTTTCGTGTCCTGCCTGAGTTGCGCATTTTACGATGTCCTGTGCCGGCATTTATGAAGATTTATGGCACAGCAGGAAACAAAGTAAAGTCAGGACACGCAGTCCATGAAAATAGAGACTATTATCATATAAAATAACAACACATAATACATTTAAAAACATACTGTTTATTAATAGTCTTCTAAGTGTGTTGGTTTCTTATGATCTGTGATAATTTTCATGTGTTAAAACAGTATAGACTCTTAATTCATTTGCTAATGATCTTATGAATATATTTTTTCGCTCAGAAATAAAAGTTTCTTGAGTTTTGTATTTCGAAGAAAAATAATGATTGTTCTTGAGTTTTATATTTTGCTTGTAAATAAAATTTACTTCTTGAGTGTTATCTTTTATTTCAAGAAATACACCTCAAATCTTCATTAAATTAATACTACATTATAATATTGTATTATTCAAAGTATTGGGCTAAAAAAATGTCGGATTTTTTAGAAAATATCGAAGAACATTTTATTTTAAGTTTTATTGCGATTTTCTGTGCAACTTAAAAAAATAAAAATCATTGCAGCAAAGGATAGTCCTGGCAACAATGATGCTCTAGGTGTAGTCGATTTCATGTATCAATTCTCTTTCATTTTGATTTAAGAAATGGGTACATAATCATTATTTACGGTCCCTGTTGGTAAGTTGTTGTTCTTTTAATGTTTTTCTGCTCTAAGGTAGTAGTCGCAATTAATTAACTGAGTGTATAACACACTGGCAAGAGGTTAGAGGGGTTTCATGTATCTCTGCAAATCCCAAATGTGCGCAAAAATGCAATGTTGACTGCAATGAATGGGAATGTGTTGCCAGGGCCAGAGCTGGTTAAAATATGCGTGAAATGCAAACAAGCTGACGGTGCCAGTTGGAGTGTGTGCGTGTGTGCGTGTGTGCGAGTGTGTGCCTGTGTGCGAGAGTGTGCTGTGGCATAAACCCATTTACAGGTGTTTGCCCAGAGTCAACAGGAGTCATCGTCGATGCAGGCGCAGCCAGTCGTAAAACATTTGTCACATTTACATTAAGAGCAATGCAATGCAGCAGCCCCAGCGAATACCAAAGTAGTTACTCGGCTGTGGTTCCTCTGGGGGGAAACTGCCTCCTGCATATAGTACTCGTATTCATCTCCTCTCTCCCCCTGGCTGAACAATTTATTTGCGGACTGCACTTGCCAATTAATTCTTATCTCAGCAGCCATGCGGGTCGCTTTCTCGGCGACTGCATAAATCAATGTGCCTGAAGTGATAACTCATATACGAGTGAGGCGTTGCTCCATTTATTCAGCACACAAATCGTGACCGAGACACAGGCTAGAAGGACCAAGAGTAGAGCAGGGCTTTGCGGCTATATCTGCAGCTCACTCAATTTCATGGTGTCAAATGTACACACACACACATACACGCCAACGCCCACATCCACATCCACGTCCAGTTTCAGGCACCAGCATATTGCATTTGCCAACGAAGCGTGACACCCGCTGCACTGCATCTCTTTCAGAAGGTGTCCTTGGAAGGACCTAATTGAATTGCATTGCGGTAATGACTGAGAGGCGTCTCGCCGTGTGGTGCTTCCTAATTGAAAAGTGTTGTTTGCCATAGCGCCAAAGGCAGCCAGCTAGCTATCAGTCAGTAGTTTTTATATACTCAGCAGTAAAACAGCCATCAACTGGCGGATACTATACCGTAGATAGCGTGTTGGTTTATAATATTAAATGGACTTTAATAAATTTCTTAAAAACAATAAGGTTCTGACTAGCATCCATGTTGTCTTTAGGTGGCAAAATTGTATATCCTACACCTTTTTCCTAATCATCCATTCTTCTTGGGTATTTGAGGGCACATTATGCTAAAATGGTTTTCACTTGTCGATTTTGAATGTTTGTCATTATATAGGGAGTTAGTTTTAATACATACTTACAAAGTTACCCAACACTTAGATAAGAAGTTTTGGAATGGAAAACTTGGGGCTGCTCCTGCAAAAGTACTCTGGAAGTTAGCTAAATGCGCAAAGGTAAGTACAAAATTAACAGTAATGGCTAAATGATTAAATGAAGATCATTTTTATCTGTTGAAACTCATTATGACTTTAATGAAAGTCTATTCATTTTCATAGTAATGCGATTTGGTTTGCTGAGCAGCTGAATTGCAGATTATAAACTTTTCGATCGGGTAATAAGAGAAGCAACAACAATGATAGCTGCGCATAAATTAATTATTATATTAAAGTCGTCCAATTACCGTTGATTTTATATTTTCTTTTCCGCTTAACTCTCAGGCAGCTGTCAGCAACAGCCGCACCTGAGTCCGGGGCCCGTTTCCGGGGCCTTGATTGTCAAGTGAGGCATTGAGGTTAGGGCCCAGGACCGTTTTTGCGGCATTAGCTGGGGCACACGCAACGACATCGCCGATGCCGACGACGACGCCGACGCCGTTGGGAAATGTGCGCGCTCTGGTAATTAATTATGCCGGTTGAAATGACGGGGCAGAAAATGCTCGTATTTTGCATATTAGCGAGGGGCAGCTTTACAAAAATGGGCCCTTCGAGCTAGCTGGCAAACGGAAACGGAAATAAGTACAAACAGTTGGCGACAGCAGCGACGGCGGCGGCAGCAGCAATGGCGACAACAAATAAATTCACTTGGAATTTGCCGAAATGATTTATTTGAAACGACAGTTTCATTTTTCATAGCCATGCCGCAGACGTAGAGTCAGACGAGAACCAAATAAGAAATACTCCTATAATTTGCTTGTTGACAAATACGTTACAATTCTACATGTAACTAAATGCGTATTTCCGGCCGGAAGTGCGCGGCCAGCGCGTGAGACAAACGAACGGTGGAAATGGAAGTGAAAAGAGCATCACATCCGGATGAGTGCCATTTGGTTTTTTGGGCATTGCGACAGCTGCTGATGGGAGCAGTGTCGTTGATAATCCCTGCTGTCGTAAGGCAATATCCCACGAAGCCGAGGAGTTTGAGCAGCGCATAAAAGTATGCTATATTTGGCCAGGCAGCTGCCACCCACAGGATGAAAAACCGCAAGGAAACAATAAATTTGCAGCAATGCGAAACGGAAATGTTTGTTACGGAAATAGAGGAAGCGGAGCCAGCGACCCAAGTGCAGCAGCATCTCTCGGTGTTGTCCTTGCAATTGTCGCACGGCGCAGCGCATACAAACAAAGTAATTGGCCCACAAATTGCCTGGCAAAGTGTAACTGAAAAAAGAAATAAATATACGAGTAAGTACAAAATTGCTAGCAGCTAACTCCAGTAATAGCTAGTAAATTTTATTATGAGCATGGGGAAGCTGTTTGCCGCCTGGCTTTCCTGCCCAAGTCACCGGCACATAAATTATGCATATTTAGCTGAGTGAAATTGAAAACTAATTAATTACACTTGCAGCCGGAAGTGCTGTGGCAAACAGAGTTCCACCAAACTGTACACTGCCCGCCCAGGCCAGGAGCTAAAGAAAAATGTTGTTCAACTTTTTAATTGCCAGCATCAAGTGTTTTTCAAATTGCTCTTGGCTCTAATTATGGCCGAGAAGCGGCTGAAACGTGAGACATTTTAGCCCGGTCAAGGGTCGCTTATAATCGCACTTGGAATGGAATGGTTAAATATAAGTAGGAGTTTGGTCTATCCGGCTAACTCAAAGCAAAAGTTGAAACACTTGTTGGTTGTTATTGCTATAGCCGGGAAAACGAGTTGCCGACAAAAGATACAATTTTGTTGGCCACTTTAAGGCGTCGCTTAAGGTGTTTCTGGGCGTTTCCAAGGATGTCTGAATGTAAAACGCCCCTAAGCTGTACTACGCGGCAAGTTAAATGAATTTAATTCAGCTGGCTGCTGTTTTTAAAGTCATACTGTTGGCATCAGTAGCCGAAACAGTTAACAAACCAAATGTCAAGAAAATAATTAAAGGTCATCTTAAAGTACATGCGATGTCATATTGAAATCAACCTGCCCTACTGCTTAATAACACCACTTTTATAGTTATTAGCAATGATCATTATTTCTTTAACACTAATTGGATTGATTGTAACGGTAAATACCTATTGGCTTACAGCTTTACCCATTCGAACATATCGATTTAAATTTATATGTATTTAATTTATATTTTTAGCTAGTGCAAAGCCTAGCCCCCAGCCTAGATAGTTTTATATTTTAAATTTCGAGTGCCAATCAAATGGGCGTATTGATTTGTTGTTATGCCCCGCAAATCTACAGCAGCTGGCAATGTTGGGCAATGCCAGGTCCAAAGGCAACAGTCACGTACACCTGAGTCGGCCCAAGTTCCAGAGGGCAACATTGCTGGCGTTTTATTTCACCTGTCTGCCCTTTATACCCTAAGCCCAGATGGTTAAAGGGGCATGCTAAGTTTGTTTGGGCACATTCAATTCAATTTGATCTCTGACATCTTGCGTAGTTATCTTTCAAATTATTAATGCATGCCGATTTCTAACTGTGGTATACAATTTCAATTTACACAAAATTTACATGATCTTCGACTTAGGTTTGAATTCTACTCTATGATTCGACAATGTGACTATGGAGGGGAGAAAAAACTTGTCATATTAGTGCTGTTTTGTACTGAATTATAGCTTGGAACGGGAATTCCAAGGAACTCGCGGAAAAATCTTCGAATTGGGGATAAATACTAAAAAAATGTTCTCCCGAAAATAAAATGAATTCTCACATCTCTCAAAAACAACTCACTGTTTTAAAATTTAATCATTTCAATAGTTATAGTAACAAATAATACCAATAATAGAAAAAATCAAAGACTCAAAGGTGCCGTGACAAGGAATTGGCGCGGGAAAATCTTTTCTCGAGACGGGTTCTCGAAGGAGTATGTCTAAGTCGAGCAGTCTTATCCAAAGCTCTTTTCTCTTTATTTTTTACAGCGAAACGTTGGCAAAATATATATCCGCTTAGCCAGTGCTAAGCTTTTAGTAGCCTTAGCGTCTATATGCAATGTCTGTAGGAAGGGTTCGTGCTCTTTTTTTTATTAGTTGGCAATGTGGGGAGCAGGCAACCCTTTTCAAAAAATGATACTAATAAAAATCCATGTTAATGTTGCATGAATATCAAATAAATTGAGGCAGCCAACACGTAACTTGTTCGATATACGAGTATTTATTGATTGAACATAAAATTGGGCAATTTCATTGACGTAACAATTTTATATGCCAGGGAGCTAATCCAACATTGTCTTGTGTAAATAATTTATGCTGCTCCTTCTCGGCGAAGTGACAAATGAATGCCAGTGGTGTTTAAGGATCTGCTTAAGTAGCTGTCGCCGGCAAAGTTGAAGCTCAAACTGCGGCAAGTCTATCGATTTCTTGATGGCAATGCGCGAGTCAAGCGCGTTCTCAAATCAATGCAAGTGGCAACCAGCTGCGGTTGCAACATTGTTTGCCACTGCTGCACTTTCAGTCTCAGCCAGTCAGCCCGCCCCTGTCCCGTCCTCTACTGTTGACTGGGGATAAACAATGCGGAGGGGCAACGTCGCTAAATGCGGTCTAAAACTGGCGGCGACAAGGATGAATTGGCTGACTGGCAGACTCGCTGCCTAGCAGGATGCTCATTGCCAGGCGCATTATAAATATGTATGTGTGCGGTATATAAACACTCACATACATAGTATATGTGTGTGCATCAGTTTAAGTGAGGATTTTTAGCGTGAATCAATCAAATCACATGACTGCTTGACTAACAGCCAGTGATTTGATTGATGAACTGCGTTTGCGAGACAGCAGCGTTAGCGTCCTTGTGGCTGCCAGGCAAGTGGTGCCTGAGCACCCCACCCATTAATACATCTACATCTACAGCAACTGCTACACCTACATCTATCTATCAGACCACTATGACACGCACATTACAAACAATGGCGGCTGCCATTCGCTGACTTTGGATTGAGGCTACTTAACTCAAATGCCTCAGCTCGATGAAATTAACTTCATGAAGCGCTTAAGTAGCAGCAACCACATAAAAGCACATTATTGATTAGTGTGTAATGTGCCGAAGGATGCTGCTGGAAGCCTAATCCAACAGATGACAAGGCGTTAGTGTTCAGCTCTATTGAATATGTTATTTATCCCTGTGTGCTATTTGCTTAGTTATGAAACGCGTTTCTATTTTCATTTTTCAAGTGCTGTGCTCAATATTTATTTTGCATTTTTCTGAATGAAGACATTTTCATAGTTTGATACTGCTGCGTCGTTTGCGGCACTCGTTTCTCATTTTGTTAGCTGCAATAAAATATTTTATTACTTTTTAAGTGTATTTGCTACTCGTAAAGTTTTGTTGCGCACCCCCCTCAGTGCCACACTTTCCTGCCTCCCTTATATGTATGTGTCATGCAATGTCACATATGGCTGACTGAAGGAATGTCTGATCGCCCTTTTGCATTGGCATGCAAATTCTCTGACGATTCGACTCGATTCGAGTCGACTCGACTCGACTCGACTCAAGTTAGTGAAAGTATGCAATGTCAGCAGCGAACTTGCTCGAGGGTTTGTGCCTGTGTCTTAGACTTGTGTGAGTGCACAAAGGCTGGAGCTTGCGGAACTATCTATGAGCTGCTTGTGGTAAGAGGAAATACAATGACAATGGCTGTAATCAAAGTTGGCTAATTTTGATTTTATACACAATCCTAAATAACCTCGAAAGTTTGAGCCATCGATTGTACCATGAACATCTTGTAGGAGCGAAATATTATAGTCCTAAAATGTTTCAAAGACAATTAAAATCAGATTTTCTTTATTAGAGTGAGCTCCCTTGGTTTTTTATATCCTGTATCTTTAAAATGTTTAAAAGGGGGCAAAACTGCAGTATAGTAACTATAGTATAGTAAAGTATTTTACGATCCCTTAATGTATATATATTCTTGATCGCTTCGAACTTTCGAGATTTTAAAAGTTAGAGACATTTTGGCATTGAGGCTTACCATACCATATTTACCATACGTAGATCCAGTTTCGGATAGTTTGCAAAGTTAACAAACCTTACAAAGTATAATTTCTTGAAATCATTTTTGAACTCTAAATGGGATTTTAAACTTGTAACCAGGCCTGATAATTCCAAATTGATATAGAAGGCAAACCAAGGAGTCAAGTGAACATTTTTGAGACTTCGGCAATAATTTAGCTAGAATAATAATAGTAACAATGGCTAGAAGAACCTTAGAATATTTTAGACTAGATCAGTCTAGAGAAACTGATATGCTCAACATACTATAGTCCATTGTAGGGCAGTATCCGTGCTATACGAATTTCTGAGCGTTGGCTTTGGCATGAGCAATGTAACTTGACTGCAATGCTGCCATGGATTTTTTACTTTTGCCCACATATTCAACATCTTTTTTATGTAAATGTGTGAAAATTTCGTCACACACACACATATATATATCCACACACATCTAGGGGATATAAAATGAAATTGTACTTTGTGGCATGGCAGGCAAAGTACAAAAAGTAAAACATTCCACCAAAGGGAAGAGGGAGCGAGATAGAGAAAAATGTCTTATTTCCAACGTTGGCAGCTGGCGACCATGGAAACGCGATGCCAGGACATTGGTACTGCCTCAGCTTCTGCTGCTGCTGCTGCTGCTCCTGCTGCTCCTGCTGCGGCTCATCATCATCATCAACGGCGGGCATCGTCCTCGTCCTCGTCCTCGTTTATGTCGTTTCCATTTCGTCATTGTCATAACTTTGTGTCACAATTTTTCTTTCCGTTTGCTCGTGTGCACATGATACGACCATAAGGCATTATTATGCAATTTTTGGGCCAGAATGGAGGCAATTTTCATCCTGCGACTCGTGAGTAGGTTGCAATCTCTTTTTTGTGGCATCTGTTTGGAAAATTATTATCAATACGTTTCAGTAACTTTTCAATTATTGCCATATACGGCTCGTGCAGCTTTAAGAAATAAATGAAATATATTTTATTCGGAAAATGTCTAAGTTTGAGAGTTAAGCTGTTAAAATTGGTTTTTGGTAAACATTTCACTTCATTTCCAAGCCAAACTGCACACGGCCAACAAATGTGACTGACAGCGACAACAGCAGCAACAACAACAACAACAACAACAACAGCAACAGCAACAGGGCTGTGGCAACAGATGCTTCGTACCCACTGTGCGGCATATTTACACTTCAGTGCAAAATATTTCACAAATGTAACTACTAAAAAAAAATAACAGCAACAATTTAGAGAGTCGAAAAATCTCAAATTCTGTGTTTGTGTGTGTGTGTGTGTGTGTGTGTGTGTGTTAGCCTCAACATTGTTTTCGTGTCGACATGTGCAGCTATTTATTATGTCATTTAAAACTGTGTTTCCCACGAATATGCTCAGGATAACAAACGTAAAGGAGTGAAGGGCTAAGCAAATAGCTGCCTCCGATTTGTTGCCACCTTGGCAGCAGCTGTGGCATATCAAGTGCCAATGTGTTGCACGACTCTTGGCTTGGGGTTTGCGGTGCGGTGTCAGATATGTGTGCATGTATTAGTGCATGCGTGTGTATTGCTGCACTTGTGTGTGGAGAGCTCTAAGCGCATTGCGTTCCTCGTCAATGCTCTACTTTGGCTTTCTAAGCCTCTCCGTGCGTGTGCAGTGTATGTGAGCTATCAATACCACCTCTTTGAGGGCTTATATTTTCGTTTTCATACGCACAGGTGAATCTTTCAAATAAAAATAGCTTTTTTTTGTTTAAAGATTATGTTGTGTTTGCAATATGTGTCTGTCCGTATGAACGCATCTATTACACCCATAAAATGCGACAAAGAGGCAAATGTGTGCAAGTGTATGTAACAGGCAAAAGTCATTTCCGATTCTGTAAATTATATATATACTTGATCAATATCATTAGCCGAGCCGATCTGGCTCAGCCCGTCTGTCTTTCCGTCTGGGATAATACTTGGGCCACTCTTAATTAATTGTCTAAATTTCAAGTCAATCGGTTAAGATGAATTTATTTAAGAAGAAGTGCCTCGCTTGCATTGCAGTGTGCTGCCTCTTGTGTGTATACGCACACATTTGTGTATGTGTGTGTGTGTGTGTGTATATGTACGAAGATGTGCTTGGAAGTTATAGACCTGGGTAGAGGGAGTCTTCTTACTTGTTAATCATGATTTGACCCACAGATTGATTTGGAATTACAATTAAATTCATTTCGCTAAGTTTACATTATGCCAGACCTGAAGAGTGATCCGTGAGTCACCAAAGAGTCAGTCAGTCAGGCTAAAGAGTTTATAAAGATATAAAGATAGATAGATATCATTCTCATGATCTCACTGAATATATTCATTCATATTTGAATGATTTAATGATTTAATTAGTGAACAATTTCGTATTTGTGAATATACAATACAATTAAGTAGGAGTTACTCAAAAATTGGCTATACAACTACTTAAAGTAACCAAAAGTTTTCTTGACAATGAAAATGCGAAAAAGTTTGTAGAACTTTTAAAAAGTAAGTCGGTAATAAAAACGTTGCTTGTGCACTAGGAAAAAGCACCAGAAAATAAATGTTAACAGGATGACTGCGAGCAAAGTGGAGCGCCAGAATAGAAGGACTGTGATCCGGAAACCAGCTTGAAGGCCACTTCATTGTGTCTTAACAAAGGCCGAGCTTCAAATAAATGAACTAAAGTCAACTTTCCCGTACTTAAGTTGACCGCCTGCTGATGGTTCTCTGTCCGTGGTAGTAGTATGTGGGAAATATTTGATATTGAGAGTGTTGGGGTTTCATTTGGCAGCCAATAAAGCAAAGTTGGACTTTGACGCATATTACGCGCAAATGAAATGCCAGGACCGTCAATGGCACTGGGGTTAAAGTTGATGTTGGAGTTGGAGTTTTCTTACCTCCTTGTCGTGCTCTTTTACTGCCCTCTGACCATGTCACTGTCATTTGGCCAAGTTTTTGTCGCATAAAGTTTAGCTGCAACATTTGCTTTTGCATTGTTTTCCAGCAATTCTGTTAGGGGGGTTTTCGGGGGAGTAAGGCTGGCGAAATTAAAGTGCATTGTATTCTGAAAGTTTTGTGCCGGCAAACCGGAACAATGAAAAGTTCATGAAAATTTTTGCTTCAACGCATAAACAATAAACATAAAAGTTTTGACCATTAAAAACGCGCAACGGCTAAGTGCCCAATGGTCTGTTTGGTGTGCTAGGGTTCAGGGGGGTTTGGGGGAGGCAGCATAGCGGGTGTCAGTTGTTTGTTAGTCACGAGTTCCTTTCAAGTTTTTCCATTCCCCAAATGACAAAAATCAGCGTGAATTTGATGTTTGGCCAAGAAGTTTTCACTCCCAAGTGCTGAAGAATTTAGCGTGAGAAAATCGTAAAAGAAGTTTTTATAGCACCATTAAACGGATAAAAGTAAACAAATTTTTAATTTAAGCCGGTTAAAATAAATGACGAAACCGGATTGGAATTTTAAATAAATATGTCTTTCAGTTTACTTCAGCCCACATTTATATAATATCATATTTTAAACATTTTTTATTTTATTGTATCATTCGAAGCAAAAATTGTAGATTGCATTTACAATCGACCCGAAAACCGTGTTAGGCAGTGTACACCAGCTAACACTGTGAACCGCACACACATCCAAAATTTAATTCACTTAAAATAAACAATAATAAATAAAACATCCGCACGGAAGCTGTTAAAACACACAAAATTCGCGCATGCGCCAATTCTCAAATGCACAGCTCTTATACCAGAGAGAAATGGAGATAAACTGAGAGAAATAAAGAGAAATTGGGCAGAGATTGTAAGGTTACCAGTATTTGTTGGGTTGTGTTTACATTGCCTATACCACACACGATGAACACTGTAATTAAAGCCGAATTTCAACGGGCGCCCTTACGGATTCTCAGCTCAGCCCCTTAGACCCACCCCCACCCTGCTGACCATCGCCAAAAGAGCCGGTTAACAGCTGATGATAATCTGGCAACTGTGATAGGTGCTGGGCTATGGAGAGGCTGGGGGGGGGTGGTGCCCCAGGGAAACTGGCAACGTCATATGAAATTTTATGCATGGCATTCACAAAATTGTGGTGAAATTTTTCAGGTATGTCCAGGCAGACAGTTGCTGTGTTGCGATTATTTAAATTTCAAGTAACAATTTCGGAAAACGCTGCATTATTCAAAGGGAGTGACGCTGGGAATCTTAAAACTTTGTCTGTACATTTTACATGGCCATGGAGCAGGTCTTAAATCGCCCGCACAGAGCAGTCAAAGTTTTGGACTACAGACGCAAAGCATTTGTAACATGCCAGGCGAAAATATTTATATCAGCTCGTATGTCAAGGATACTGGCATGGCCAGGGGTAGCGTGGGTTGGTGCTGGGGGTTGGGGGCTGGGGCTCATAAAACTTTGGGCCATTTTTCAAATTTGTCGCGGTCGGCCATCCACTGAATGGGCGTGTGCTGGATGTGGTCGCATTTCAACTTGATAATATCACAGTTAGTATGAACCACATGCGGATTTTACAAGTGCTCCGGCAAGTTAATGCGTTATGACCCGACCTGGCCAGCCACCACACAGAAACTTTTTGGCCCGGGGACGGTAACCACCGCTGGAAACCACTGGGAGCCACCGGCGACCACCGCGTCGTCGGGCATGTTAAAAAAATGATTAATGATTATGTTTCGCCAAACTGCGTGCGAGTGTGCGGTTGTGACCTGGCCTCGTCCTTAGGGGGTAGGGGCTACGAAGTACGGGGAGACTGGCTTCTTGCTCCAGGCAGTAGAGAATTATGCGCTCGAAAATATGTTAACGCTTTTTAAATCATCTTGCGCGTTTATATTCTGGGTTGTTTTGTATGAATGTTTTATGTGCTCGGGCTTTAAATTAAAATGCAAGCAGGAAATGACCAAAGTACTCTTCAGGATTTGTGGCTTGGTAAGTGCCTGGAACCTGATGGCTTAGCGTCCTCAATAACGTAGTGTGGGATAGGTATTTGCAGTTTATATAAGCACACATAATAACAATAAAACAATTAGGTTATGCCCAAATACCATATTCGAGTCCTTTTGCCTTGTGTGCAGCCCTACTCAGAGCTTAAAAATAATTTATTTGATCCACTTATAAGGTAGTTTAAAACTAAAACAAAATAAATTCAAAATATACTTGTATTTCAAGTACAACATTTCTAAAGGCCAGCCACACACTAATATTCGCCACCGGGTAACTGGTATCGTTCCTACACATAGTCAAATATTTCTTTAAGTTATCTTACTTATTCAATTTTAATTATTTTTTGCTTTTCTGTAAAGAGCCTGCCAAACTGCCCTGGCAAATATGTAGCTGTTATAGAGTGTAATATGTAGTGCCAGTGTGGGTAAGCCTGCCTTAATATCAATTACGAAAAAACAAGTAATGCAATAAATGCAGTTTGAAATTCTTAGTTCGGTTGCAGCTTACAGACAGCCCCAAATAACAAGCCAGATGTGCTCCTCTTGCTCTGGACCACATCGAATTGAGGCAGTCCACTGCGCCATGCCTCTGGTTGCAGATGGCTGCATTTAAGCCTTGGCTAGATATCAACAAACAGTACTTACCAAATCGTCTACAGCCCAGAGGGTCAGACACACTCGTACACACAATACTTGTCTGAAAGTATAGACGTTACAAAGGAGAGAGGCAGAAACCGGGCTTATAAATTGCATATCGAATTTTGTAATTTTGTACATTGTGAGAGAATCGTGCGTTGCCCAAGGCGCTGTTTGGTCAGAAGCAACCTGGTGAGTCATAGGATGCCGTTGCCTGGTTTTGGCCTGGCTTTTGCTCTGCAGTGGAGTGCCGCTAATCATGCGATCGCCGGCTGTATTGTTGGCTCCTGCATTATACACCGGGCGGGACTGCGGGACTGCGGGACAGCGGGGCTGTCGGGGCGGTCGGGCAGGCACACGCTGACAGGTTCTGTGCGCTTCCTTCCATAACTGGCGCTGCTGTTGCACATTTTTCATTTTCATTTTCATTTAATATTTATGATTTATTTATGTGCGGATGTTTGTTGGCTGTTCTCATATCGTACGAGAATTTATGCTTTCCGTTTTGGCTTAAGCTGCTGGGGCCACCCAGTGGGCTTCTAAGCAGAGGTAGCACAACAATTTCATGCACTGTTTAGCACAGGAGCCGTGTCTATTTACCGGGCTTATTATGCAAATGTCTGGCCAGCAGCAGTCGCCTCACACAACTTGACCACAATCGCATTGTTGTCTGAATCAGCCGTACAATAATAATAACAATTTGTAAGCCCCGTACCTTAAGGATGAAAAGGTGAACTAAGCTTCTGTGAATGAGGGTACAGAAAGTCAATTGTCGAGTTAATCTTAATGCGTTCCATTCCCACTCAAAAAAGTGTATCTTCCTTATAAATATGTCAAATGCATTACTGTCCTGTTTGAGGTGAGTTTAAGCAGCTTTAAGCTGCTCCTAAATTAATTAATTATCCTTGAAAATATCGGAAATGTATTCAACTCTATATTATCTTCCTGCAAATATTCATATGGTTCCGAACATCAATTGAAAAGTCTTCAAATACCTTCGAATGCTTAACAAAGTCAATCGATTATTTAAAAAACCACACGAATCAATAAAACTTATCCCATGCTCTTTTAAACGAACTTCAAATAAAAATGAAAGATTTTAAAAACGATGAGATAAGGAAGAGGATTTGGAGATAGTTGTATTCTTGATCAAGTAATTTCCCTACTGTATATTAATTAAACATAACTTTCAGGCGCAGAGTATATTCCAGCTGAGCACTCCACCTGGAATTTTATGTGCGCTGTCAGCTTTATTTTATCTATATCTGCTCGTAATAATGCCTTGTTTTTCATTGCCTGCGCCTGTCAGAAAAATGCAACTTTTTCAATTAGCCAAGCACAGCAGCATTAGCCTTATCACGAGCTTTAGCCAGGCTAATTGCCTGGGAGCCTGTCCTAAACCAGTTCGGTACAAAGTTTTTTGCACGTGCTGGCTGATAGCTCAGCGCCAGAGGCGCCTAAATGTTGCTCTCAGTTTTCTACCTGGCTTTATAATCGATATTTATTTGTTGTGGCCATTAAAATAAATGTGGGAACACTTTGGCTAAGGTCGAAGAGTGAATCAGCTTAAGGCTTGCAACATGGACGGAGGAATACCCTGTGAACAATATTAATTCTGAATTGACTTGAATTGTGTGTGTGTATACGAGAGCATTCATATTTCCATTACTTTTTATATCAAAACAACTCGAATTATTTATCGTTCAGTTCATTGTGTATGGCCGGGTGTCTTGCAACAGTTTTTGCCAGCGCCTCGAGACAACCAATTGAACTGTCGACATGAAAAACAAATATAAATAAAACATGTGGGTTATGTGCTGCAAATTACTCAACATCCAATACTGTCAGTGGGCAGACATCCGTAATAGAACGCTAAATCTCATATTATATTTATATTTTTCTCAACTGGAGGCTGTCTTTGGTCGCCCGCGGCTGACCGATGTCAACCGCTGGCCAAAGGGACATTAACAAAATTGTTCGCCTTCAAGTGAGAAAGACAGCGGAAATATTTTGCTGCTGGAACAAGAACAGCAAGGACAATGGCTGGATGCGGCAGGACCCAAATAGCAAATGTTCTCCTCGGCTCAAAAGCACAACAAAAATTCCAATAAATTCAATGCGACACAACAGACACTTGGGAGGACTTTAGGGCATGTCACAGCAGCCATCGGATGGAATGCTGAATGGGGCGTGGCAGTTTGGGGAGTTGCTTTGTTGCTGTTTGTCTCTGTCGCTCGCTGGGAATGTGTGTGTGGCAAAGTTCAAACCTTTGACATTTGTGCGCCGGCATGCATTACTCATACGCAGCGTGGTCTGGGGCAATATGAAGTAACTTTATGGCAAGTTTGCTGCACAGCTTTACAAAGTTTTCCAATATACAGACGCTGATGTTGGCTATACTTATAAATTTAATGAAAATCTCAGCTAATAGTTTTGCCAGAACATAAATAAAGTTGCCGCCGTCTGCTTGGCCTCCGCCCTTAAACAGTTTTAAAATATGTTTCACCTCCTCTCTCTCCTGCCATATGTCACAATTTATATGGAAACTTATCAACGTCGCAATGTCTCCAAAGCATCGTTTGCATGCATGTGCTTGGGCACCCAAAAAAAAAACAAGGAAAAAGAAAAAAGTCTTTCAATGTGCTGTTAATTCCCAGCACTATGCAGGAAGTGCGACAGCTTCAGCTTCAGCTTTAGCTCCAGCTGCAGCTTCAACTCCAGCTGCCTTTGATAGTAGAAGGCGATGCCGTCGTCTGGCACTCGGCAACATAAGTTTGGGGATTTTTATTTGCCGTCTGCCGGAAAATATTGCTCGCAGGCTAACACATGACAAACGCAGCCGTTTGTCAGGGCCAATATGGTAGCGGGATGGGGCAGGACCGGAGGACACGGAAGGACCCAGACCAGCTCTTAAAACTTTCTGCTTAAAGTTCTTTTAATTTTTCTTCTGCAATAAGGGAAAAATTGTAATTATTGTTTGTTCATTTTTTCTCTGCAACAGCACAGAGCTTAGCAAAGTTTTGGGGCACTGAAGTTTATTGTTGTTGTTCTTTGTTGCATGTTGTATTTGAGTTGTGTGCCCCTTTTTGTTGTTAATGTTGTCAACTTTCAGCTAAAGTGCCACTTTATACAATTTGCTTAATCCCCTTAGAGCTGCTTGGGGCACAAGTGGAAGTAAAACTTGACACTGGCCCAATGAGACTAGCTGAAAGTGAGGCTTTAGTCCTGTATTTAATAAACAGTAACAGATATTATTTAAGGTTTTGTTCTTATGTGAATTCATGCATTGTTCAACAACAAATAATCGTCCTTATTGATTTGCAGGAGTGCGTGGTTAGTATTATATTTTCACATTTTTGTTAGCTTTTCACCCATTTAATGGATACAACCTGTGAAAAGTTATAATTATGACAAGCAGTGTGGATTATTTACTGCAAATGAATAGCCCATTGAACAGCTTTAATATATATTTTAATTGTACATCTTTCTTTTAGACGCCTACAGAATATTGTTATTAAGCTAACTATTTATTATACTATGTTCCCGAAGGGAGAATAGTATATTGGGTTTGCGAAATGTCCGTCTGTCCGTCTGTCCGTATGAACGCAAATTTTTTGCCTTTATCTTTAAGCTAGAGCAACCAAACTCGATACACCTGTTGGTGTATACCGTCAATTTATGAAGTGTCGAGATCGACCCCCCACCACCACCCCCTTCCCCCGCAATTTGGGGAAAACCTGTATCTTCCTCATTTTTAAAGATATAGTCACCAAATTTGGCATACAGACTAATGTTGAGATTCCCGAGAGATCTGCATCAAAATAAATTTGACCCCCCACCCCCACCCCCACCCCCACCCCCACCCCCACCCCCACAAATCGGCATATGATATCCCCAAAACACGTTTTTCAAGGGGTATATCTCCTACAGTTTCAAAGATAGAGTTACCTAATTTGGCATACAGACTAATGTTGACCCCCTGGACAAATCCGCATCAAACATTTTTGGACCCCCCACCCCTCCCCCACAAAGGAGCAAAATCTATATCTCCCACACCTGTGCAGTTTTTTTCGCGTCTCTTTCTGAACACACAAGTAACCAAATTATATAGGACTGGGAACATAGTGTTCTGCAGTCGGGTGCGTCCGACTGCAACGTTCTTACTTGTTTATCTCTGTCGTCTTTCGCAATAGGGTGAAAAAACAGCTGCCACAGCCTAGCTAATGGCACTGCACTACGGAAGTGCGCTGCCATAGAGTCAATCCAAAGCAGGATCATCCGCAAATTGCTGGCGCCTCCAGGTACATCCGGAACTGGGCAATCTGTAGTGATTTGCGGCACGCCAACTCGCTAGAGGCGCCACCCCATTGACCTGTGGATCCAGATTGCTTAAACTTTTTTAAACATTTTACAGAGGGATCCCTATGACCTCGCTCATCTTATCAATCCTAATTCTCCCCAACCACGTTTACAGTCAAACCTTTTCCATCAAAAAGGTATTTAGTTCAAATATAAATATATATAAAACAAGTAAGAACGTTGCAGTCAGACGTTCTCTCTGTGTGCTAAATTTGGTGACTCTACCTGTACAGGTGTGGGAGATATAGATTTAGCTCGGTTGCGGGGAAGGGGATGGGGGTGGCAATTTTTTTTATGCAGATCTCTCAAGGAGGTCAACATTAGTTTGTCTAACAAATTTGGTTACTCTCGCTTAAAATAAAATTTTGAAGATATAGATATTGAAGATGAAATTGCGGGGGAGGGGGTGGACGTGGTGGGTCGACCTGGACACTTTATAAATCGTGGGTATACACCAACATGTGTATCAAGTTTGGTTGCTCTAACTTTAAGGGTGTGACAGACGGACAGATGGACAAAGCCAAACAAAATATTTTTTGGAACCGAGTATAAATTGTTTTATTTCTACGCAACAGAGACTTTGTTGACTATAGATTCACGTCTCCAAAATTTATTTTAAGGTTTAAGTTTTACTTTTTAACAGCTGCTTGAACTTAGCTTTTATTTAAACTTGAAACGCGACTTGATAATTAAAATCCAGTTAAGTGTCCGTGGAGTTTGCGTGCCACACTCTCAGTGTATTCACCCCGAAGGTTCTTATGAAGGTGCGAACATGATGCATGCAAATGAGAGACAGATGCCACAACCCGTCGCTGTCATTCCCGCCAGTTGTCAATTATGCGGCGGCCATTTTTGTGGCATACAAAACTATTTGCATTTCAAATGCACGCAATTCGCATTACGCATACGCAACGTGTTCGTGCGTACTGAGGCTCGATGCGTTGGCAGAGGGAGTGTTGGAAGTGGAAGGTGTTGTGGTGTAATTTGCAACTGTTTACGTTGATTTCTCGCTTACAATTGAAAATGAATAATGTTAAATGTACTGACACTCGCTCGGGCTGCCATTTTGCAAATTATAGGTTCTTTTTGGGTGCTTCATATGACTAGGCACAACTTCAAAGGTGGGTCGCATGAAATTATAGGACTAACGAGGCGTGTTGAGTGAGCAATTGGATACAACAAGAAATAACAGCTATCTTCGGCATGCCTGGGATAATATATACCCTTTGGACAATATTTTTCGTAAGATATATAAATTTACAAACGATTGTTGCCATAACAGCTATATTATATAGTTGTAGAAGCAAAAAGTGGCTTATAAAAAAACTAATTTTCATTCTATTATTTCTTGAAAGCTAGAAATATTAAAAATTGCTCATCATGGTTGATACATCGTACATCATAGAGAAGATATAGATAAAGATATAGATTTGTTAGGTTGCAAACTCTTCCATTTCACGACATATTTATTATACCCTCTGCAAGGGTACGCAAAGGTTTAAGTTTATAATTTAAACACTTAAAAAGGCATCTGATTTTATAACACAAAAAAGCATTTGCATTCAAATTCACAAGCACATTAACATACAAATGAGTATATGCTGCGTCTCTACACACACAAACACCCACGGGCACTTATACCCTGAACTGTCATTTAATAAGGATTACAAGAATGGAAAATTACGTTTAATGTTGAGTTTTTGCTTGGCCAAATTTGCATTAGCAGCTTTGTTTGTACGCCTGGCTTCCCTTCAGATAACTAAAACTGAAGTCGACCCGGCTGGGCTGCTCACTGCTGAATATAAGATTAAATGGATTAAATAGAGCGGCAAACAATATTCAAGATGCAAGTAGCAAACTATGTTTAAATATTTGTCGGTTGTTTAGCTGGCTGAGCAGTCATTTAGATCACACAAGCCGTATTAATTCATGTAGTTTGTGTTCTATTTGTATGCTTTGATGGCTGATTAATTTCCAAATTATAATTTAATAATGCATAAGCGGTTCTGTCTCTGTTAAGCCTTTATGTAATATCTGCATGGATGTAACAGTTTAATTGGGTAACATGCATACATATTATTTGAATGTTGCCTGAATTGCCAGCAATTTAGACGTAAGTACTCAGCGCCACTCGGTCATAGAAGCGGGCTATTTAAACTAATGAGCACTTACGCCATGGACACGCACACACGCACACACAGAGTCCTCCAAATTGATGAGGATAACACTTGTGGGATTATGCGAGTTACACAATCGATGCTTACGCAGACAAATACACACTCTCAATGACACTCCTACAATGGATTGACTTACATGAATTAACACAGATACAAGCACACACACACGCCCAACTGAAATACATATGTATAATTATTGTATTGTATGTACTCGTCTATACATATATATAGATGTAAGGTAATCCTAAGCGACGACAAGTGTTTTTGGCCTAATGAACATACTAAGGTTGCAGCCAATAATGTAATTTATTGGCATTTAACTTCGCCCTCATCGACAGTTAGGTGAATATCGATTAGCGGACCGTGATTACAGTTTAATCAATTAACTCTAAGGTTATGTTTATTTGTTTTTAATGAGCTTAAAGCTGTTAGCTTTAGAGCTCCTAAAAATACTCTGTCTTACAAGTATTTTTTGAAGCACGCTCTGTATTGTTCTTAAAAAATTGTGAATATGTGTTAAAATTTCAATTAGTTTGAAGTTTGATCATTGAAATGTTTGAGAATTTGTCTGAAACACATAGATCCAAGGCTATACATCTTCGGCACGTCGAATTTGGCCGTCATTACTTACGTTTTTGCCCTTTTTTGATACCCTCCCTCCACGTAATCAAGAGTATTTTGGCTGATTATTTTCCATGCCCCATTTGCCCAAACGCCCATTTTTGCAATATTCATACTTATATTACTATAACTATTATTTTTGCATATATAGACGATTAATTATACTCTGTTTCCTAAAAAGAAATGTCGAAAAAAGAGTATATTGGGTTTGTTTTATTTTGTTTTATCAACCATGTACAGTTGTGACCCATCGACCTGTCAGATTGTTAATTGCTTTCTGCTGGCCATTATGTATTCGCATGTACTTGTTTTAAGTGCATTTAAACGCACAAGCCATTAAACAAAGAGATTCTGCTTTAAAATGCAACAGCAATTTTATGCTTTTTATGACATTCGTTGACGTTTTAATGCAGACAGCGAGTGAGCACATTGTCATACGAGTACTTAAATATCCGTTCTCTAGAAGGTAAAGCCTTTTTTCAGTCGTTGCCAGTTGCTACGAGTATTAAAATGTTTTGAGGCAAACATACTCTTTAAATAAATAACAGACTTTGAGCTGAGCTATTACTTGTCAAATGTAAGAACTGGAAACTTTTCCTCATTATGTCGCCGTTTTAAATTCAACTTCTCTGCACTGACAGAAATCTCATTAAAATTAACATTGCAAATTGTTTGCATGTCGTCACTACGAGTATGTGAATATTTCCACATATTTACTCAGCATTTAAGCGAAGCCCTCCATACGCTGCGTTAGTTTATAAATAATTAAATTTATTACGCATACGCCACATGGGTTGTATTGCTTAATTCCTCAGTTGAAAGCTCCTGAAAGTTATCCATCGATTTCCTGCGATTTCGTGTTCATATAATATTACTTAATTTTGATAAGCCTCTTGGTTTTTTTAATAATGATCCATAAATTGACATTTACGGAATGTTATGCAATTTAAATTTGTTTTTAATAATGGAAATATATCATGTCATAAATTTATGGCGCTCATGCACAAAAATTTGGCATTTAAATTGTGGTTTTGTTGGTTTTACGGCCGGTCACGATTTGCTTTGTTATGAATAAAAATGTGCGCGAAATACCAAAACTTTATTTCCAAATTGAAAAAGTTCCATAAATAT
This sequence comes from Hirtodrosophila confusa, assembly GCA_035043065.1. Lineage (NCBI taxonomy): Eukaryota > Metazoa > Arthropoda > Insecta > Diptera > Drosophilidae > Hirtodrosophila > Hirtodrosophila confusa. The sequence goes on from JAWNNI010000064.1 coordinate 56,332, forward strand.
AGATATACATGTACAAAAAAGTGGATGAAAAGTTCTCTGCTTGTTGCCTTTCATATTTTTTTCATATTTTTTTTTTTGGCCTGCCAACTAAACTCAATTTAGCAGTGTAAGTGTGTGAGTCTGTGTGTGTGCGTAGCTGTGTGTGAGCCTCGCCGACGGTGTCGGTATAAAGTTTACTACTTTGTGGAAATTTCATGTCTGTGGCACTCGATAGCGGGGCACAAAAATATATATACTCGTAGTATCTAAAGATATATGTATATAGCTAAAGCCTGCATCGTGCTTTAACTGTTGCCAACTTATGTAGAGCTCTGCCAAAGTTTTGTATAGATTTAATAGAGGCTGTGATTGCCAAGGCCCAACTGAAGCTGTGAGTTATGTGTGGGTTAGCCACAAACTATTTATTTATATATTTATGTACCCGCATATAGGTGCAGTCAGGTGAGAACTATAAAGTTGTGATTTTTTGGCGTCTCTAAGAGGCATTTAATGCATGCTTTTCATCTTATTTTTGATGCTTAAACTTGCCTGAGTTTAAGCAATTACAACAATATATTCTGTAGAGCATTAAAAGGATTCGAGTTATTAATTAATATGCCCATTAGCAAACACAGAAAGTAGATGTTCGTAATGAGTTTTGACATTACTAATTAATTTGTCTTGATTTGATTAATGAGATATAAATTGAATATCCAATAAAGCTACTCGAATCTTATTCATGCCACATGCAAATCAAAGCGGCTACAGCCAATTCCAAATGTTGCAGCTGAATAAACAAATACTGGAGTCTTTGTATACAATTGCTATGATATAGTATAATCAAATGCAATTCAATGCAGATTGCCATAACAATTGTCAGGGCTGTGGCCAAATTGCTTTGTATGAGCATTCCATTTTGGTCAACACAATAAAAGCGCAGCTCGTTTACATAATTAAATTTTCGAGCCAAAGCTCATAAATGCGCTAATGGGATTTTAACCTATTTCACAATGACACACAAATACGTATACACAGCTACAACCATATGTGTGTGGCACACGGCGTAATCAAATTAGATCCCATATCCTGTTGCACTGACCACCATTGAAGGAAGTAGTGCGGCCAGTATGTGAGGGAGGTGTGAGGGGTAGTGTGTGCTTCTGCGGCGGTAGCCACTAAACCAAATATCGCTGTTACACTTGCAGGCATGGAATTTAATTACAAGCGGGCATACACAGGCATTCACACACACACACACACAAATGCTAGCATTTACAGCACTGCAATGGCCATTGTATTCGTAACCCTTTGCCCAAAAATTAAATAATAATATTTTGTGCAATACTTGAAAAAATCGCCGTAATTAAAATAGCTTTTCGTAATAGAATTTTAATATCGTTTGTGAGGATAAAAGATACAAGAAAACTGAAAGAATAAGCATTACGAGCGCTTACCTTAATCTATTGACATCTATTGAGACGAGGGCTGTTTGGGCCATGTCCGTCTGTCTGTCCGTCTGTCCGTATGTATGAACGCGTCGATCTCAGCATCTATAAAAGCTAGATACACCAATAATAAAATGATGGACTGCTGAGTTTCGTACAAAAATACGAGTATGTTAACAGAACATGTGACCAATGAATGTACAAGCTATGTTAAAGCAATTGAATATTCTAATTTCGCAGGCTGCGAATATTTAAGATTCGACTTTTTTGTTATGTTATTTCATGTCCATATCATGTGCTGACATTATCAGCCATTTTGGGGTTTTAGTTTGTTTTTGACAGATATAAAGGATAGACGTAATTTGGTGTGAGGCGATTTTCTGGTATCTCTTCAATCTCCTCGTACGTATACGTAGTTTAAGGCGTGCTAGGATATGTTTAGGCACAATTCTAATCCCGCAGATTCATAACAGATGATAACCACCAAAGAGCAAGAAACCGTCAAAACAGCAGGTGGCACTCTGTTGTAATTGAACAATCCCTTTTGATTTAAGTGCATAATATGCAGGCTTATATTACTGCCAGAGATGCGAAGAGAATTCGCAGTTGGTCTTCTCAACTTTGCCAGCTGGCACTTGTTTTGAAAAGAAAGGAAGAAGGTCAACTCTTTAGCGAGTTAATCCAATGAGTTAATGCAGTCTGAACTCTCGTATCTTTCTCTTTTGCTTATCTCCCTATCAATCGCTGGTTCTTGTGCTTTGCACCACACAAATGCAATTTGCGCAAATACTCGGACATATCTTTTATTCATATTTAATCCACTTTATGCCAATTCTAGTCATGCCGTGGCCTTAGGCCAAGGCAATCCCAACGGCAGTGTCCTTCTACTCGTTGTCGTCTTTGTCGACTTCCTGCCAGTCTGCCTGGCCTGTCCTAACTGCCATCTGACATCTGCAGGGCCATGTAATTGGCATTCGAGTCAAGTGCAATTTTGCAAGCAACTTGGCTGCTGCAGTCGACACTCACGGAGGCGGCTATAGCTACAGTTTATTGCGGTAATGGTAATGCAACAGGACTGCCAGCTAGTCACCTCGTTAAAGGTAATTTTGCACAAATAATGCTCATGAGTCCATTCTTGCCAGTTCTATCTTCAATTTTATTTCTTTGGCACTTCGCGCTTCCGCTTCCGCTAGCACAGCACCAGCAAAACCATAGCATACTTTTGTGCGCTTCTGCTTTAAGCCTGCATTTTAAATTGTTATATGTACCCAATGGCTGCTCGGCTCCTTGCGGGTGTTATCAATGCCGTTAAGCTGACTTTTGGCTGCCACCCAGCTTTGTTGCGTTTGAGCCATTGATTTTGCAATCAAAGTTGTTTTTGCCTGCCAAGTAGCCTTATCAGCACTTGCGTCCTGGTCATTGGCCATGCTAAATTTGCATAAGTGCCAGCTCACACCGCTAGTTATCTTCGTTTTTGGCTTTGTAATTCAATTACTTGGGTATTTGTCTTGTCCCTCGCACTCGCACTCGCACTCGCATAAATCATTAGAGACCATTCAGGTGAACGAGCGGTCTAGCAGATTTATTGCATTTACCGTTTGCCGTTGATTACACGAGTTGGCTTTCACTATACAGCTGATTGTATGTACACAATAATTTTCGCAATTGAACAACCATGAGCCACTAACGAGGTTGAATATGCACAACAACAAGAGCTAATAGGTTCCTGAATACCTTACGCAGATCAACCTCAATTTTTGGATACTTGGAAACGAACTACACCCACAATTTTCAATATAAATCTTTGATTTCATTGTAGAGATAATAATAGTAAACTTCATTAGAATTCATCGAAGCTATTCAAGAAACTATTTTGTAGTCCGGAGTGGGGGAAAGCTGAACTGCTTGACATGTAAGAATTACTGCACTGCTTGATGCGAAATAGTTTGGGGATTTCGGAGCTGGATTCATATGTATATTGAAAATCACTAGATGGTTGTAACCTTTGATAGGAATATAAAAAATTAACAAGACAGATTACGAATTTAGAAATTCTTTTGCATCTACCCACCCGAAAATAGTAATTCTAACCAATAATAAATAGATGTTCACTATTAGGACATACTATTGCTGCCACAAACATAACGCTTTGAAGCTGCTTAGACTTAGCTTTAATTAAATGCAAGAACCATAGCAGCCCACTTCAAATTTATTCGTAGTTGCCAACAACCCCTTTGTGGCAGTGGCAGACAATGCAGCGATATTGGCATGTTGTGGCATTAAGAACTGGCGCTGCTGCTGTTTGCATTGCTAATCCGTTTAGGGTTGCCAGGCCACCGCTAATCCTGTAAACTAGCAGGGCAATCATCAACGCTGTCCACGATTGCCTGGGTAAGACTTACAACTTTAGTTAACATATCAACGAGCTTGCTGTAATAACTAAAAAGTTGTTAATTTGATGATAAATTATAAATTTCTTCATAAATTTCCACGAATGTTCGTAGGTAGTGGGGTTGTTGGCTGGCGCGGAATCTTTTGCAGCTGTTGGCCGCAGTTGAGCTGTCAAAATTGTTTTAATTGGCCAAACGAACTTCCCCTGCAGCTCTCCATGCCCCAACGCTCCAACGCCCCAAAACCTTCCCAACCTCCTCGATTACTCCCATTCGATGCCCTGTTGCCGTGGTGCTTTGTTTGTTTGCTTGTCTGCTTGACTGCCTGGTGGTGCTTTGGTGGTGCCTTGGTGTTGCCTTCTGTGCCTGCCTTGATGTTGATTTTGACGGAGATGTTGATGTTGATGGTCTGCTTTGCTCTTTGTTGCCCCATTGTATGCGCGTGCTAATAATCGATATTATTTTGTTTTCCTTAACAGCACAAGTTTTCAGCGGCTTTTCAATGGCTGCTGTTGCCGATGGCGCATGAAATTTTAACACTAATTTCTTCTATTTTCGCTTTGAAGCGCCCGTCGTGTATATGGGTTCTTCTTATCCAAGCTTCCTTATGGCCTTGTGCTCGATTTAATTGCCTATGCAAGATTGCTTGAATTGACTTTGGGTATCAGGATGAAAGCCTGCGTTTGTATCTCACAAAACACTGAAACTTCTCCCCTATGGCTGCACTGACAGTGTTTTTGTTCAGCATTTTGCTTCTTCCTTTCTGTAAACGTTATCCTGACCTGTAACTGACGTTGCTTCCCAAGCTTCCGGTGCACTCTCCACAGGGCGGCAGCCACGCCCACATGCGGCCTGCATATGCTAGCATATACGGCCGTTCAAAGCCTGCAGATTCAAAATGTTCGTTGCACATTTTTTAAACCAACTGCCAGGGCAAAATTTGCTAAAAATGCCTTAGCCTTGTACGACCTCATAAAATTGGTCATAAGTTGTGGGCGTAACTGTGGCAGGCGCCTGCTCAGCTTTGGCTCCATTTATGTTGGCGCAGGCGTCGAGCTTACTGGCAACTTCATTTTGAGCCGCTGCCGCTGGGCCTTGCCACTCATAACAATGGAGAGCTGCATAAAAAACTGGCGGTTGCACCAAATCCAAATTGAATTTTTTCTACCGACTTGGTTTTTATGCCAAACCCAATTTATGCAAACGCATTTGCTGCGGCTCAGGCACGTTTTGCTTGCAGGATACGGACTAAATATCATAAAAAGTTGGTCACCAGAGTGGCCATTTTGTCGTTCTGCTGGATAAGCCAACGGAAGTATCACAAATCTTCAAAAATTATTACAGACATTTATAAAGAGAAGCATAGTTAAGGTCTTATTCTGTAGTAGCCCATATTTTGGTTAACATTTATGACAAAAATTGAAATAAATTACAGTTCGTAGAGCCAGCAGTTGCGTAGAAAGTGAGTTGCTATATTTTCTTTATTTTTACTCCCTGTACCCATAAAATGGGTAAAAAGGGGGTATTACATCTGTGCAAATGTATGTAACAGCCAGAAGGAGACATCTCCGACCCTATAAAGTATATATATTCTTGATCAGTATCAAAAGAGATTTCGATTTGGCCATGTCCGTCTCTCCGTATAAGCGCGTCGATCTCAGCAACTACAAGAGCTAGAGACACCAAATTTAGAATGTAGGTTCCTGTATACCATACGCAGATCAAGTTTGTTTCATATTTTAGATATCTCTCCCCGTTCCCCCGCAAATCGATTAAAACCGTTTTACAGTAACAATTTTCAAGATATAGCTTTAAGATTTGGCATGTACAATACTTTAGTCTCTCTTAATCTACTGTTTAAATTTCAAGTCGATCGGATAATAAACACGGAAGTTATTCACGAAAGAAGATTCATTGATGCAGCGAGAGGGGGAAGAAGAAGCACAGCCACCAATTAAATTGCCTCGCTTGCGCTGTCGCTTTTGCCGCCAGTGTGTGTGTGCGTCTTTGTGTATGTGTGTATGTATGTGTAAGTGGCCGTAGATGTGATTGGATGTCTTACACCTGGGTACAGGGAGTTTCGTAGTCGGGTATACTCGACTATAGCATTCTTACTGGTTTCATCCGCATGATAGATGTATTGTAGTTTTACTTCGCATTATTTGATCATTTCTATTGTTAAACATAAGAAGTGCTGTTAATCTCAAATGATGTCAAAGAAAGGAAAATATTGAAAATCTGATAATAAAGTATCGACGGTATACTCAAAAATAAGAATAATTATGTTTGTATTATTTGCAGCACTACTGAGACATATTCATAAATTCTTCAATATTATACAATACCTATAGCTAGTTGGCAGCCTTAAATCGATAAAAATAATGTTTTTTTAAATCGAAACATAAAAAAGGAAGTCGATCTCAATTTGGATTTCCAATCGTTTTACATTTAAAAAGTATACGGAAATGGAAACTGATTATCTACTTTAAAAAATGTTAATTATTTAACTCTTAGCTCTGGTGTCTCCTTTCTGCTGAGAAAGGCGACACCATTTTCATCTGCAGGCAAAACCTCAGCTTCAATTGTTGCCACTTCAGGTAGTATTTCGCTTCTCTGTAATTTGAGCTTGACATTTCTTTGTCTGCTTGAAATGTCAGCGCGGCTGGTGAAAACAAAAAGAAAAACCAGCAAAAATGTTCTCATCTGGTAAGCCAGACTACGAGACACCCTGTACCTAGGTCGATAATTCCCAAACAAGCACACATAAGTAGCAAGCAGTTCGGCGACAAGGCAAGCAAGCAGGACTTTTCAAGTGGTGGCTGCGAGGATGCTTTCCTTTGGTCGGCAGTGCGTAAATATGGAATAGCTTTGGTATTTATTACCCGATCTGATTCAGATTTTTACAGTTGATTAAAAGTGAGCTCTGAATTAAGCCTGCTAAGGATAATGAACTTACCTTGAAATCTACTGCAATAAATCGTTTATTACGATTTGCAGGGGTGTGGTGGGAGGTATATAAAACTTAAAATAAACTTGATCTGTGTATGGTATACAGGGACCTACATGATATGTTTTGTGACTTTAGCTAGTCAAACGGAACAGATCGATTGGGTTCTGATCAAGAATATATCCACTATATCGGGCCAGAGATGTGTTTGCAGAGTTGTAGCAAACCCTTTTAGACACTATATGGGTACTGGGTGTAAAAACACAGACAACGTTTTTGCGCAAACGTTGTTAAAAGGCGCTCAAAAAAATGTTTTCATTTACACTTTTTGAGTCTGACGGCTGAAACGGGAACGGAAATGCAACGCCATTGTGTTTTGTTTCAGTTGTTGGTCGCCATCTTCTATGGCTGCTGCCTACTGCCTACTGTCATTTCCGTGTTACAGTATTTTGTTGTGGACTTTCCTGTGCTTGTGTATTATTTTTATGTATCATTTTGTATATTTGTATGCTAACTAGTTAGTCGGTCGGACTAGTTTTAAAGCAAGAGTTTTGGTCGCTTCATTGAATTTGTTGGAGTGTCCCAATGTTATGTATCTTGTATCTTCAAAGTAATTGTATAGGACACTTATGTTAACTGAAAAATAAACTTGCTAAGAATAAAATAAAAGAATGATTTAAAGAACAATTTTGTGTTGTTTTGGTTTTTATTCTACAACATAACGGTTTAAGTATTATACTTTTCCTACTTTAAAACTGAACACAATATCAATTTCTGATAGTTTTCAAAGCGAGAAGTTAACCAATTATTTGCCACATGATTGAAAGTAATTAAACAAAGTTGCAACAAGTTTGTACAGATAACTGTGGAAAACACACACCGATCCACATACACACTTTATATGTAAATATATACTTGAATATTCTGTTTGGCGTCTTGCACAGATTATGTAAAGCTTTTAATCTGATTAAAAAGAAAAACCCAATTTGTTGAATTTCGATTTGGCAAGTGAAATCAGCATACCAATCAATCAGTGGCTGCATTCCACATTCTGCATCCCATTCTGGCTTAGACCAACTGCTGCCATTGAAATACATTGCACGAGTAATGTATCAATCAGTTTTGTGGCTTATTCGGAGTGGCCATCAGACAACCTGGTTAGAGAAGAGCGACGTATTAGCCGAGGTAACATTAAATTAGCATTTTCGTAGTCAAAGGAGACTTGGCATTCTATAGATCACAAGTATCTGGGACTCTCTGTAGCTGTTAGCTAAAGTCACTTTGGTAGTTATGTCAAATCTGGCTGCTCACTCCTCCATTCCCATTCACATCAGTTGGAAGATGCTGACATTATATAACTCAAGTTGGCGGGCATTGTCCTTTTGCATTAAGTCTTTTTCAAACGCTTTAAATATGCATATTTTTGTAATTAAAATTGTCTGCTGAGAGCTGCCAAGTCAGCGTAAAACATTTTCTGCTGCCTCAATTAGTGCCAAGGCGTGGCTAACAACGGTTCGGGCCAGGCCAGGACAGGCACGTAGCTGCCAGTGAGATCTCATTAAAATTAAAAAGCTTAGCAACACCCGCACACGAAGCAGGCAACTCATGGGTAGAGATGTGGGCTGACATCCTTCGCAAAATGTGCATAGGCATCCGTAGGGCATGTGAATTAAAGCAACACTTGAGGTCAAAGGGCCGGCAGGCACAATTTAATGATTGAAACGAAACTTCACAGAGCCAAAAGTCGTCTCGAACCTGCAACGATGACAAAATGCAGCTCAAATTCAGTGCAAGCAGGACAAGAGTCCTTCTGAATCATGATACAACTTTAATTAAGCTCAAATTCGTACCAAATGTTCCGCACACTCAGACAATGCCAAGGGGAGCTTTGGCCAGGCCTATAACTTTGTAAACACTCTTGCCATGCCTATTGATTTGCCATACACAAGAATTTGCAGACTGTGCAGCTTGCTGTGCTCCGGGAATCTAGCTCTCCGATTGCCTACCCCGCATGCCCTTTGTATGTATAATACAGCCTGGTAACTAGAATTTGGCTTCGTCCTCTGTGAAACGAATAATAGAAATAGATCAGCACATTCAGCAAAATCTGAGAGCACATGCAAGTGACAAGCCTTGACATGTTGGTTATTAATTTGGGGGACAATTGCATTTATAGTTTTAAGCTATTTGAAGAGTTCTACAAAAGCAACTCGGAAAATTTGCCAACATTCACTTGTCACATTTATGCATGACTGCAAATCTGCAAATTAAGAACGAGCCATATTTAATTCAATTCAATTTGCGAGGCATAATTAAGATAAATGCCATTTTCTTGGTCAGCTGAAATTCAATTAATATGCAAACTGTCATAATTTGCATTTAGCGCAGCCAAAGTAAAGGCAAAACTTTACTCCATAAAACTCTGCCAATTGTCGCTAACTGAATCCATAAAATATCTGAAATGGCGTAATATATTTGGTGCACATAAACGGTTAATATATGTTCCGGGCTGTTAAATAAATATATGCTACTGGGATATGGCGGTACATATATGTATGTGAAGTAGCTGAGAATTATAATTTTTTAAACTAACAGAACACTGTGACAAAATGTTACTTATCTTTTTATTTTTGGCTTATTTGCTCTGTTTATTTATTAACCAACAGTCATTTATGTTGTTGTTTTTTAGTTAAACTGGCAACTCTCTAAGAATAACATTGCCTACTACAACTGCAGCATATGCAATTTCCTAGCTGAATTTCACAAAATTAAAGCGCTTCCAATTCTATACCAGTTAATGACAGAGGTATACTTTAGAAACTAACTTACATAACTATCAGAACAAATACAAAATTTGCAAAGCTACCTTATATTATTACTAAACAAGTAAGAACGTTGCAGTCGGACGCACCCGACTGCAGAACACTATGTTCCCAGTCCTATATCATTTGGTTATTTGTGTGTTCAGAAAGAGACGCGAAAAAAACTGCACAGGTGTGACAGATATAGATTTTGCTCCTTTGTGGAGGAGGGGGTGGGGGTGTCCAAAAATTTTTGATGCAGATTTTCCCAGGTGGTCAACATTAGTCTGTATGCCAAATTAGGTAACTCTATCTTTGAAACTGTAGGAGATATACCCCTTGAAAAACGTGTTTTGGGGATATCATATGCCGATATGTGGGGGTGGGGGTGGGGGGTCAATTTTTACTCCCTGTACCCATAAAATGGGTAAAAGGGGGTATTGGATTTGTGCAAAAGTATGTAACAGGCAGAAGGAGACATCTCCGACCCTATAAAGTATATATATTCTTGATCAGTATCAAAGAGATTTCGATTTGGCCATGTCCGTCTGTCTGTCCGTCTGTCTGTCTGTCCGGATGAACGCGTCGATCTCAGCAACTACAAGAGCTAGAGACACCAAATTTAGAATGTAGGTTCCTGTATACCATACGCAGATCAAGTTTGTTTCATATTTCAGATATCTCCCCCGTTCCCCGCAAATCGATTAAAACCGTTTTACAGTAACAATTTTCAAGATATAGCTTTAAGATTTGGCATGTACAATACTTTAGTCTCTCTTAATCTACTGTTTAAATTTCAAGTCGATCGGATAATAAACACGGAAGTTATTCACGAAAGAAGATTCAGTAATGCAGCGAGAGGGGGAAGAAGAAGCACAGCCAGTTCGATCTCGACACTTCATAAATTGACGGTATACACCAACAGGTGTACCAAATTTGGTTGCTCTAGCTTAAAGATAAAGGCAAAAAAATTGCGTTCATACGGCCAGACAGACAGACGGACATTTCGCAAACCCAATATACTATTTTCCCTTCGGGAACATAGTATAAAAAGTACAAAGATGAAAAACAGCTGCAACATGCAATAATAAATTAAAGTACATATGTGTGAGCTTTGTGTAATCTAAATGCATAAATATACCAAATGTTGAAAACAAAAGCATTTGGTTGTTATTAATACTTGCTCGGACTGAGGCTAAACATTTGCAAAACAGTATTGTTTTTCCACAGCATAATAAATTGAAGCACTGAGACTGCAGCGTTCTCAGGAACTTCCCATAGTAAACAAATTACGTATTCCCATACTATATAAAAGCTTTAGCTACGATTTTTGTTATAATGGCAGCAATTATGATACTCGTTGGCTTCGTATACAAGAGCGAAGTGCGTATGCAGTAGCTGTGTTATAACCTGTAACCATTTAAAAGAATATAATTATGTTATGTGAAAGTGTGCGGGAGAGAGAAGCAGACAATAACAGCTGTCTGTCTGTTGGTTTATCTAGATATACATACTATATAAGTTAGCCTGCAATGACTGACAACGCAATACAAGCTATTGTGTATTGAAGTAATTTAGGTATTTATAATGAGGAACCACACACGACTGTTAGTATTTAGTTGGGTATTTCAAATGATCTTTATTCGGAACTCTGTCCGCTTCCTGTTGGCTTTATGTGTCGCATACATATGCAATTAAATACAGGGTGCTGCTTAATGCATATACATACTACAGTATATAAGTATCTGAGTACAAATGTATATATATTGTGGTATTTAAGACCCGTGTACAGGATATCTGCTTATCGAGTGAGACGCATACACGTTTTAGCTACATTTATTTGCCTGCTGTTGCTGAAATGCAAATATTCAAAAAGTATGAATCCCCTGTTAAAAGAAACCCCTCAACAAAAGCATGCATACTGACCCATATATGCTCATAAATTGTTTGCCTTGTCAGTTATGTTGTGTTTATTTAGATAAATTGTTATTGTTGGCAGTTCTCTTTTTGCTCAATTAGTCGCAAATTAGTTGATCTAAAGTTTGTTTTATAACCCATGCAGAGTGTTGTTTTATTGTCTCCCTATATGTAAAACAATTGTGATCAAAACAGCGAGAAATAACATCATATAATTTTATACTGATTTGTATTAATATTTTAAAAGTTAAATAAAACAATTTTGATAACGTTCCGTTGTCATTTTGTACAGTGTCCATATGAACGCAATTTTTGTTCGTCATCCATTGTACCCGTGACTATGGGAATTTATTTATTTTTGTTATAAATCTGTTACTAGGCGTACAAAAATGTATTGAGTTGACAATTTAAATAGAACTAATTAATGAACAAGCATATGTGCACATGTATGTATAATGAAATTGTATGCGAATGTAAGTGATTAATTAGTAAGTTTAAATTGAATAAAGGATACCATTGAGAGTTGGCAATGGAAAATGCGAAGTCTTGCCATAGACAGGACTGGCTGCACATTGAACGGGAAAATCAATTTGCAGGACATTTACGGAATTTCCTTACCAGTAACTTCATTTGCTCATCAGTCCTGGCCAAACAACATTATTAAAGTATCTGATTGCTGGCCAAACTGGTCATCTGCATATAACGCATACGCCGTGTTGGTTATAAAAATGTTAACGATTGGCCGAGCTGTCTGGTTTGTTCATTTGGGCAGCAGTGAGGGAAACATGTGCCTGTCCAGCTGTCTCCTCTCAGCTCCAGCTCCAGCTCAGTCAGTTGCGTCATGATTGTGATAAATGACGTAAAATGATGCCAGCGACAACTATACAACGGCAACGACAACAACGACGTTGTCGGATGTCGCTCAGACTGGGAGAGGCTGATGTTGCTGTTCCTCTGGTTTGTCTGCAGCATCTACCCGATATATGTATAATTTTATTTTTACATGGATTTCTGTAATTTCAGGACATATAAAATGCAGTCTGCAATTTGCTCGCTTCATCGTCGTTGACATCGCTGAAGAAGCAAGTGGAAAATTTCACGTTGCCTGCAGCTCTTCCATTTGTTTGCTTAAACGAAATTGAATTTCATGTTGGCTTGGCCCAAATCCCCTTCATCTACCCCCCCGTCCATGTAGACGTACAGGCTCGGTAAAATATTTTCGACGCGTCGTGTTAAGCCAAACACCAAGGCACAAAAAATTAACTTGATGCATTTTCCGATTGTGCAATTAAATAAGCAAACACTCAGTGTATGCGCCTTAATTAAAATGCAAAAGGCTTGCAAGCTCAACATATTTACACTGCAGCTCCTCCTGTTTGAGTGTGTGTCTGTGTCTGGTTTTAGTGCGCAAACTTTTAGCCAACTTTTGCACAGCTACCTGATAAGGTACAGCGCCAATGCCACAAAAAAGGAAGCCACTTGCAGCATAGAAACGAGCTCATTGCAAAGAAGCCGCGATTACAGCCAAGTAGAGCGCAATGCATTTAGGAAATTGGTTGATAATACACCTTAACTGGCACACTGGAGCAACTTGTAGCGGCGATGCAACATAAATTTAACCAAAATGTGGCAGGATACTCACAGGCAACATTCATTTAACGCTTCTTAATTGAAATATTTATGTTATTTATGTTTAGTAGGACACCATTTTCCATGGAAGTCTTTTGCCCACGCGTGGGTGTGTTTTGAACGGGAAAAGTCGACTTTGCAAATATCTTACAGCAAGTAAGTTAATAATTGATTAACACTACAAATTCAACAACATTCAAACCCAAATACTATACTTTTGGCTTAGCAAGAAAGTCATGCCAGATTTTAACGATAGGTGACTTTAGGTTCAATTTATACAACAAACCGGAAAAGAGGCCCATACTTTTGGTATCATTGGAAAGCTAGAGAGTAGCCATAGCTACTATGGCTAAAAAAAAGTCATATTCAGTCGACTACATTTGTAAGTTATACTTGAAACTATATGACAATTGTGTAGCAGCAATGGCTGCCAGGGCCTTCAGCTTTTATACATAATATTTCTATTTATGTGGTCTTTGGTGTATCTGATGTCGTCTCCCTCGTTATCGACTTGACAATTTGCTATTGTCAGTTTCATATTCTTGCTCTTTTCTGACTTATGCTGGCTGCACTGAGCAATTTATTTAGAGTAACATTTGGGGTATACTATTGTGCCATTTATAAACCCGCTTAAATTGTTTGTATTGTGTTGGAAATGCCGTGTTCGCGACAGCACAGAACGCAATTCTTTCTGCAATATATTGTGCTTAAGGCAGGTAAAAACCAGCTAAACACAATTATTATTAATGGTTACTCGCACACAGAAAGCGGAGTTGAGAGTCGCGGAGCTTGGTGTATACTAGACTTTAGTCGAATCCGTCGACCTAAAGGCGTTTTCTACCAATATTATTAAGTTTTTATTATTTTTATATTTTAAATGAAACTAATACTATTTAATTTTTGTTACAATAAATATGCTCACTGTAAATTTAGAACTGTTACATGTATTGACATAAGCCGAATGTACCCACTTTTATAGTGTATATTGTGAGGAAGGCATGAATCATTAATTACAATTTATTACTGACAATTTGCACCTGACTAGAGGCAATTTATGTCACCAGCTATTTTCTATCTACGATGGCTTCACAAAGGACTTGCAAGGACCTGGCGTCGTTGTTGAAAGTTGTTTACCACGAACACGGAGGCAAATAAACTCACAAAAGTATCGTTGTCAGCCAATATTTATTGTTTGGCACATTGAATTAGCTAATTTATATTGGCAACCATTGATGGCTGCCAAGGGCTCTGATTGTTTTGGAGGGAGTGGTGGGAATTCTAGAAGTAATCAGGTTTAAGCCGAGTGAACTACAACTGATATTAAAAATCATGCCTGAACTAATCGTCATGAAAATAATATTCAAATTGAATAAAATCCACACATTTTCAATTCAAATCTTCTGCTACCACACACATAAAGTATTGCAAATGAAATTTACTACATTGCAAAGTAATTAAATTTGAATTGTTTGACACATCTGGCTCGTTTGACACTGGGAACTGCAGCTGATGTGAAATTTAAATACTTAATGTAATTTTGCCGCAATCATTTGGAATATGTAAATATTTAATAATTGTATAATCGAATGTGTGTGCGAGTAAAATTTTTGAAAATTTATAAAGCATGAAATGAAATAAATATTCCATGCATAGCTTTTCTTTTTGTGAACGCTCGACTTGGCAAATGTCATTTTAGTTCACACAAAGGAAATGCAAACTTTTGAATTGTGTGTGTTATGGTTGGTTTGTGTGTGTGTGTGTGTGTGTGTTTACAATTGTCATGAATATTGCAGTTATTTAACTCGGGTATATCGCCATGTGTCCACATTTGTTTTTGCTTCCATGCATTTGTTTAACAAATGTTTGCGGCATCAAACAGTCCGGTCATTTGGTTTCGTGTGTATTGTTGTTGGTGTTAATTTGATATTTTATTTATTGTAATGTATTATTTAGTTTGATAATTGTATTTGCACTATAACGATTGTAGCAGCAGTTTGTGTGCAGCTTGCCTGCCTTAAATTCAATTTTAATTCGCAATGTTATAAAATTCAGTTCAGTTTGTTTTTCATTTTGTGTTGTTTGCATGAATATCGGGTATGTTTGAACGCCTCGCCACGAGGTCATTGAACCTATTATATTGCATTTTTACTCCCTGTACCCATAAAATGGGTAAAAAGGGGTATTGGATTTGTGCAAAAGTATGTAACAGGCAGAAGGAGACATCTCCGACCCTATAAAGTATATATATTCTTGATCAGTATCAAAAGAGATTTCGATTTGGCCATGTCCGTCTGTCTGTCCGTCTGTCCGTCTGTCCGTCCGTCCGTCTGTCCGTCTGTCTGTCCGTATGTATGAACGCAAGGATCTCAGCAACTATAAGAGCTAGAGACACCAAATTTTGAATGTAGGTTCGTGTATAGCGGGAGCAGGTCAAGTTTATTTTAGATTTGAGATATCTCCCCCGTTCCCCCGCTATTCGATAAAAACCGTTTTACAGTTACAATTTTCAAGATATAGCTTTAAGATTTGGCATGTCCAGTACTTTAGTCCCTCTTAATCTACTGTCCAAATTTCAAGTCGATCGGATAATAAACACCTAAGTTATTCACGAAAGAAGATTCAGTGCTGCAGCAAGGGGAAGAAGAAGCACAGTCACAACTTAAAATGCTGGCTTGCGCTGTGGCTCGTGCGTGTGCGTATCTGTGTATGTATGTGTAAGTTAACGAAGATGCGATCGGAAATTTTTGACCTGGGTACAGGGAGTTTCGTAGTCGGGTATACTCGACTATAGCATTCTTATTGTTTTATTATAAATTTTATTAATCCATAGGAAAACTATCTATAATTATATAATTAGGTATTTAACAATTTAGCAATGTTGAGTCAGAGAGCAGTAACATGATAGTCATTTGAAACTGTATTCACTCAACTTAGATACAGCTTTAATGTGCTTTTAAAGCTTTAAGCTGACTATGATTTATTTGCTGTCAGTTAGAAGCTGTATGTTTTACTTTATGCTTGTTCATATTCAATCAGCTTAAGGATTTAATGTGCTTTGAACCTTTAAAACTAGCATTCGAAAGCTTTAAGCTTCATTTGAGCATGTTTCTATGTGCAAGTCTTTGCCTCATAACAACGATTAATGCTAGACAAACTATTCATTTAAATTTCCACTTTCAGATCCTTTCTAGTTCATTTAATAGCCAGCTACATGCATACTCGTCTAACAATTTTCTTTCGATTTTAAATTAAAACCCAATGAGCCTTCATCAACGCAGCAGTCCTGTCAGCATTTGAAAAGGGTAAACACATTGCTCCTTTTTTCCATTTTGCTGGCCGCCAGGCGCTTCATCAACATCAACGTTAGCTGTTTTGCTTTGTTAGCCGATTTTAGTGCTGAAATGGGGTATTATTTTATAGACCCCGCGTTTGGTGTTTGCGGATAGAAGGGGGATGGGTCGCTGCATGTCAAGCTCAGCGTGGTAGACAGCGTGTGTGCATGCATTTTTATAGCCAGTTGAAAGCGTAACACGATAAAATGTTTTCGAAATTTTGTTGTATGCAAAGTTTGAATGCCCTGAACCCACAACTTGTCCTTGGTTGCGTGTGTGTCCGGATATTAAAGCCCTTCACCAATGCAGATATTCGCCAGGCTAACGTTAGGTCTCTGAGCATGGCGGTAACAAAAGTTTTTGTTGATAACGCGGCAAAGTTGAAACGCTCATAAATCACGACACCATAAAGTTGTTTTCACTAAAAATATGCAGTCCCTTATAATCCGCGCCCCACACACCCATGCTCACTAATACAATAACAACAAGGACATTGTTGTGTGGGCATTTGATTTGCAGGTTTCCAAGCGGATGTGTGTGTTACTGAGTCTGATGTCAGTGCATGATGAAAGCCAAATGGTGTCTAACCCAGTGACGCAGCTGGCAAACTACTTTGCCCATCTGCGACTAACTTTAGACGGGCTTAAGCCAATGGCTTACACTTGACCAACTTTGGCTTCAGCCAAAGGCTCTGTGCTGCCGCAGGCTAAGAGAGTTGCGGCACTTCTAGCACTTGGCCAGAAAGTTCACTTGCAAATGCCTGCATGTTGCTGCTGCAAATGCACAGCAGACTGGGCAGGCGGACTGAGGGGTGAGCATCATCTCCATTTTAGATCCTTTGTGCACTTGCAGCTAATGCATGTCCTCATTGTTCTGCTGCTTTTCAGTTTTGTGCTGACATAAGTAATCTATCCGAAGTACTCCCTGTGGTCCGCTGTCTGTCTGTCTGTTTGTCTGTCCTTCAGGCTTTAGCTATTGGCAAATTGATTTATGTGCAGCAAAGTGTTGTTGTCTGATTTTTGGGTTTTCGTGTGTTTGCGGCTGGACAGCAGCATCAAGGCTTTTATGTCCTGTTTACTAGACTGACCCACAGGCTTTTATAAAGTTGCTCTGGTTGCGGCCAGCCATTAAGTTGTTAAGTTATCTATGTCGTATCGGCATTTGGTGCGGTTCTTCGAAACAAACATTACATTATTTTATTGTATTTATTGTATTTTGTTGTAAATGCCCCGAAATTAGAAATTGCTTGGCACAGACAACAGACAACAGACACGGACACTGACACAGACACCGACCGGTGAACTTAGGCCCGTAGCCAGCCAGACCACAGTTTGCCTGTGTCTTCGTCTCTCCCGGTGTAGTTTGGGCATCTAGTTTCATTCATACCATCGGTCAGCACATAAAATAAGAGGCAGAATGTACGGTAATAAAGAAGAAACGTGCAAAAACTGGAAAAATGTGGTCAGACCAAATAATAAACAGCGCCGAGCACAAAACTTCACAAAGGCTGAGGCTCAGTTAGGTGAATAGCAGCAAGAACAAGATACGAGTATAGCAAAACTGAAATAGGAATAAAAGAAAGAAATACGAGTTCGAGTCGAGTCGAGTCGAGTCGAGTCGAGTCCGAGTCCGAGCACTGCGAGCAACTATGAACAACTCTGGCTACGTGCAATTTGAGCTGTCAGGTTTCTCGTGTGCCGCTTTTGTTCAGGTTGCGGCTTTTGGCCATTAAGTTTTGGCCTGTTCAAACGAGGCGCAACACACCACAGGGGTGGTCGAGCGATGGCCACAATAAAACTGTATAAGGGAAGTAGCTTGCAAACAATAACTAGTGTTGTGGCTTTCAGATATTTCGTTTTTAATTTTGATGAATGTTTTGTTGTTTTACTTCTTTCAACATTTAAATGCATTGGAAACTTTTAGATAGATATTCAGTCTTAAAGTCTGAAACGTTTTTACATTTAATGGAAATTTCTCATAACATTTATTCAATGAATAAAAGAAGGCATACGCTTTCGCCTATAAACATTCGATTTTGCAAGAACACGTTTGAAATTTTCCTGAAAATGTATTTCAAATTATAGTTAAAAATACGACCGATTTATGTTTTTTTTTTGTTTTTTTTTAAGCTTGCAAACGTATAATTTTTTAAATTTATTTTATCCTACTATAATCTATACTTTTAGGCTGCTTGGAATGTGGAACCCATTTTGTAATCGATTTTTTTGCAATCTGCTACTTGAGCCACCCTATTAGTGCCTGTCATTGCTTGGACCTTTGTGGCAAGTTAAGGTCCTGGGTCCCTAGACTTGGTCAGTAAGTAAGTACGTTAGTTAAACAGCGCCAACTTCTGGGAGTCAATTACCTGCCATATAACGGCAATCTTAGTGCCCGTGCCCCAAAACACTGACGCTCAACTGCATTGCCTATTGTGGTGTGTGCCATAAAGACTGCCGGCTGCCTTCTGCCTGCGAGGAGGAATTACTGATTTTGCCTATGTCTCTGGCCCTGTCTCTGCTTCTGTCCCTGTCTCTGTCGCTGTCTCTATCTCTATCATTGTCAGTGGCAACGCAAATTCCCCTTTGCAATTGCATTGGCAATATCTGCATTATGATTGTCACTTCAAATGCTTGAAATGCTGATTGAATGGACAGCAATTCGCTTGGAAAGCTTCACCCATAGACGCAGTGCATAAAATAAAATGTTGCAGCACAAAGTCACGCACTTGGCTGTCAACGTTTTTATTCTGCCAATAATTCAAACTCTGTACGGTGCATGCAAAAATGACAAGTCATCTCAAGTTGTGCAAAAACGCTGCAATTGTAGCTGGGGGTAGAGCAGGAGCGGGAGCTGCTGGGGAGTCGAAGTTGACAATGCGGTGAACTGGAGTGGAATCAAGCCAAGTCGACAATGCGCACAGTTGATATGACAGGTATATAGGAGTAGGGGTAAATTGAATGAATTTAAAATTCCCAGTCATGTCAGAGATAATACAAGCAATGCCAATGGGCAGCTGGCACACAGAGCGTATGATTAATGTGTCATTGTTAATTTGTGCAATAAATTTGCCAAAATTTGTGGACCGCTGTCAAAAAGTTGTATGCCAGAAATACATAAATTTACTTTCAAACATTTTCATTTCATGTTGTTATATTTTGCCTACAATCTGACCCGATGGTCTTCAACATGAACTTCTCTCTACGGCCAGAAGGCAACAAAATGTCGAACAAGCCTGTAGTTTACTTGGCATTTACATGGGATCGAGTCTCAAATGTTTGGGAAGGTGGAGGTGCCTTGTCTCAAGCAGAAGCAAAAGTTTTTAATTGAATTCTCTGAAAAACAGTGAATATTTTGTTATGAACAGCAAACTTGAAATGTCAGCATGCTTTGTCATATCTGAATGAGTTTGCGCTGTAAATTGCAATTTAAATAATTGACTTATAATTTATATTGATTTAATTTAACAGCCTTAAGTCACACAATTCCTTGCTGGTTAAATTCATTTCACTGCAGATTTAATTAATGAGATTTTTAAGTAACTGCCGCGCAAGTTGCGAGAATGAAATTAATTTCCCCACACAGCTGCAACTGGAGTGTTAGCTTTCACTTACATACATGCATGGGAAATGAAAATCAAGCAAACGCAACTCGAACTGGGTCTGTGTGCAGTTTGCATGTCAATCATGATTGCTAAAACAACGAGCGAAGGACTATATAAAGGGCAAACTGTAAGAGGTAGTACTCTTAGCTCAGGTAACTGCTGTAACTGTTGTAACTGTAGTAACTGTAGTAACTGGTGTAACTGTCGTTACTTGGCCAACTGTTGTTTGGCAATGAAGCACGTTTTTCATTTAAGCGCGTGCTGGCCAAAAAGGGCAAACATTTTCGGTTGACATGCATCGATAGAGAAGGACATACTGGTAGTTGCATCAGGTCCTTGCCAGCTGCCAATTGGCACACTTGAAAGCAAAGTTTGACAAGGTGTTGACACGATACACAGGAAGTACTTCAAATGGCAATCATTGAGTACAAGTTGCAACTAAAAATATCAGCTATAAGAGACTGAGACTTTCTTTGAAAAACTCAAACATTTAAATATCGCAATAAATAGTTGACAAATTTGTGGAAATTCCTGCAGCTTTTATTTCAGTTTATAATTTCTGCATATTTATTCAATTAAGTTATAATTTGATGTGCAATCGACTGTTAAATGCGTAAACAATTTTTGGTTTCCCATTCACATGTATTATTGTTCAGTATAATAATTTACCGCTTAAATAATTGTAGTTATTAGCGTTGGATTTTGCAGCTAAAATATTTCTCTATGCACTGATTAAAATGCATATTATTAGCGTTTAATTAAATGGAATTTTCTAAAAAATTGACACCTTCAGGCTATGGAATTTTAAATGGTCTCTTTGACATATCAATATTTTTGTATGCTGTTTTTTACACCCTGCACTCATAAAATGGGTAAAAGGGGGTATTAGTTCTGTGCAAGTGTATGTAACAGCTATTAAAGTCATTTCCGATTCTATAATGTAACCAACCCTATAATAATTCTTGATCAACATCAGCAACCGAGTCGTTCTACCCTTGTCCGTCCGTCTGTCTGTCTTTTTGTCCGTCTGTATGAACCCGTCGATCTCAAGATCTATATGAGCTAGAGACACCAAATTTGGAAAGCAGGTTCCTGTATGCGCATATCAAATTTTAGATATTCCCCCGCACACCTGCAGTTCGAAAAAAATGTCTTTAAGCAACAATTTTACACATAAGGTCTTGAAGTTTGGCATGTATGGATACCGGGTTTCTCTAGATCTACTGTGAAAATTTCAAGTTCATTAGGTAATAAACACGATAGTTATTCAAGAAACTAGTTGTAGCGGACAGCGGGGGAAGCAGCAGCTCAGCAGCCGTTCCATACGATCTGCTTGCTTACAATGTCTCTGAACTGCTTAACTACATATACTCTGTGTTCCAAGTTGTGTTCTTCAATTTCAGACCTGTCTCGTAGTCATGTATACTCGGTTAGAGCGCTCGTTTTATATAAATAATAATTCATTCAAAATGTTACACATATTGTAATTCACGTTATAATGAACACTATAATAAGTCAGTAATATCAAATATTATTTTATGGTATTGTTAGAGATGACAGCTATTGCAAACTGAATTTTAAGTCCAGTTGCAGCAGCTTGTGTAGGCGGAGCCTCGAGCAGCCTCGAATGCAGATTGGAGCACTCACAAGCAAAGCCACATTTTCTAGACATAACCTCAGGCCATTATTGTAGTAAATAATTGAATATTGTTTTATCGTGGGGGCACAACTTGTGTTGCAAATGTGTTGTGGCTGCAGCTGTAATTAGTGATTTAATTGTTGCTGATGTTGCTGCTGTTGTTGTTGCTGCGGCGCTGCCAACATCAAAATACAATTGACTTTTCGCTATATTGCAACTTTAAGGTTTTTGTCAAAGCAACTGGTTGTGTGTTGATTATACAGTGACTGCTGCACACACACACACACTGACTGCAAGTGCGTGTCTGCATTTCCGTTTGCAGCTGGCAGCGACAAATTTGGTGGAGCTGCCTGTTGGCGCCATTTGCTGTACTAACTGGCATTGTTGTTGGTTTTGTTGTTATTGTTGCTGTTTTGTCTTCAAATTGCGCACATTTTGTGAGAACTTTGCGAGTGACTTCTGTTGCGGTAACTGTTGCAACAGTGCGACACAGTACGAGTAGTTGTACTTTGGATAAATTTAGCGGAAGCGTAAACTCTCGGCATCGCACACATATGAGTTTGAAGAGCCAAAAGTTTTCATTTATCGTAGTTTTCTTAAGTCGGGTTCCGTTGGTCTCACGCAGAGTGGCTCCGTGCTTGCCAATTGGCATTTGAGCGGCAAAATGAAGCCATTTAAGTATCAGTTGGCTTGCCACTTGGCTCCAGTTGCTGCCACATAATCTTTATGCAGCCATTGCCTTTCTAGCCAATTTACTTGGCCAAAAGTCATAAACCTTCTGCATGGCTGCCTGTAGCATAATCGTTATTTATGTGCGCGCGTGAAATGTATAAAAATGCTGCGTTTAACAGGCCATAAAACTCAAAAAAACTCAACCAGCAAGCGACGCCATTTTGTATGCCATTTTGTTGCCTGACATTTAATGCAGCAGTCAACGTTGCGTATGTGTAATTTTACGTTATGCAAAAACCCGCTTAGCCAATGATTGCTCTGCAGTATTTAAAAGTGTTCAACTTATGGATAAACGCCCCCAAAAGAGCTCTGGGATAAATTGCCACGCACACAGCTTAGAGAGCTGACATTGTTATTGTTGTTCCTGCTGTTGCTTTTGTTCTCGTTTAGTAACATTTATCGCCATTTTGATACACACTCACACTCGCACACACACACACACACACACACATGCCAGCACACATGTACTCGCAGACAGGCAACACATGCTTGGCAGCCATTTTCACATTATTTTGTAAACAATTTTAAGTTGAATGGAAAATGTTTATGTTGCCGCTCTTTCCTCCCGCTGCTCATCGCATGCTGCACCCTATTTAACTTTTATTATTGTCGGTTGTTTTTTTTTATTATTATGTTTTTGCTGGTTTTCCACTTGGTGTGCGTGTGTTTTTAAAGTTTTGTGTGCGCGTTATAAAATTTATTTCACTTGAGCGGTTAAGTAAGCGTGTTAAAAGCGCCAGCTAAAGATTGGGTACTCCTTTTATATATACGAGTGTATATAACATAGTTAAAGATAGCTGCAAATAATATTCTATTGATCTGAAACACACTAGTTTGCTTATGTAGGAATCTGATGAATAGTTTTAGAATGCATTTTTTATTTTATCTACTCAACGGACAATGACTTCAAAAAATTACAATTCAATAAGTGCTTACCATACACAAATTTATCCATTTCACATAAGGCAATTTCATTATGGCTTTTTGCTTTTTGGTAGGTGTTTTTCTTTTAAGTATTCCATACTTTATTTAAACAAAAATATATTGCTCATATTCAAAACATCGAATGTTACTTGTTTTGAAAATTAGAATGTTTTAATTCTATCACATTTGGCTGGCAGGGATATCTTTAAAACAAAAAGGACAGAGACCAAATCGAGTCGAGACTTTTAAGTATGAATTTCAGTCGCATAATGTTGCTGTATATAAATAATAAAGTATACATACATATATATTGTAAATTTGAGTCAATGAAACGCAGTTTCTACAGTACTATGAACAGCTAGAGTTTAATGGAATTTTATTGTGCGTTGCAACGGCACAAAAACTGTGTGTTATATCCAATGTGGCCTACAGTGGGCGAATTGATCTCAAGACTTAATTAAATATAGAACAAGTAGACTAATTTATGCATTAAAAGCTGTAAGAGAAGCTGCTCTAGGCCTAATATATACAGAAACCTATGTCTCCGATGTCTCAGCCAGTTATATACACTTGAAATGTCTAAGTATCCCTTTTGCCCATATTATGGGTACAAGCTGTAATTATGGTTGGAAGGATATTGATATTTTATGATTAGTCGATGTTGCCCCACTGTGCACCCACAATGTTGCATTCGGCTGTCAATGATGAAAGATTGAAGTCGAAACCAAGCATGATATACCAGAAATTTTAAACTATTTTGCATGCCTGTTTCTGACATCGCTTCGATTAAAGTTAGTTGCAACGCCCACGCTGACAACGACGCCACCATATTGATTGTTCAGTGCAAGCCAAACAATATTGTTGCATACTTTTTGGCATGCGCTTAATTACATGGCAGTTACAGCCATGCATGTGCGTTTGTGTGTGATACGAGTGTCTGCGTGTGTGTGTGTGTGCTATGTGGCTGGTGTGTGCGTGTGTGAAAATTATGCACGTTACAAACGTTTTACATTGTGCTGCCGCCCAGCATGAAAAACCAGCGCGCTCTCGCATTAATTGAACAATTTTTAGCTGAAGTTTTTTGCTCATTTTCTAGATTATTATCGCTTGGAGCTTTAAACATTTTTTCCTGTCGCTGGCCACAACACGCGCAGCACTTATTAAACGACGCCCCGTGACAGCCCTTGCGTGTTTATAATTCACACTTCTGTTGAATGGTCCAACAGCCACAGAGTTTCCCGCAGCACTTTCGACTCGATTCGGGGGGACGCGGGGAGAAAACAAAAAATAAAGTTATTAGGCTCTGCACCTTTTGAGACGCTTATCTGCAGTTGAAATTTCAGCTGCCTGTTGCATGACAAGCTCCGGATATTATACGGCTATTAAAATATTAAAACTTTAAAAGCGCATTACATAGAACGAGTCGACTAATTTAAGCACAACAACCAGAAATCATATAGTACATACATTATTGATATCTAGGCTAAAAGCATTTTTTTCGTTTTCTTTTTCTTTTTATTATTTATTTATGTCCTTTGGGTTGATGGCGCGCAGCGGGTGAGCTTGACATTTGTGTGGGTAATTTGTTAGTGTGTGTAAAAGCCAAAAATAAATTCGAAATTTGTTGACAGCTCGAAATTTGTGCCTGCTGTGCTTTTGTCTGTCACGCAGACCCAAATGAGCAGCCATTAAAACAAAAAAGGTCCTGCGGCGCTTTATGTATGTTTATTTTTATTTATTGCCATCAAACCCGTAACAATTTTGCTTTTCATTTGCATTTAATGTGTACAAATGTTTATGACCGTCAGTTCCTTTATTTTGCATCATTTGCATATTTCGCTCCCTCCACTTGAAGTGACACAATTAAAATAATACAAACGAAAAAAGAACGTAAGAAAATGAAATGTTTAAATGTTTAGTGTTGACACATGCCAAGTGGTGCACGACGTAGCGCCGGCGGGGCAGGCAACAGCCATTGTGCCACATTCGGTATGAGCCCATTGTTGTTGCAACGGCTGCTGTTGTTGCTGCTGCTGCTGCTGCTGCTGCTGCTGTTGGCGCTTAGCTCGTTAGGCGGCCATCATGCAAGACTGCAATGGCACGTACAAGTGGCAAACACAAAGGCAACTGCGAGTGTGAAAGGCACTTGAAAACACGACTAATTGGAGTCGACGTTCTTATACATACGTGTGCAAGAGTACGTATGTGTGTGTGTGTGGCAAGCACATTACGTATGCGCCGCGTTATGCAGCGGGCACCAACAAATTTATGAGCGCCATTGCCGACACACCATGCAGGCCACACAATTACAAAACTGTCGTCGATTGTTACAAATCAATGGGCACATGGCCAGCGTTCACATACAGCAGCAGCAGCGAGTCATTAACGGCGCACAGGGACGAACAGGACGAAATTGCTGAAGTAGCGCTAATTGCAAAGCAATCGGAGCACGTGAAACGCGCACTAAATCACAGCTCAATGGCAGGACAACGGAACAAGGGTACAACAGGGGCCGGCAGCAAATGGCAAATATACTTGAGCATTTATAAGGACACACATGCCACTCAGCTTAGCTCAGCAGTTCCTCCTGATGCTGCTGCTGGTCCGCTGGGAGTTCGGCGTGGACCTGAGTGCTGATGAAGGTCAATATGCTTACACTTAGCCTGATTTTCTTACGCTTTTGTGTTTGGTTTTTATTGACAAATACATAAAATGCGCTTGAACCTTTTGTTAACAGGAGCACACCTTTGGTTTCCTGGGTCTCAGTGACCTCGGTGCCATTTGCTGTCCCGTGTCCTTTTTGGGGTTTGCCTTTCATTTCGCTTGCTTAAGTATTTATGAGCTAGCAATCCCTGGAACGCACTGTGTCTTTATTTGTGATGCTACTTTGCTGCCTTCTGGGCGTTAAATTGACTTGGCTTAGACCCACAAACACACACGCCCACACACCAACACACACACACTCTCACACACGTGGGACTCACGCATGGGCGCACCTGGGCTTCCTAGGATGCTGGGCTACCTTTAGAGATTGTAAGATGAGCATAAGTTTGAGCTCTTTGAACTTTAAGCGCTCTGAAGCACAAATTTAAAGCCATTTAACTGGATAAATTTGTAAAACGCGACTTACACGAAACTTCAGAATGTAATTTCTGAAATAAAATTTAGTACTGTCGCTAATTTCTCAGTTAGCCCGTTAGCCAAAAGTTTAGTGGCAGCCAGCTTAACTCTGCATAAGCCAAATGTTAAACCTTTTTTATCGTCTTCATCTGAGCCATAAATAAGCCTAAAAAAGCGCATGAGTCACAGAGGCTGGCCACACAATGTCTCTAAGTAGCAATAGCACTCCGGGGAGCAATTACCCCACCGGGCATCGAGTCAGGTAACAAGCTGGGTTTGACCCGCCTCCTTGTGGCATAGACCAAAAATTAAGTTACATTTGCCCCAGCGAAAAAGTTGGCCAAAGAAAACCTGTCTGGCCATATGTTTCACTAATGGCCGCGCACATTGTGGTCATTAGGGGAGTCTGCTGCAGATGGTGCACAGGTGGGTGGCCAAGGATAAGGGTTTTGGCAAGCCAGCCAACATATTTAGCCAGACACTTGAGAGTTTTATTGGGCGGTTTATACAACTTTCCAATGTGGCCTTTTTTAAAGGAAGCCAAAAAGTTTAATATACGAAATTAAAGGCAAATAAAATTAGAAATAAACGAAGACACAAAACAATCTTGATCTACACAGAAAAACAAATTTATATGATATGGCGCTCATATCAAATTGATATTTTTAAAGAGCAATTTGATCTTTTAAAATATAAATATTAAATATTTAATAATATATGGGGAGAAATCTAGGCAGGATTCATGTTTTTGTTCTTAAAACCAGTAGCACATACGGCAACAAGTAAGAATGCTATAGTCGAGTAAACCCGACTACAAAACTCCCTGTACCCAGGTCAAAAATTTCCAATCGCATCTTCGTACACATACACACACACATACAGACACATATACACACACACATACACAAAAGACGCACACACACGAGCGACAGCTCGAGCGCAGCGCAAGCGAGGCATTTAAAGTGCTGGCTGTGCTTCTTCTTCCCTTGCGCTGAAGCACTGAATCTTCTTTCGTTAATAACTTCCGTGTTTATTATCCGAACGACTTGAAATTTGAATAGTAGATTAGGAGTGACTAAAGTATTGCACATGCCAAATCCCAAATCTATATCTTGAAAATGGTTACTGTAAAACGTTTTTTATCGAATTGCGCGGGAACGGGGGAGATATCTCAAATCTAAAATAAACTTGACCTGCTCCCGCTATACACGAACCTACATTCCAAATTTGGTGTCTCTAGCTCTTATAGTTGCTGAGATCCTTGCGTTCATACATACGGACGGACAGACGGACAGACAGACGGACATGGCCAAATCGAAATCTTTTTTGATACTGATACTTTACAGGGTCGGAGATGTCTCCTTCTGCCTGTTATATACATTTGCACAGATTTAGTACCCCCTTTTACCCATTTTATGGGTACAGGGAGTAAAAAAGGCTTTTGAGAACTTTTTACCGATTTGGCAACAGTGCAGATGAATTTTCCAAACTCGATAGGCGTCACCTCCAATCATTTTAATGGAGAGCTTCGGATGAGTTTTGAAACAGGATGACCGTCACTTTAAATTATATTGAAGCGCCAAAAATAAAGTTGCATTTTCATGATTTCCACCCATTTTCCGTCCGTAGGAGTGAATTTTCCAATTCGGTGAGACACGTATTGAACTATTTTAAGGAAAGATCTTTGAAAATTAATTTGAAGGTTATATATCGATAATAAGATCTTGTACGGGTATGGGTAGTATCACCCGCAAAACATATGATATCAAGCAGCAGCGCGTCATCAGCGAAGATCGAGAGCAAAGCATAAACAAAAGGCTGAGAGACATAAGCAATATGGCGATTTCAGTCGCACTTATTAGTTGTAAGGCTGACGGAGCGATTCAAGAGCGAGATTTTGTATCTCTTTTGCACTTTCACGTTTTTATGCAGCAGCAGGCGCATACCGAGATTTCCATACAATTTTCAAATACACTTTTTTCATACTTTCGGATATATATTTAAACAATTTTTCGGCAGTTCCCACTAACGGTATAATAGGAAGGTACTTTACAAGTACTTCTACCGTTTGGGCTGTCCAAAAGTCGCCAGTTAGTCAGTCAGGTTAAAGAGTTTTAATTATGTATATAAATACACTTTATAGGGTAGAAGATTCGTCCATCTGGCCATTGCATACATTTACATAGCTCCTTCACATACTTCAAACCCACATAAGTTCGGAATATAACAGAAATTTTATATCAATTTCGATATCAGCAATTAAAACCATTACTATGGAAATTGAAACGTTAATTAAGACAAGTAAGGCAAAGCCAATAAAGCAGCTCAAAATAACACAAGAGAAGACTTCAGTAAAATGAATAAACTTTCAATATATCACTGTCAAAATGAATGCAATTTGGCTAAATTGTATAGCCAAACATATAATAGTTTGAAGTGCAAAGTAATCACATAAAGTCATAAAATTGTCAATAACGTGCAACTGTTTTCGACAGGTTTTCAAAGGCAAATAATGGAGCTGCATAAGTACATACTACGAGTATGTATTAAAATTTATATCAATTAGTAATGAAATTATTTGACAAGCTAAGTGATCAAAGGCATTTTGCCTGAATGAAAATCTAATGGAAAACTTAAGCTCGAGTATTAAGAAAATATCAGTTGCGCAGTAGTGTTCATCTGAGGGAGCTTGTGCATGCGCCTAAATTGCCCAAACTAATACAAACATAATAACTATTATGCAAAGCAGCAACCAGCGCAAGGGCAACACCTGTAATTACATACAGGAAAGAGGAAGCTGCATTCCTGCTGAGACAGTGCAAATTGCTATGCATTGTTTGCCTGACTCCAAGTGTGTCTATGTGTGTCCGTGTGTCTGTGTGTGGGTGTGTCTATTTGGTTATGGGAGAAAATTACGCAACCCACTCACGTATGCGACAATAACCTCATCAATTTCGAGGGGTTTTAGTTGTGCAGCTGTGTGCAAGTTATTACCGAGCATGTTTAAATTGCAAATGAGCTTGCCTGGCTTTTCATTTTGTAATTAAACTTTCACCCACCTTTCAACCAGTCAGTCAGTCAGTATGTCAGTCATTCAGCCAGTCAGTCCGTCGGGCAATGTTTGTCCAACTCATTTGAATGCATATCCTTTGCGTCCTGTGTAGTTTCAATTATATGATTCCTAATATAGATACGAATGCCTTCGAACAGACATCGCAATTTGCTATTAAGCCAAGAACTTGCTTGGCATTTATTGATCCATTGCATTTTAAATCAAAGCCATTAATCAAGCCAAACAAGGCAAATCCCTGAAATGGACTCGAAAAATCTTGCCTTTTGTATCTCTAAGTTAGCCAAATATTAGCACACTTGAGCTGCCGACAAAGCAAGAAATAAAATGAGAATAAGAAAACCCAAAGCATAAAGTAGAAAATTATGCAAACGAGACACTGTTCTAAAAAAGGGACAACGAGTCCTAATATCACAGAGTGAACCACAAAAGAATTGGCCCAAAACAAAAGCCAAGACAAAGACATTAAAACGCTCAACAGTGACTACTATGTAAATTTTATGGGTGCACCTTTTCTAGCAACAAAAAATAAAAAAACAATCTTGAAAAAGCAACACAACCTGCCCAACCTCTACAGTCAGTCGGCGAGGGCTAATTATGATGTATGAAGGTGCTGGATTCAAGGAAAACATATAAAAACATATAAATTGATATTAATTGCGGTCCTCTAACCACAACTCATTGACGGGGATTTTTGTCTAATTGTTTTTGGTCATTATTTTCGCTTTAGAATCGGCCTTCCTGCTGCAGACAGTAAACAGATTTCTGCAACGTCATTAAATCACTGGGATAGCAGTATAAAGAGCACAAAAAATCACTTGCTGCCCCAAGCTCTGGTCCATTCCTCCAATGAAAACCCAAAACTAGCCAGCTAAGTGTTGCCCATAAATAGCAACAACTTTGTAAGATTAAAAGGAAAGTTAACAACGAAAACATTGGGTATATACGACTTGTTTACTGAATTGCATAATGACACTTGCTGAAATTGGATAGAATAATAGTGTCAAAGTAGTATAAGTTTAATTATCTTCGCTCGAAAAATTCAATCTAGCTTAAGCCTTATTTCGTCCTTAGAAACTATCAATTTGAATGTTATAAATGTATTTGTATATACTAATTGTTAAAAATGCACTGACTATTAAACAATAAAATTATTAAGATTGTATTTTTAACATCTGCACAAATACATATGTATGTTTTGACTGGTTACTCCTGTACCCATAAAATGGGTAAAAAGGGGGTATTGGATTTGTGCAAAAGTATGTAACAGGCAGAAGGAGACATCTCCGACCCTATAAAGTATATATATTCTTGATCAGTATCAAAAGAGATTTCGATTTGGCCATGTCCGTCTGTCTGTCCGTCTGTCCGTCTGTCCGTCTGTCCGTCTGTCTGTCCGTATGTATGAACGCAAGGATCTCAGCAACTATAATAGCTAGAGACACCAAATTTTGAATGTAGCTTCGTGTATAGCGGGAGCAGGTCAAGTTTATTTTGGATCCGAGATATTCCCCCCATTGCCCCGCTATTCAATAAAAACGTTTTACAGCCACAGTTTTATAGATAAAGCTTTGGGATTTGGCATGTATAATACATTGGTCATTCTTGATATACTGTCCAAATTTCAAGTCGATCGGATAAAACT
Source organism: Hirtodrosophila confusa (assembly GCA_035043065.1). NCBI lineage: Eukaryota > Metazoa > Arthropoda > Insecta > Diptera > Drosophilidae > Hirtodrosophila > Hirtodrosophila confusa. Next base: position 87,503 of record JAWNNI010000064.1, read on the forward strand.
ACAGGAAGTTATTCAACAAACAAGATTCAGTACTGCAGGCTTGGCAAGCAGCAACATGAAGCTTCAGCATATGTATATACATATGGGCGAGCGAGCGCGAAGCGCGTGCATTTTCTATTATGTACTTAAGGCTTAACCATGTGTGCGAGCGAGCGCGAAAGTGCAGCGGGTCTTGTACTCGTGACGTCACGACATACCAAAACACACGGCATCAGCTGATGCACATGTCGCTTTTAAGCAACACAAGCCCATATGGTTTCATAATTGCTTATCGGTACGCAAACCATACGATAAATTTTAAGCACCTGATCTGCTTGACATTTTTCTTTGTGAGACATGCGCCATCTGCATGACTTTATTGTCTTGAAACATATTGTTATCAATGCTCTGCATAGTGCAGACTATGCATCAAAATTCAAAAATTGACTGTTGGCGCGCAGCCAATTGGCCTCTTCGATAAAATATCGATAAGTATCAGCTCTTCGATCAGTCTCGCTCATCTCTGCATTGTGCTGCTAGTATTTCTTTCACTCTACCGTCGTTCGTCATCGTCATCGTTCGTCATCGAGTTCCGATTTTGATAAATTTGCGATTGAATGTTTTAGACCTGGGTACAGGGAGTTACGTAGTCGGGTATACTCGACTATAACATTCTTACTTGTTTATATTAAGGGTGTATTTTACTGGGACATAACAATTATTGAGCACGATGTGTCTTATCCTTTCAATTCAGCTAATGTCATTGAATTTTTCTGGTATTACATAGTTGTGTAACTACTCTACATAGCTGGCAACTAGTTCATTTATAAGCAAAACTGACGAGTGCAGCAGAGTGTTTATGTTTATGTTGGGGATGAGGGTTGGCAATTTATTTGAAACCACATAAAACAAGCGGCGAGTAAAAATGAAGCCGCTGCTTTGCTTTCGTTTATGGCGTTGCCTTGGCCCGGCTAATGAACAAACAGAACGGATGATGAAAACCACAGTAAACAACAGCAGTGCTGGCAAATAGATGGGCGAAAGGACTTTACACGAAACAGGCGCGCTGCATAAGCAAAAACAAACTTCACAACGAGAGCAATGATAGCAACTGGCAACGGGCCACGGGCAGTGTAGCATTATTAACTTGAATAAAAATATTTACTGCTCGTCAAGGGTTCAGTTATGCGCTGCAGCAGTGGGTGGGAATGACGAAGTGACAAGGACAAGAATGGTAACGATGATGATGATGAAATGCGCCACTTAATGCACTAGCATTTACTTTGGCGCACAAAAGTATGCTACACTTTTTTTCTCTTCTTGGTCTTTGTTAGCAAGCCATGATTAAAGTTTATTTTTTTGTAATTTGCTGCTGTTTTAGCTGCTTATTTTGCTTGCAGCCAGCTAGTTGTTGTTGTTGTTGCTGAGTATTTTCTCCCTCTTAAGTGGCACAATTTTGTGGCGCTCAAGTTTTTCACCTGCGCGCCGTTGTCGCGTCGTCATCTTCATAACGCAACGCTGCTCAAGCGGGTCCCAAAGTGCAACTGAGTGAAAAAACCGCAGCTGCCAAGTGGGTGGCAAGTATTAAGAGAGTGTAGAGGGGTGTGTTGGTTGGCGCGGCGTGCCAAAATGTGAACTGCGCGCCCTGACGCCCGGTCCTGGCAATACATGCGCGAATTAATCTTAATTGAAATTCCATGCCGCACGACTCTTGGCTTACCATATGCTTCTGCTTGCACAGGCTCATACACACACACACACACACACGCGAGAGTTCGCAATGAAATATTAAAGGAAATTAAAATGCGCACTCACACGAATGCACAGCGAGTCCTTGCCAAACATGGCCGCTGCTTTAGTGTATTGTTAAGCGCTTCTCGCTTTCTCGTCACATTTAAGATATTTGCGCCGCATTAAATTTCATTTTTACTCCCTGTACCCATAAAATGGGTAAAAAGGGGGTATTGGATTTGTGCAAAAGTATGTAACAGGCAGAAGGAGACATCTCCGACCCTATAAAGTATATATATTCTTGATCAGTATCAAAGAGATTTCGATTTGGCCATGTCCGTCTGTCTGTCCGTCTGTTCCGTCTGTCCGTCTGTCCGTCTGTCTGTCCGTATGTATGAACGCAAGGATCTCAGCAACTATAATAGCTAGAGACACCAAATTTTGAATGTAGCTTCGTGTATAGCGGGAGCAGGTCAAGTTTATTTTGGATCCGAGATATTCCCCCCATTGCCCCGCTATTCAATAAAAACGTTTTACAGCCACAGTTTTATAGATAAAGCTTTGGGATTTGGCATGTATAATACATTGGTCATTCTTGATATACTGTCCAAATTTCAAGTCGATCGGATAATAAACACGGAAGTTATTCAACAAACAAGATTCAGTACTGCAGGCTTGGCAAGCAGCAACATGAAGGCTTCAGCATATGTATATACATATGGGCGAGCGAGCGCGAAGCGCGTGCATTTTCTATTATGTACTTAAGGCTTAACCATGTGTGCGAGCGAGCGCGAAAGTGCAGCGGGTCTTGTACTCGTGACGTCACGACATACCAAAACACACGGCATCAGCTGATGCACATGTCGCTTTTAAGCAACACAAGCCCATATGGTTTCATAATTGCTTATCGGTACGCAAACCATACGATAAATTTTAAGCACCTGATCTGCTTGACATTTTTCTTTGTGAGACATGCGCCATCTGCATGACTTTATTGTCTTGAAACATATTGTTATCAATGCTCTGCATAGTGCAGACTATGCATCAAAATTCAAAAATTGACTGTTGGCGCGCAGCCAATTGGCCTCTTCGATAAAATATCGATAAGTATCAGCTCTTCGATCAGTCTCGCTCATCTCTGCATTGTGCTGCTAGTATTTCTTTCACTCTACCGTCGTTCGTCATCGTCATCGTTCGTCATCGAGTTCCGATTTTGATAAATTTGCGATTGAATGTTTTAGACCTGGGTACAGGGAGTTACGTAGTCGGGTATACTCGACTATAACATTCTTACTTGTTCATATTTCTCTTCATGCATAAGCAGCAGCAGCCAGTGGCCAAACACTCACCGACATAAGCTCAGTTTATTTTTCATTTAAACGTAATAAAATTCTACACAGCAACACACACATCCCACCCACACTTGCATGCACTTCCTTTTCGCTCCCCATCCCCCTGACCCTCTCTTTGTTCCTCTATCCACAAACAATTAGGCGGCATGCTAATTGTTTCAGAAGGCATTCGCACTTCGTCGCTTCTCAAGTACAGCCTCGTATGCTGGCTCAGATGCAGCTTAAATTGAAATTTAATGCCATACCATAATCCATGGGATTGGGCTGTACACATGTTAAACACACATTTTTGCCTCAACTTTCCTGTTCGCCTCGTATTCTGCAGCACGAGAGTTTTTAGCTAAAATTCCTTGTTGCCATACTCGTACTACTCGTATAGTACTGATATTGCAGGCAGAGCTGCATGGGGCTGGTTGGGAGGTCGTTGGTAGTCTTACCTGCACATTCTAATTTGTATGCAAATCAAAATCAATAGGATTAACCAAGTTACACACTCGGGTACATTGTTGAGTGCCACAGTTGCTGTTGTTGTTTCACCCCTGCACCTTGTAAAATTGTTTTTTAACAAAAATATTCCATTGCATGCAGCTTGTGCCGCAGGCGTGTGAGTGTTTCAGGATGCTGGAGTGTGTGGCTTAACTGTGGATAGCTTCTGGCTTATCTATAAACCTTTTACACTTCCACAGATAAGTCTCAGTTTATGTTATATAGTTTGCAGCTAAAGTTTATAAAACTTTTGCTTGCTTTGGGCCACTGTAGACTCGCTTAGAAGTGAATTATCATTTTCTAATATACCTAAAGGTAACCAAGTAGAAGAATAACTTTTTTTTTTAATTTCAATTATGATTAAAAACATAAGCAAAGGTAAACAAAGCGGTATAAAATATTTAAGCTGAATTAACATAAGTACCGAGAGCATAAGCTTCAATCTGCCACCTATAATAAACGTGCCACATGGCATATTTCCTGCCACAGATAACTGCACGGCAACCTACTCTCAGAAGCTGATTAATTGACCGAGGCGCCACAATTGGGGCCACATTGTTTATGATATGTTTTCTATTAAGACAAGACTATAGTAAATGAAATAAAAAGATTATTAAGTTTTATAATTTTCTCTTTGATTTGAATGTAATCGCCAATTGGCAATATTAGTGGCAGCTTTGCGTGACTATGCCACAAGACAAATATACACTTTAAGCAGCTAAAGTTGCCTAAATGTTGACATACATGAATCGAGTTGTCTATTACATTAATCACTTATAACTGAATACAGCTGTTGTCCCCTTTTATTCAACATTCCGCTCCTGAACTTGCGAGTGTGTGTGATTATTAAAGAAGTAGTCGACTGCCATGTAAAAATAGTAACATAAAATTCTTACTTTGTCTACGCTTTTGCGGCTTTCGCTTCGCCAATGGCCCTGAAGTAAAAGCAACCTGACAGTTGGGGATTTCATAGTGCCGACCTAATCCGCAGGTTATATATTTGTATACTCTCTGGCTGGTCGCTGCTTTTGCCAGTGTTGCAGTTAGATGCGGTGTCAGGCAGCTCCATAATCCTGAGGTTCGCGTCGTCGCACATTGTTTCAACACTGGCGATGATGGTGGCTTCTGTGGCTTCACTTTTGGACGCGTTGCAGCAGCTGTTGGGGTCTAGACGTGCTTTTAACAAACATATTCTAATAGTATGTTTGCTTAAATCATTGAAATGTTTGCCATTTAATATTTTAAAACATCGAAGGTAATGTGTGTAACACAAAGAAGGAATACCATATGAAATGTATAAAGTTTTGGCAGCATCAAGAGTCAAGACGATGTAGCCATTTTCGTCTGTCTGACCCTTTGTTTGTTTAAACGCATACTTCTCAGAAACTATGAAAGGTAGACACCAAGTATGGTATGGATTCCATATAAGGAACATATTTATTTCAATTCTCCTCACACCCAAATCTGTAAAAACCATTTACAACCACAATTGCTTAGATATAGCTTTGATTTTTTGGACGCATGATATTTGGTTGAGTCTTGATCGACTGTAAAAGTAATATAAGAATATAAGAAACTATGTTATACAATACGAAGATGTGTTTGGAGATTTTATTCCTGGTACAGGTCGAGAATACTTGACTCGACTATTCCTACTTGGCATATTTAAGTGGTAAATTTCAGTTAGTCTTTACTCAGCCTGAAAAAATCTCGCAAAATTAATTACAGCGCAAAAAATTGGTAGCAGACTGCCGCTACTTAGACGAAACACTTTTACTAATTTCATTAATTGTTTGCTTAGTTCTCCAACCGCGCGCCATTTTGCGTACAAGTGGCGCATTTAATTAGGCTAATAAAGTAATTCAGGCAGTGAATGTAAATGAAACAGCCAGCAAACGTGGCCCGAGTGGGGTGAAGTGGAGCCGTGGTGCTCTGTGGTTGCTAATAAAACTGTTATAATGAGTTGGCAGCAGCGAGCGGCAATTGGCCTGGTTAAAGGAAACAGAGAGTGGCTTCAAACTAAATAACGGCCCCAATAGTTCGCGTTGGGCGCCATAAAATGAAGTAGAATTATCTCTACAAGACCTTGTGGGCGTGTGTGTTGGTGTGTGTGTTAATGTGATTAATATTGGCATGGTGTGTGTGCAATTTGACGCTAATAATTGTAAAGCGCTTTGTTCGATACTAGCGCCTTTTGGCTATGCAACATATTTTACACTGCAAAGTGAGCGGGCAAGTGGCGTAAATCCTTTTTAATTAATTTCATAAATCAAGACCAATGCACATATATTATTTATGCATATAAATCATGTAATTAACATGCACATTGCCACGTGAGGCCCCGATGCACCCAAGCCCAACTTGCAACCTGCTCAACATATGAACGTGGACCGTGCAACGGCAGCCATGATAAACAAGATATTAACGACTTAATTTACTCATATGTGCCATTGCGTGTGTGTGCGTGTGTGTGTGTGTGTGTATGTGTGTGCGTATATGGCCATTAAGTGCAGGCAGGCAACACAAATATAAAATGTTAAATAAATAAGCCAGGCAATCAAAAAAAAAAAAAACTACTAAGAATGCTATAGTCGAGTATACCCGACTATGAAACTCCCTGTATCCTTGTTTTAAATTTCCAAAACACACACACACATACAAATAAGCACACACAAAGGCGACGGCCCAGCATAGAGCAATATTCCCCCGCTCTGCAGTACTGAACCTTGTTTCTTGAATAACTTTCGTGTTTATTATCCGATCTAATTGAAATTTTCACAGAAGATTAAGAGTGATGCAAGTAATATACATGCAGAGTTCTAAGACTATATCTTTAAAATTGTTCACATAAATCGGTTTTATCGATTTGCAGGGGAGCGTGGGGAGATATCTGAAATCTGAAGCAAACTTGATCTGCCTAAGAACCTACCACCAAATGTGATGCCTCTGGTAATAATTAGTTTCTCACATCGACGCGTTCATCAGGACAGATAGACAGACAGGGCCAGATCAACTTGGCTATTGATACTGATCAATAATATATATACTTTATAGGGTCGGACATCTCCGACATCCGACATGGAGACATCTCTCCATCCGCCTGTTACATATATTTGCATAGATTTAATACCCCCCATAGTTTTTACCCATTTAATGGCTACAGGGAGTACAAAAAAATCAGAAAAATGAAAGCGATTCTCAGAATAATGTGTGCACTAAGTCGGGCTTGGCCGATTCAGTTAATGCTCTTGCAATTTATTGGTCACGGTATAGATTTATGGGCATATAAATTACCTGTGCTTTATTGAGCTGATTAATGAATGGCTGATATTCGAAGCCAATATTTGATTTAACTTTGAGGCCCATTCAGTGACGCTAATTGATGACAGATATTTGACTAATCAAAACGATTTATTAATAACAAACATTTAAAGAGTTTACCTTGCTTTCTTGACAATTAATTATGGTTGATTAAAGTCCGCTGACTTTTATGATTGGTCAACAAATTGTAAATGCATTTTAAAGTTCAGGCTCTCAATAGACAAACTCCAGCGAAAATCAGTCAATTAGCTCTGCTGAATGTGGTCCTTATAAAATTGTATCGTTTATACCAATGCAGTTAATATCAGCACTTTATCTTAAATAATTCGGATTATATCTGCTCTCTTGGCCTCATATGCTCCAGACATTAAAGTACAGCGTATTAAATTGTTCATCTCTTGTGTACAATTTGAGCGCTTAACTGCCGAGCTGCTGCTTTCCGCTTTCTCTGCTCCTGTGAATAAAAGCCGCCAATTTTTCAATAAACTGCAATAAATGTTTACCCATTTATATGCTTAATGTGTTTCCATATGCGAGGCAAATGCTACTTGCAGAGTTTCCTTCTGGCAAAAGCATTATAGAGTCATAAATCTGAGTAAGGCATGGCAAGGTTAACAATAATATTTATATGTTTAAGTATTATTTACAAATATGATAACCACAAGCACTCATTAGAACACAATGCTGTTATGATATATATGTAAGGCTGTGTACAGGGTATCTAGCTAGTCGATCACCTCTTTTGCTGTTGGTTTTAATGGCTGCTGAATGTTGGTGGTCAACCACACAATCGTTGGTGTCACGAGGGAGTCGGGGGGTGTAAGAAACGCATGTGAGTGCATTAATCAGTTGGGAATGTTTTGGTAGTTAAATTTACTGATAAATGTATAATACCCAACCAATGTAATGAGGTATAATTAATTTTATTTGCAATTGAATGATGCGCTATAGGATATTGTTGTAAGTGACACATTTCTTAATTATATATGAATTTTTGTTAAGCATGTAACTAAGTACTTATACATACAATATGATCACCATATGAGTACTTTTCAATTAATTTAAATATCCATATACTTAAATCCTGGGGTATTTTTACCTGTTACAGCTTAAGGTAATTGCTTTGGCAACGAGCGTGCCACGTGGAGCGCGGAGCAGTGCGGCCCAGTGGCAAGTCAAAGTCAAAGACATCGTCTGGCCTTTTACTTGATTAGAAATTTAATTAGTCCTTGCCGGCGCTGTCATGCTAAGAAATTATAATTGCACTTAGATGGGCTAAGCAAACATACATACTTACTTACTGTACTTACTGTATAGACTCGGCAGAGCAAAGAGTAACATGCAGCTAAATGCCGCAGAGCCAAATATGGCCATCCACGTGGGCCATGGGGAATATAAAAGAAATTGTATGTAATTTGAACGCCTTTGCAGTTGGCTAACTGCCGGGCAAGAAAATAAAAACGCCCATGTGAGGCAAAAAGCCAACGACCTGCGGAAAAAAGTGAAGGAAAATAAACGTGGCCTGTTTCAAAGGAGCCAGCACAGGACGATCACCGCAGCAGTAAAAACGGTATGTGTACACATGAGCTTGTGTGTGTGTGTGTGTAAGTGTACTGCTGTGTGCCTGCAGCTTGAAAATATGGGTGTGTAGACATTTACACGCATTCTGCTGCCTGACAGCCTCTGCCCGCTGTGCTTGTGTGCAGGAAGGACGCGCCCAGCTTTTAAGTATAACCAGGCGGAGAGTCGGGCTTAGTCAAAACGAGTGGCGGGAAGAGAGAAGTGGAGTACCGATTGCAGGTACAAAACGGTAGACAAAAAGATGAGCACGCCCCCAGGATGTTGCAGCAGGCGGTGCTCGTATGCTAGCTAACCGAGTAGGTGGAGAATATTTAATATGATTATGCTGAAGTAAATTGCTTGCAACAAAATGTTGCATGTGCCAGACGAAGGCAGCTGCCAACTTGGGCCTGTTTATATTTTGAGCAATTCACGCAGTTCATTCACTTCATCTTTAATCCCCTTAAAGCAATTTACCACAATATTATTTTGCATTTAAGAGCTGGGACTTTTAGCTACAAATTTAGTTTGGCTTTTACAACTAGTACAACATTTTAGGCAACTTTGGTAATTACCAAAAATGTCGTTCACATCCAAGCGCTATTGAGGTGTTGTTTGTTTTTGTGTGTGCCATAAAGTTTTAATAATTAATTTTCCCATTTTAATAAACATATTTCGACAAGCGGCCAAAACAAACAACGTGTTGCAACGTTTACTTGCCCATGGTGCAAACATTTGACATTAAAATAAAATTAATATAATTTTTTACCTAGCTAATTATCATCATATTTTTAATTAAATTGCAAAGTTTGTATACTATGTTCCCGAAGGGTATGTTGGTATATATCGTCAATTTATGAAGTGTCGAGATCAAAAAGGAGCCCAGTGAAGTATATATATTCTCGATCAGCACCAGCAGCCAGAACGGATATAAGTACTGCTCTAGGAACAATCGGTTGAAAATTCAGTTATTACATTAAAATATATTTTGTTCCTTAACGAAGCTCACCTTAAAACAGCTATTGGAACAACCTGTTGAAAAATGTTTTCCTTTTTTTGGATTCTAAGAAACCTCAACAAAAATCTGCAATAATATACATTTTTACTATATATGAGAGCTGACAAGATATATATACTTTTTACTCCCTGTACCCATAAAATGGGTAAAAAGGGGGTATTACATCTGTGCAAATGTATGTAACAGACAGAAGGAGACATCTCCGACCCTATAAAGTATATATATTCTTGATCAGTATCAAAAGAGATTTCGATTTGGCCATGTCCGTCTGTCTGTCCGTCTGTCCGTCTGTCCGTCTGTCCGTCTGTCCGTATGAACGCGTCGATCTCAGCAACTACAAGAGCTAGAGACACCAAATTTGAAATGTAGGTTCCTGTATAGCATACGCAGATCAAGTTTGTTTCATATTTCAGATATCTCCCACCGTTCTCCCGCAAATCGATTAAAACCGTTTTACAGGAACAATTTTCAAGATATAGCTTTAAGATTTAGCATGTACAATGCTTTAGTCTCTCTTAATCTACTGTCCAAATTTCAAGTCGATCGGATAATAAACACGGAAGTTATTCACGAAAGAAGATTCAGTGATGCAGCGAGAGGGGGAAGACGAAGCACAGCCACCAATTAAAATGCCTCGCTTGCGCTGTCGTTTTTGCCGCCTATGTGCGTGCGTCTTTGTGTATGTGTGTGTGTATGTGTAAGTGGACTTAGATGTGATTGAATGTTTTAGACCTGGGTACAGGGAGTTTCGTAGTCGGGTATACTCGACTAGAGCATTCTTACTTGTTTTGTTCTTAAAATTATGATTTGCACTTTACCCTCGAGGCAATCGGGATTCTTTCCGCAAAAACATTTTTATTTTAAGAGCTATGTCAAAAAAAGTTATATTTCCTCTATATTTCCTCTTTTTTAATGAATTGTTTTACAAAAAGTCTAGCTTATGTCTCAAAAGACGTCAGCCTTAATTGGAAAAGTGTCATATTATGAACTATGCATAAACTGGGCAACTGAATGTCAATGAGAACCACAAACACTTTCAATAAGTTAGTTATTTAAAGTTTTGCAATATTCCATGCAATAAACATGTACAGGGTGTTTCATGTTTTTCGAAGCCCAGAACAAAGTCATGCGTGTATATTTTCGAATTTAACAATAATGTATGCTCAGAATTTGATAATCAGAGGATTTATCTCGAAATGTGTAATGAACTGAAGGAGACGTTTCCGACCCAACAAAGTATATATATTCTGAATCAGCATGAATAGCCGAGTCGATATAGCGATGTCCGTCTGTTTCTTTGCGAACTAGTCTCTCAGTCTTAAAGCTATCGTTATAAAACTTGGCACAGACCCTTCTTTTGCTGCAGGCAGTACATATGTTGGAAACGGCCGAATCAGACCACTATAACATATAGCTGCCATAGGAATGAGCGGTTAAAAACTATGTTTTTGTACAACTTTTTTTATAAAGGTATCCTTACCAAACTTTCCTAAGCAGAGTCTCTAGAAAGTTTATGCAAATTGAATTTGGTCAAAATCGGATCACTATATCACTATATCAAACTTTTTGTTTATACAAATATTTTATCCAAACTAAGTGAGAGTTTTATTATACTTCAAATAGTTTCCTATAATTCGATCAAAATGGGACCACATGGCTCCCATAGGAGCAATCAGACAATAATTAAGTTTTGGATTAAAATGCATTCCTGCTAGGTTAAATAGCTTCGGTACTCCGAAGATAGCCGTCCTTTCTTGTTTTACCAATATTTTGTCTCACCCTGTATAGAACCAATATTTGGTTCCATTTGAACAGAGGAGCACACACATATACACATATACATACGTGTAGCCGACACTTGTCACCAACACAAACATACAGCTGCCATTGGCGTTTGTAGCACTTCAGAGCCGCCACAAGGGAGCGTGGGGCAAGTGGCAAGGGGCTGTTGCCACAGCCGCCACGGCAGCCAGTGCTGATGTTGGTTTATACTATTTTGCTTGTTTTTGTTGCCGCACAATAATCGCTGCCACTGCAGTTGCTCGAAACTTGCACGAGCTGAATTTGTGCGGGCAGTTATTGCAGCTCACACACACAACACACACACACAGACGAACACTCATAAGCGCGCTCATATTAAATGCATAAAATGGCGCCATTTTGTTTTTGAAAAGTGCAATACAACGGTAGAAATACAGTTGCTTGCTGCTATTGTCAGCCATACATCCATTTCCATTTCCATTTTCATTTCCATTTCCATTTGTTGTTGTTTTTGTAGCTTATGATCAACATGTTTTTCTTGTTGCTTAAATTGGTTTAAAGCATTGCGCTTTGAAAAATATACACATGCAAATTTCATTGAGTTAATGAGCAGTCCACAAGTAGTCAAAATACCAAAGTGATTTAAATTGCATTTTACCAGCTCCAATTTATAATTAAACAATTCACAACACACACACACACAGCAGCAATGTTATGCGTGTGTGTAATGTGAAAGCACAATCAAATCCATTGAAATGCGAAAAAATGTGCATTGTTGAAAATATGACTTTTTGCTTTTCCACATTTGCATGCAACCAAAATACTAACAACGGCCAACAACAACCGCAATTAATTAATACTCGTCCAATATACATTTAATTTGATATTTGTGCAATTTGCAACTGCCACTAATTATCAAATGATGCGCACGTTCAGCAACAATGTGGAAAATGTCGAGTATGTTGACTATGTTGAATTGCGATTGGGATTGGCATTGGCATTGAAGTGCCACTTCAATAATAATTAAATTACAAATGGCATTTGAGTGCAATCAAATTATTAAATACTCTTAACGTTGCACTTTGAGCGCTTCAGCGGGCCAACAGACCGCTTAAGCTGCCCAAAAATATTGATAAATTTTATGCATAAAATATTCCATTGACGTGTACGCGAATATTCGATTCGACAGTCCAGTGACATACGATGAAAGCGGATGTTGCATAATCAAAATGGCGACGAATATTCAATTGCAGAATATATTGAGCAAACAAAATGGTGAACTTTAGATATCCTGCTTTAGCAGGCAAGTACTAGGTGTACCCCGCCACACTTCGCTGTGGCACTTTGTTGTTGCATGGATGAGAATGTAAGAAGTAAACAAGAATAACTTACCACTGTTTTCCCTTCCGTAAGAGAACTTAGAAACCGATCTAATAAAAACCTTCTCTCACACATTTGACCTCAAGCCGTTTTCCCGACCGTGGTAATGATTGGGAGTAGATATTCCAAAATCGGGTAACACTCTATCATAAAAGTTTCAAGCTCAGGTCTGAATTTAAAACAAAGAGCTCTTATCGGACAAGGGTTGCAAAGGATTGAACTACGGTGAGCTTCGAAGCAACCAAATGTATTAGGATAGGCTGCAATAAGCTGGTTGTAATCCAAGTAGAATGTACTCAGCTATAAGCCAACTAGATTGTTTATAGCCATAAGCCAATTGATTTTCCTGCAGGGTACACAACGAAGACATGCGAAGACTCCTGAGCGAGATTCTCAATAATGATTTTCTTTAGACTTTTTATTTATCTTAAAATTTACATATTTGTTCAAACTTGTGCACTACTTTCTTTTTGCAGCTTAAACTAGTTGTACATGTAGACACTATTAGCAAGGTTCATTTTATTCACATTTGCATGCCAAGTAATCATATGAATAATAATTTGTCCAGGGTGCGCAGATTATGCGTGAATTAAATTTTAGGCAATAATCAATTAAGGCGTCAACTGAAATCAAATCACAAATTGCAATTGTATTAAACAGCCTTTGAATTATAATTGAATTTATTTAAATAAGTCAGAAATGAGAATCGATTATGTGCGGTTAGCTTGGGCACTTTATGCCTTGGATTTGGATTTGGCGTATGCGGTTACATCAGTTTGATTGAACATCATTTCTCACTTAAACGAGTACATTTTTTTTATTTGATTGCGGTAAGTTAACCGCAAATGCCAAACAAATATGCCATATCAAAATCAAATGAGCAATGGTTGACGCTGCTGTGGTTTAACTAACCCAAATTAGACCAAGCCTCAAAAATCCGGTAATGGGTTTAAATTAACAATAATTTGGTTAGCAGCAGCGGGGAAATACCTGGGCCTGAGTGTTGGAACAGGGCAGGACCAATGCTTATATTGTCGTTGAAAGCTAAAATCCGACATCCATTAGTACCTTTTATCCATTGTCCCTTTTTCTTTTTTTGTTGTTCTCTGTGACCAACAATTGTAGCAAAAAAATAAATTGAAGCTACCATGCCACTGACAGTGGCTACAAAATCAATTACAGCCTTTTCAAGCATTCACACACACAAAGACCGTATCTGTGGGATTGACACAACTGACGGTTGACATGCCAGCCTCGAAAACAGACACAGGATGTGGCACCTACATAGATCACGGAACCCCCAGTGTGTCCTGGCACTCGTCCATTGTTTGTAATCTGCTTAAAATGTAAAGTTAACAATGTGCACGATTGACTGATGGCCAAAAAAATAAAGCTAGAGTTTCTAGTGGCAATAGCACAACACTGTAAGTCGCTTCAAAAAGTCACTAAATTGTCAATTAAGATTTGGCTAAAAGCGCACTTTGACAGAGGCCAAAAAGGGTGACAAGGACTGAGGCTCGTTGAATTATTAAGCTCAACCTTAAATTTTGAAGTTCAGTTTCTCTGGTTTCTCCTCTGAAGTACAGCGCCTGATGCCACATAAAGAATTTTCTTTGATCAGAGCTACAAATAATATTCTGCGGTATTTAAAAAAGGATATTCGTGAGCATTATTCGTTAGTCTCTCTGTTTTAATATGGTAATGCGATATCATTAAGTCTTATTGCGAACAATTGATTTTATTTTGCAGACATGGCATTTATAATTCATCATCACAATTAATTCGCTTAATACGTTTAAAAGTTTCAAAAGCCCTGTGACTGCCCAAATTGATTGGCTTACATTTGTGGCAGCAACTTTGCTTCTGATTTGCAGGCAGTGATTTTAATACCATTGTGGAGGGCATTATAATTTTGTGTGGATGTGAGTGACGTGCATTGAAAGAAAGGTTTCCAACCTTATTAAGTTCATACATTCTATATTAGAATAACAAGCTGAGTCCATACTATACCCATATTCGCCAGTCTAGTTTTAAAGCTGAAACTTGGCATAGATGCTTCCCTGTTTAACAAATCACTAGATTATATGCCGTCATAGGAATAATCGTTCGAGAAGTCAGTTTTACTATAAGAAATAAACATTCGTGTATTGTTTATACGAGGTCTTTTCAAAAACAAGGTGACCTTATCAATTTTGTAAGCTACGAACATTAGATATACGATTTTGTTTTGTTTTGGTATGCCCGTGTACATGTTTCCAACATATTTTGGACATCATCACCCATATTGCAATTTAGATTGTTTTTGACATATATAAAGGTAAGCCGTCTCTTGATGTGCGTGTGTGTGTTTTCTCCTTAATCATTGCAAACCTCCGTCCTTTAATGGGTTTTTTTTAGTTTTTAGAACAAGAAACTCTCGCAGGACAACAAGACCGGCGACTACGGTGTCTGACGCATGATTATGGTGTTGTTTTTGTTCAGATGATCTGTGCAAGGGTATTAAATCTTTGGCATGCCAAAAATAGCTTTTCATTTATGTTGCTTGTATGGCGCGCTTTTGGCCTTAATAGTGAAACATATAAAAACGCATTTGGTTGCACTCTGCACCAGCCTCCGCGTCTGCTGCCCCCGGCCTAAGCCGTGGCGTTCTACTTCTCTATCTGCATTTGTAGGTTTTGTTTGAGCTGCTGAGTGGCAGTGCTGAGTGCTCAGCATTTTGGCCAAGTGGCACTTTGCGTGCGGCCACAAGTCAATTGCACTGCACACACACACACACACACACACTCGCACACACTGTAAACCTACGTATATGTAGTTGTAAATGATTGTAGCATAGCAGCCCAAGCTTTTTGCAGTCTGTGCCGCAACACGCGGCGTATGAGTAATTTGAGTCACTGACAAGAAATGCAAATGGCGTTGCGACAGGCTGTCAGGCAGTCAGTCAGTCAGTTAGTCAGTCAGTCAGTCAGTCAGTCTGGCTCTCTGGCAGTCAAGGAGCGTAAGGAAAACGTTTCGACCGCATTCTGTGGCTTGTTAATTTGGTTTCTTGTCAAAGACAGCGTCGGGCGCAGACATCAAATGGCAAAGACTTGTCACCTGCTATCCGCTTTGTCACACTTTTGACTTTGGCTGTCTGTCGCAGCTTGTCGCTGACGTGACAATTTCACGCGAAGCGCACACACATACACACACACAAACACACACACAAACATACACCTTACATAAATAAACAATGGCAGACAGACAGCTACAGGCGGTAGCTGTGACAGGAGCTAAAACGCACAGCCTGGGCACGTCCCTATCCTTATCGAATCAAGGACATTTCATTTTCACTCACTCGCATCGAAGCGTTAAACAAGTAACACGTTTAGTCATATTTAAAGTTGAAAACTGTTACTTACATTTATAGTTTGAGACGCCTCTGGTTAAAGTAGTTTTCACTCAAGCTGAAGCTAAGTGATGCCCAGAGCACTTGTCTAATTATGTAAACTGTAGCATTTAATGCGAGTATACGTTTAAGCTTGGCCAAAAGCAGCCCGCACTTAGCCAGGACAGTCAATGCCATGAGCCGCTTGCGAGACCGCGATGCGCTTCATGAATTTCAAACAAAATGGCACAAGGCAGCGGCGAGCGCATAATCAAAATGGCCAAAGCGCATTAAAATCATGACAAGCCGCATAAAAAAATGTTTAAGCTAACAAAAACTGTCCCGCATGCTGAGGGGCGAAGGGAGCAGTCGCTTAAGCTTAAACGCTGCTGGCAAAAAAAATTAAATTGATGATAACAGCGTTTTTTGTATGTGTGTGGGACTTTAGCCGTAGGCAAGCATAAAGCAGCAAAATGGCGTCGCATTTCAATTCACAGCACACAATAGAAAACAAGTCGAGTCTACCCGACTACGAGATACGCTAGATTCGTGCAGAAAATTACCCTTGCATTGCGAATGTAACAAGGCATTATATTTCAGCCTTATCATATGGTAGGTGTTTAAATAGTTGGTCACATCGTAAATGGTTGCGTCATTGGTGACAAATAGGAAAATGTAAGCAAATTGCGATATCTTTTTTCTGCCCTACAGTTTATTTTGTAACCATATTTATGGTCCTAGTAGACATTATGATGACCTACAAAATGGTTTTCCACCAATAAGCATCAAACCTGTCTATATCGTAATAATTGTATGATTTCCAATTAGAATTATTGAACTATCTTGGACTATTTATATGATTTAGAATCAAACATAATCATAGTCAGATTCCCTTACAATATTATACCGAAATTCAGTAAATTGCCTATTTATACTTATTTTCCATATACCAAAATAGCAAAAAAGTAAATGATAATGTTTAACAGTTGCCAACAGTAGGCTTTTTCTGTGGAGGTAATGAGACAAAAAAATTACATCAATAATTTAAAAATACCGCAGAATATAAATAAAATCTGTTTAGAATGTAACCAACGCGCCAGGAATTTTGGAACTTTTTCCCCCACGGGCGGAAATTTGTTGTATGAAACTTGAAAAATCTAGTCGTAACCAGGGACGGAAAATGGGTTTGAGGTGAAATGTGTGAGAGGCTTCTGTTAGATCGGTTTCTAAGTTATCATACTCTATACAAGATATCATCAGGCACGGAAGGGGAAATAGTGATAAGTTATTTTTATTTATTTCATACTTTCTCATCCATGCCGTAGCGAAGTTTGGCGGGGTACATCTTAATCATTTTAATACTTTTTATATATTTCAAGTATTGAAGTATTTTTTAATCAATTTCTTGGAACTTAAGCCTTCGTTCTACGCCGAACCGATCCTTGAACCAAACCAAAAAAGTCGAGCATAATCACAAATTATTTCTAAAGGTTTCTCATAAGAAATAATTTGTAAGCATCAACATTTGGGTTATTAATCTAGAAAATAAGAATTTGTAAAACGTACCCAAACGTAAGAAATTGTATGGATTTGCAGCCGAGGCTGTATTAATATCATACACGGCAGTTGACTGATCAAGTGAGCTATTCTTAAGACATTCAACTTACATCCCAAATATTGGCCGGCCAACAAATCAGCTGTTCCATTTTGAAGCGAATGGTTATTTGTCACTCACATGTGAACGTTGACAGCAGAAGGCATATCATTGAGCGCGACAAGGATGCCCAGTCGAATCTGGCCATAAGTGATTGTTCAATTGGCTCAGTAATATATCCATGTTGTCAGCTGTTCGACGTTGCAAGCTGAATGATTTATTCAGCATGCCTAACCCAAATGCATGTGCATAAAAAGTGACAACAAGGACTGCAATTCAGCTGAAACGACCCCCTCCAAAGCACATGCTTTGCATGCGAGAGTTTTATAACAAAAAACCCACACACACACACACAGACACACTTGGCAGATTTGAAATTGACAATATTTCACAGCGAAAAGGCAAATTTATTTGCAGTAGGCAGCCGCTTTGCCCCATTGAACTTTGTTGTTGATTGCGGCAGCCACGAGAATAAAAAATGTTGCTTGTTTTAGGGCGTTAAAAGTTGAACTTTTTGTAGAACCTTGAAGCGCACTTTAACTGTGTCTTTTGAACATCTCCCACACACACACACACCCACACTCGCGCACAACAAAGAGCAAAAGGGCCACTCGGTGCTGGCCATTGTGGGACTTGGCCTCAAGGAAGAGAGCACAAAATAAAAAGCAACCAAGTGTGTAAAATGTTATCGCAACATCAAATTTCATACATCATAAAACATATTGGCTTAGAAAGTAACAATTTTGATTGCGGTAAGGCGGCACAAATACGGTAGCGTCTCGGAATAACAATTTGCTCGGAACGCAACCCAAAATTGAGGGGCAAGCAGCCGTGGCACGCAACGAGGCGAACAGCTAAGCGGCTTTCCCAAAGGTTGTGCCTCGTTATGCCGGCTGAAAATGAAATGACACTGCCAAAATGGCAGACAGTTTTCCCAGTTTTCTCTCTCTTATCACAGGCAATGAATCTTGCAGGCAACGCGACGCGACGCCTTCAACTAGGCCAGGCCAAGAGTCCGTGAGTGTGTAAGAGTTTTGTGAGTTCATTTCAAAGCACCCAAAATGACTTTATAAGTAGCTGTGACCTATAAACCCACATGGCAAATCGGCTCAATATGCCTCATCCCTTTTCAATTTTCAGTAGCTGCTAATCAAAATGCAGCCGAAAAGTTTTCACACTTTACAAACTTGCAAGCAGAAAGTTTTGCAAGAAAACCGGATGTGACTTTGCTGCAGCCTGTCATTTTGGCAATCAACAGTTAATGATAACGCGGCGTATGCGCAACGCAGCTGCCAAGGCTTAGGCCAAAAGTTTTGGCTTCAGCTTGTGTTCTGAGTGTCAAAATGTTGTCAGTGGCAACAGTTGCTCTTGGAAGCTGCCACAAGGCATTGACTGTAAATCACAAAGTACAATCGTGTCTTAAAACTATGTGCTCTATTCATTTACTCGCTGTTGCATCTTTGCCTCATCATCTGAGGCGTGCTTATGCCCTGAGTCTAAACGGAAATAGTTCAAAAGTTCAGCATACTGGCAACAATCAGGTCGACCAGTGTTCAAGTTACTCGCAGCAAGATGCAGCAAATTGTGCCCGCATTCTTGTCAACATTTTTGTTCCTTATTTCTTACTCCATGCAGCTGCAACTTGGCCAAGTCAACTGTTGCCCAGACTCATTCATTGCACCCAGTTAATCTGTGTGTGAGCGTGTGTGTGTGTGTGTGTGGCAAAGACTTGCTTGCAGCATTGCGTTGGTTGTGCATTTGAATATTTTAGCTGCTTGTGCAACTGCATTTACTTTCAGTAAGGGGGATCGGCTGTGGGCACTCTGAGCAAGCTTCTTGTCAGTGTTTATGTCACCGGAAGTTTTGTTTTCACATGTGGTTAACGTCGAGCAGATAGTCAGACAGCCAGACAGTCAAACAGCTCCGTAACGTCTTCTCTGTGACCTATTTGTCATGAGAAGGCAGCCGGCTGTCGGCCTGACTATCCTTTATGCCAGGCATTCAGAGCTCAGTACAGGAGGGCTTAGCATTTATGCATATGAGCCAAGTGACTGTCGAGTGCAACCACACACTCACATTCACACACACATACACACACACACACACACACACATGCACCCACAGAGAGATGCACACATTTACCTAGCATATATTTTGTATGAATATGCAAAGTACTTAGTGCAACAATGCCAGATTATAGTGAAATTTATTAGCTCGTCTGTGTGGTTCGTGGTATTTTAATGCCCTGTGACTGGATGTAGGATCTGCCGGAGGCGAATATATCCACAGGACAATGTCTGTTGCCAGTTGCTGCTGCTGAGCACTGGGCTGTGATCTTACCCGAGTCCAAAAGCAAGGATGGTATGATTTAGCTACTAATTGGCATACCAACTTCCACTCAAGTGTTCATAAGTCTCTGCTTTTGAATACAAATCCAATCTTCAGTGCCACTTGCAGACTGTTTATTCTGTAAGCAGATCCCGAATACAACAAAGGAAATAAAATGTTAAGAGTCTGTGCCTGCTCAGCTGTAATTAATGATAAATACACTTCCGACTAATTGATGAGAAAACAACATGTAAATGTAGCAGTAACATTTGCCGCCCGACTGACTGAAACCATGTGTGTGCTTGTGTATGTGGCATGTGGCAGGAAGTGGCAGCAAGGCATCAGCAATGTGGAAGCTACGTTAATACCAAAATATTACACACAAAGGCCGCCAGCGTGCCCTTATTGATTGAATGTAATTGGATAATGCACTACACCAAAGTCAAAGTTTTCCCCCGCACTATGGCTTATAAATTAATTGAATCATTATGTTCGAGTATGTTGCTCCGAGTGCACTTCAAAGATGCGGATACGCCACTCCCTGCACCCACTGCGTTTGTTTTCCGTGTGTTTTTTTCTCTCCACTGCAGCTTTCAGGTTTCCTCTGATGCATTTTGATATCTTTTGGTTCAAGTTGAGAGTTCGTCTAGTTACACATGCATTATTATAAATTACAATAAGTCAGAGCCTTTCAACTGCTACTTACCTGTGGCAAAGTTTTCAGTAAACTTGCTGGAACTACAAGCGAACTTTATAAATTAGTAACGCGTTTAAAGCTGACTTAATCGTATGAAGTCCTTAAATTTGTTGAATTTGACAAAGATATTCTAATATTTTGGTTTGCAAAATAAACTATTTTGTTAATTTATTGTTTTATTTATTAAAAATGGACCTCGAGACGGCTTAAGAAGCATCATTTTGGTTATACCCTATACCTTAAAATACAAAAGAGCTGTGTATCTGAAAGCAAAATACCGAAGTATAACGATCCCTACATTACTAAAACACTTTATACTTCTCTTGTGCGACCTATTGTTGAATATGGTTCTTGTATTTGGTGTCCCCAATACAAGGTTCATCAGGATAGATTAGAATCGGTACAAAAACAATTTCTGCTCTTTGCACTCCGGGGTCTTAACTGGAATACTAATACTCGCTTTCCTTCTTATCGTAGTAGACTTTTATTAATGAATTTGCCTTCTCTTTCTGATTGTAGAACCATGCAGGGTGTAATTTTCTTTCACAAACTAATTAATGGGGAAATCGATTCTTCTGAATTAATCAGCCAAATTAGTTTTGCAGTTCCGATCAGATGTTCTAGAAACTTTCTTCCACTTTCTATTCAAACTTGTAGTTCTAATTATGCTATTCATAACCCCTTTCGAATCTTATGCTGTAACTATAAAAATCTTTTCAATCTAGTAAGTAATGCTACTTCAATTTCTACACTTAAAACTTTACTCTTACGTTATTTATGTAATCCATAGGAACTTTTTACTCCCTGTACCCATAAAATGGGTAAAAAGGGGGTACTAAATCTGTGCAAATGTATATAACAGGCAGAAGGAGACATCTCCGACCCTATAAAGTATATATATTCTTGATCAGTATCAAAAGAGATTTCGATTTGGCCATGTCCGTCTGTCTGTCCGTCTGTCTGTCCGTCTGTCCCTATGAACGCGTCGATCTCAGCAACTACAAGAGCTAGAGACACCAAATTTGGAATGTAGGTTCCTGTATAGATACGCAGATCAAGCTTGTTTCCAATTTCAGATATCTCTCCCCGTTTCCCCCCAATTCAATAAAAACGTTTTACAGGAACAATTTTAAAGATATAGCTTTTAGATTTGACGTGTACAATACTTTAGCCTCTTTTAATCTACTGTCCAAATTTCAAGTCGATCGGATAATAAACACGGAAGTTATTCACGAAAGAAGATTCATTGATGCAGAGAGAGGGGTAGGAGAAGCACAGCCACCAATTAAAATGCCTCGCTTGCGCTGTCGCTTTTGCCGCCTGTGTGCGTGCGTCTTTGTGTATGTGTGTGTGTATGTGAGAGTGGACGTAGATGTGATTGAATGTTTTAGACCTGGGTACAGGGAGCTTCGTCGTCGGGTATACTCGACTATAGCATTCTTACTTGTTTTGTAAAATGTTTTTGTATAATGTTATTGTTATATTTGCATGTCCGCGATCTTTCGCTACCGTACATTATGCGGCGTGCCCCTCGGTCGGTTGGTCGGGAGGTAGGTTGCATTTATGCTTGGGTCCGCGCGTTAACAAGCCCGTGCTTGGTGTCGTTGGGCCACTTGTATGTACTGTTCGTTAGTACATCAACGTCCAGAAGTATATAAATCGCATTGATAGTAGGTGATCTATTGAATACTATAAATAATGTAAATATTGTAAATATCATTTCCCAATTATTTTTCTTCTATTATATTGTTTTAAAATTAGATAAATTTGTTTTCCTTTTATATAAACCAATTTGAACAAGCTGTCGAAATAGAAAGATAGCAAAAAGCTAATTTAAATTCAAATAAAAATTTTTATCAACATGCCCAGAAAATTTCATTAAAATCCATTAATAAACAGGGAAGTTAAACAATTTAGATATTTTCATGTTTAAAAGTACATTATGATTAGGTAGTATATGCGTAAACCTCCTTCTTTGGTATAGCACTATACTTTTGAAGAACATGAATAGGTGAAAATTACTTATACCAGTTCTACTTTCAAGAACAGCATGATAGATTTCGGATACTTAGGTTCTGGATGAAGAATATATGATAATCATAGCTACATATAGTATTTCATATTTTCCTATATTATGTCTATTATCTTGTATGCTGACTGCTGTCCATAATAGCGCTCGTTGCTGTGTCACTAAACATGGAAGTCAGACAGCCCTGCCCCGACCCGGCCAACCCCCTTTCCAAGGCCTGTCTGTAATTGTTGTGCAATTGTATGGTGTACTCAAACTATGTCCTTTTGATATTTCTCGAAGCTTTGATTTCATGCGATTTATTGTGTGACAATCGCAAGGTTTATCTCTGACATTTTGTTATTATGTTTCATTCCTCACTCGACTGACAGACCATTCCTTTTTAATAAATCATTTCCGCTGCTTTGGATGGAAATATCGTTTACTTTTCCGTTTCCACATGCAGCTGCCGCTCCCTAAACCCCACGCCTCCCGCTGCTCGTTCCGGTCAGAATTTGCGTGTTGTGGCTTCAGTTTGAAAACTTTTCATAACATATTTGTTGGCGCCCCCTTTCTGACATTTTCCTTGGACAGTTTTGATGAAATTGTTGATCGGAGGGAGAGCATGGAGCATGAAATTGCACAAACAATCTGAGAATGAAAATGAGAATGACAAATGTGTCAGGCAGGCTGCATAATGCTGCCAACAATTGAAAAAGAGTGAAATGAGAACCATTAGCAGATTAGGAACCAGAATAATGAAGAATTTGTGAATTGAGAGGGTCCTGGGCAGCCTAGCAGCCTTCCTTCCTTTTGCCTGGAATGTGCAATGACCTCGACTGCTGAAAATACTCCTGCTGTCGTGGTCCACTTGACTTGGCTGCTAAGCTGAAGCGCTGCGTGGGGCATGCAGCATGTGGCCACACGCTGTGACTATTTTGGCACTGGCGCCCTTTCAACAGGAGCACACAGCGGGTGTCCTTTGTCCTTTGTCCGCTGTCAGCCTAGCCGCTAATGTCACCACAATGGCACCGCAATATGAGCTCAACCCAATGTACTGCATGGATTCGGGTGAAAGTCTTTTAAAAACAGATGTTACTTCAAGTTCTCACAGTTAAAGCCTTTTCGAGTTTGCTTTCGGCAGCAATTTGATTCGTTTGCCAGTTGCAGTTCGAGTGCATTTCAAATTTACCTGGCGGAAGCTCAAAGCAATCGACAGTCTTTGAAAAAAAGACTTCTTTTGGCCAATTTCGTTGCACAATGTAAGAGTTAAATGCATTAAACTTGCACAAGACAGACAGGAAGCGCGCCCAGGATGCGCCAGCTGTGTTCAATGAGAACGGAAACGGAAACTGCTAACTCACAACCAAAAACGAACAGAGATAGCAACATACCTGCAGGCGAAGGCTAGAGCGAAAAAGATGGGGCAAAGCGATTGCGATACCTTTGGCAGTTGGCAGGTGCAAAAGTGCAAACAATGATTAAACCAACTCCATTCCCATTCCCATTCCAAGTACACATTAATGCCACGCCCACCCAACCCCACCCCCGTAACCACACCATTACCGTGCACTTGCAGTTTGATTGTTTAAATATTTGATGCGATTTGATGGCAGGACCTGCCAATGGCTTCAACTCCTTGCCACTTGTATTATTCATATCGATGTATATTGAAAAGCATGTGTGTGCCTGAGTGTGTGTGTGTGTGTGTGTGTGTGTGCCTCATCTCAGCTGCTGCTCCGAAGCCATATTATTAAAAATGTGATAGTGCCTAGAACTCTCGACTGAGACTTGCCCTTTAAACAGATTAAATATAAATATTTAACCAGCAAATTGGCAGCTCAGCTCCAAATCAGACTTTTGTATATATCAGAGCTCGCAAAAAAGTGTCAACAACTTGAGACTATATATAGATCAGGCAAATCGGATCAAATGAAATGTTTTTATAAGCATGTTTGTTGTCTGCCATCTTAGATTATTGAAATGTTATTTTAAATTAAAGAATACTATTTTGTTTTTATTAAATATAAGTCGGAGTCGCTAAGATTCATCACTATATTGAATAAAAGTGTGAATTTGTCTGAAAGATACTTTTCCACCAATTGAATGACTTTAATGATGATCAGCCATTGGTTTACGAGTACAAAGGCACTTTAACAAATAAAGCTTAGTCTCGTGTAACAATTTAGATTGGGATATATCAAATTAAGTAGATCTTAGATCAGGCATTCAGCAGAAATATTTACTATTTAGAAGATCCTCTCTCATATGCCTTCTGCTGCCTTTGCAGGGTATTAAAAACACTTAAGCGCCATCTCAGAACGCAACTCTCGCACATAAATACCTTCATATAAAATGCATTTAAAAATAACGTAGCCATCATAAAAGCAGGCAACACCACACTAACAACAACAACAACAATAACAATAACAACAACAAACACAGAACAACGGGCAACACCATCAGTTGGCCATAAAACAAAGTTGGCTGAAACAGCAAAGGATTGTTGTGGGTGGCGGGACAGGAGTGTTTGCTCTGGAGCAAAACATATGAAATATTAATTTATTTTTATTTGCAATGCTCGTAAAATGAATTTCAGTTTTTGGTAGCAGCATCACATATTGAGGCCATAAATATTAATTTGAGTTGGCCAACGGCAACAAAATGACATTTTTGCTTTTTATGTGTTGCCTTTGACACAGATAAGAAATGCGAAGGGGTTTATGAGTAGTAGAAGTGGTTTGGCAAATCCAGCAAATAGTTCGCCTCAAGATATGATTATGACTTATTATGATTTATTACCTAAATTAACAAAGAATATTCATATCTGTGCGCTTATACAAGGCTTTAAGCCTTCCGAAAACAAGTTTTTTAATAGCGTAAGTTTAATTCCTCGAATCTATTAGCAGTGAAATTAAGAAATTCAAATTTCAAAATTGGAAACTTTTTAAAATTTTAGCATGAACTTTGTTCAAATATGAACTTCCTCAGAACAAGTTTTAAAATAGTTTTTACTCCCTGTACCCATAAAATGGGTAAAAAGGGAGTATTAAATTTGTGCAAATGTACATTTGCAACAGGAAGAAGTAGACATCTTCGACCCTATAAAGTATATATATTACTGATCAGTATCAAAAGAAAATTCGATTTGGCCATGTCCGTCTGTCTCTCCGTCTGACTGTCCGTATGTGTGAACTCGTCGATCTTAGCAACTATAAAAGCTAGAGACCCCAAATCTAGAGTGTACGTTCCCGTATAGCAGTTTTAGGTCAAGTTTATATTGGATCGATAAAAACGTTTTACAGCAACAATTTTAAAGATATAGCTTTGGGATTGGGCAATTATAATAACTTGGTTACTCGTAATCTACTGTCCAAATTTCGGGGCAATCGTATAATAACCACGGAAGTTAATCAACAAACAATATGCAGTACTGCATAGCGGGTGGAAGAAGCAGCGCAGCCGCCATTTGAAATGCCTTGCTAGCACTGTTGCTTGTATGTGTGTGTGTATGTGCATGTGTAAGTGTACGAATATGTGTTTGGAAGTCTCGTAGTCGGGTATACTCGACTATAGCATTCTTACTTGTTCACTCAGAGAAATAATTAAGTATTCTGTACTCAAACCAAGTACAAACGGTGTCAGAATCCGACCAAGCTCGAAAAATCTTATTATGAGTACAGAATTCTTATTTTAAGAACGATTTTTTTAAGTCCAATATTCTTAAAGTAAGAAATTTCGTGATATATGAAGAACACTTTGTTGATTTAAGTAATCTGAAGTACGAACGTACTTAAAATTGTGCAAGAACAAAACGGTATAATTCTAGCCCGATAATTCTAGAACTATTTTTCTCTGAGTGTTAATACCAACTTTTGTTGTCCATAATCGATAGAAAGTAAAATTTCAAGTTTTTTATTTTTATTCAAAATTTTAATTTTTGAAAATGCTTAAGGAAGTATCCTTGTCAGCTTTAACAAAATTTCAAAACATTTTTTATTTTTTATATGAATCAATTTGAAATGCCAAGTCAATTAAGAGTACAAAACGTGAACTAAAAGACATTTCGTATGGAAATTGGTAAAGTTCTAACAAAGTTATGGGAGCTTATAATCTAGGACGTAAGTCTTCTGAGCTTACAATTTTTTGACTTCGGCCGAAAGTTTTGCCTGAAAAATGAAATTTCTCAGAACAAGTTTTGTAATAACGTTTTAAACAACTTTTATCACCGCAATCATTTGAAAGTAAAATTTCAAAATTGAACTTTTTTGACAATTGTATTTCTGAAAATTGCAATCGATTAAAAGTGAAATTTTAATTTGTTCAAAATATTATTGTATTATAGTCTCGACACTTCATAAATTGAGGGTTTACACGTTCATACGGACAGACGAACATTTCGCCAACTCAATATACTGGTTTTCCTTACGGGAAAACGTATAATAAAAAAAAAAAAAATTTGCATAATAAATAAAAATAAATTTGGTGAATTAACACCATCGAAGGCTCCGGAAAGTGATTAGGGGCTATTCATTTTTATATAACCCAAAATAAATTCACATGTCCTCTAAAATTTACCTCCACCGAAACTATTTTTAAGTTGGGCTATGTTTGGGAAACTGTTTCGGATCAAGTGTCGGCATTGGGTATAGCAAAAGGAGATTACCGGTTCGCATCAAAGCCGGCTTGCAGGCTTGATTATAATTTGGTACCTTATCGTTATCCTATCGTAACTTCATCATTTCCACTGTGCTGAACCCCAAAAGCATGGCAAAGCATTTTAGACATTATATCTGCAACTGCCTCAAGGTACATAAGTCGTTGCAACATTTTCAAAGCGTTTGAAAGCCCCACAAGTCCCACAGACACTAATTAAACGATTAACTCAAGTGGAGTTTCAATGGTCGCAACTTAATTCACCGCAAACAAGGAACAGCAGCAACAAGAAGAACTTTCCAGGAGTAAGGGAGTCAGATTCAGTATCAGTATCCGTGTCCGTATCCATTGCAGCTGTCCGAAAGTTGTTGAAAAGTTTTCAAAGTGAAATATCAGTGGCAGAGTGAGTGACTGGCTGAGGTGGGGGTGGTTGGTGTGTGAGTGCAACACGCCGCGTGCACTTTGCACTTTGCAGCGGGGATTGCGCCGAACTTGGCTAGCACTTTCGCTGACTGGAAAAAGCCAACTAAGGAACCCGGTCACGTTATGCACATTTCGATGCACTTGCGCCAGGACAGCGACCAACATGAAAAACAATAAGCGAACTGGGAGTCAGCGCCTGCAAAAAGGACAACGTGCACGTACAAAGGCCAAAAAACGCATTTTACAGCACAGCCAAAAAAAATGGACAACAACAAAAGGGGCTAAAATCAACAGCCAACGCGGCCAGAAATATTGGTGGCAACAGTTTCGCCAACGTAAATTACCTGGAAAATACGTGACTTCAACATGAAACGTGAGGGGCGGACAACGAGGTCGCCCACGGCGCGCTCTACGTGAGTAAAAGGCCGGCGAAAGGACATGCTGTTGCAGGATACCAAGCAAACAACTGTAGGCGGTGGCGGCAGCACAGCGGCAGTGTTTGCATTATTCCCAACACCCAAAGCGCCTAGAAACACACTAAAACAAGTAAGAACTTAAGGATTATACCCGACTAGAAGACACCCCGTACGCAGGTCTGAAATTCTCAAGCATCAAGCGGTGTAGATATCGTGTGACCCAAGAATTATGGACATGCCTCAGCTGTTGATGCTGTTCAAGAATATATATAATTTATGGGGTCTTAGATTTTCACAGTCTAAGTACCCCCTAAGCCATTTTATGGGTAGAGGGTGTTAATATACCTGAGCTCACCAGAAATCATTTTTATTTCTGAGCCAATAAATATATTCAAAAAATAAGTTTTATTTGTGGGGAAAAAAATAAATCTGAAAAAAAGTTTTATTATTAAGGTTTTCTGTATAACTTAAAAAAAAAAAACATTGCAGCAATGGATAGCCCTGACAACAAGAATGCTCTAGGTGTAGTCCTTTTTCATGTATCCATTCTATTTCATAATAATTTTTACTCCCTGTACCCATAAAATGGGTAAAAAGGGGGTATTACATCTGTGCAAATGTATGTAACAGGCAGAAGGAGACATCTCCGACCCTATAAAGTATATATATTCTTGATCAGTATCAAAAGAGATTTCGATTTGGCCATGTCCGTCTGTCTGTCCGTCTGTCTGTCCCTATGAACGCGTCGATCTCAGCAACTACAAGAGCTAGAGACACCAAATTTGGAATAAAGGTTCCTGTATACCATACGCAGATCAAGTTTGTTTCATATTTCAGATATCTCCCCCGTTCCCCCGCAAATCGATTAAAGCCGTTTTACAGTAACAATTTTCAAGATACAGCTTTAAGATTTGGCATGTTCAATACTTGTCTTTTTTAATCTACTGTCCAAATTTCAAGTCGATCGGATAATAAACACGGAAGTTATTCACGAAAGAAAATTCAGAATTGCAGAGAGAGGGGGAAGGAGAAGCACAGCCACCAATTAAAATGCCTCGCTTGCGCTGTCGTTTTTGCCGCCTGTGTGCGTGCGTCTTTGTGTATGTGTGTGTGTATGTGTAAGTGGACGTAGATGTGATTGAATGTTTTAGACCTGGGTACAGGGAGTTTCGTAGTCGGGTATACTCGACTATAGCATTCTTACTTGTTTTCTTTTAAAAATGGGTACATAATCATTATTTACGGCTCCTGAAAAAACCACATTAAATTAATATTTGCGTTTGTATTTTAATGCTTAAATATTCTGCATAATCTGTTTAATTGTATTCAATGTACTATTGACATCAAAATTGATCGAAACTGCCAAACTAGTAGATACTAAGTAAGCTGGGCTATAGTACGCCAAATCGATCACATCTTCAGATGGAGTACAAACAAATAAGGGAATGTTATTTATTTATTTATTTGATATCTCTAATTACTATAAGACAAAACTTGTAAGTTAGTTATCATAATTGGAATAATATATATTGCCAACTTGATTTGAATATGGTAGTTAGTTAGTATAAGAGATGGGATCGAAAAGAAATAATGCCGTTCCCGAAAATATTCTTTCCAATCGGACAAGATGGGCACAAATTTTGAAATTTAGAGTCGTGGCTATCCCGAACATCCTGCCTGTCACGAAGTTTCTCTCGGAAATTCTATTTTGGGACGGGCTTGGAATCGAATTGCTATCCCAATCCCCTCTGTGGTACATATTTGAGAGCGCTACATACCACACTTGGAGTTTCCATCTGTTTTTGTGTTTGAGATCAGAACTGTCTAGGTAACTGATTAGTTGAGCTTAGTTTAGGGTAGGTTGGAGCTGTAAGTGAAGTTCGGTTCTTAACTTAGGCCAAAATTAATGGATCTTATTAATGGATCTTATTTCCAATAAATTTGTGACAGTGACAAAGGATGTGTTCGAAAATCATCTGTTCTTGTTACTGTTTAAGAATATCTACATATGTATATAGATTCTTTATAGAGTCGGAGAAGTTTTATACAATTCAAGAACTTGAACAATGAAACTAACGACTTGTGGTTGCTGTTTTCTCCAAGTGTAGCTTGGGTGGATCGCGCGTGATTTTTATGCGGCCAATGCACTTAAATCAATTTGAGTCCCATTGTACAGACACGTGCCCCACTCTGCATTATCACAGTGAGATGAGGCGCACACTTGGAAAATGCTTCATTAAGCGTTGTTGTTGTTATTGTTATTGTTGATGTTGCTGTTGCTGTTGCTGTTGATTTCCAGCAGGCAGCACACGAAAAGCAATTAAAGCACTTTAAGCCTATATCATAAACGTCAAAATTAATCCACTTGCAGCTGCCAGTTGGTGCCACAACTTCCACTTCAACTTTTGCTCAGTTTTCCAAACCTTCAGTGTAAATTGTTTTCCCTGCTCCACACATATGTCGCACTTCAGCCGGATTCCAAGTCAACTGGAGCAGCTGTAACGACTCTTGAACTTGACATTTTCCTTCTCGACTGACTGCCCGGGTCCCCCAATTGCACCCCCAATCCCTTCCCCGCTTCTGGGCCTGCCAGTCAGTTATAATATTAATCCCATGCAGCAGCAGACGACACACTGAACAATTCTGGAAAACAAAAAATGATTAAAAATAGCAGCGAGACGGGAGAGATATTTTGCGTGCAACAGGGAGGGACAACAAAAAAGATGTTGCATGTGCCGCTCCTGTTGTTGTTGTTGTTGCTGTCGTCCCTTTTTAGGGCGATTAACGCGAATGCGCAATGGAAATTAATTGTCAGTCAAAGTGGCAGCCACAACGCCAACGCCAGCAAGACACACACTCACACACACACACACAAGCCACGCATTCATGCCACCAATGCCACCAGGCAACCCCGGGTTCGCACGTGTTTAAAGCGCATATTTATTTTTAATTTCTTCGGATGAGTCTTCGGTGGAATACGGTGGAGCTTATGCCTCAGTTGCTGTTGCACACACATGTGCCACAAATGATGTCAACGTGGATTCTGTGCCTCTGTCTGCCACAGTCGTGCTATCAACGCATGCGGCTGGCGTGCCGCGTTGGCCCCCACTGCCCCACCCACACCCCTTGCACGGGTACTTGCCTTTTCATTTTTATTTTCATTTCCCTTTTCCTCTTTGTTTATTTGAATGCCACGCCGGCAACTGCAGCAGCCTCTACGCTGCAAATGAAGCATGCCACACGATTTGATTTAATAACTTTTCATATAAATTACAGTTTTCGCTGGCACTACTCCTGTCTCCTGCCGCCTGCCTTCTACCTCCTGTCTCCTGCTCTCGTCTATGTTTATAAATGCGCCTTGATCTCTGCTCTGATTCCGGCGGATACATCAATTAAACATTCCAAAATTTATGAAATGGCAATTGAAATGCGTAAATTGCCTGTTATTCTGTTTATGTGACTACAAATCCTAATTGCCGTAAATTATGCGCTTGCCGCGTGCCACGCGACAGGATGCCGCATTGAAATGAGGATACATCAGTAATGGAACGAACTGCAGATTAATTTGACAGTGTGCGTTGACAATTATCGTCATTGCCAAGAACTTGAATGCTTTTCAAAGATTTTACAATTCTATAAACAATCATTATCTCTTTATTATCTTTAGATCTCAAAAATACCTCATTTTATTATCATTCATCTATTTATTATCCATTGCAGGTTGGTAGCTCTGGATTGATGAGCTGGAAGACTTAATATTGATGCGACTATAAGACTTACAAGTTTAAAGAAGCTAGCCTTCGGGACGCCGTGGTTAATCTACGATAATACGGGGACTATCACAGATAGTTAGTATGGATTGCCGAGTTCAGGATGTACCTGGAAACGCCGGAAGATCCTGTTCCAAATTTATAATAAAAATTTAATAATTTGTAGCTTATACGAAATTATATTTGCTTACTAAAATGAATGCAATTTGAATAATTGCTATCATTTTTGGGACCGTCCTATCGCCAAATAGTCCTGATATAAAGTAGTCAAGAATATCAGAAATTGCGATGACTCGGGCATGGCAAAGAGCACAAATTCATAAGGCAAATGAGAACCCCAAGACGGATTTGCTTAAGATGATAAGCAATAGTTCAGTGCGATGCTCGCTAATGTAGTGGTCAACTTCCTTGATCAGTAGATCAGCGGGCATGGTACTCAACACCAACTCATCGTCATCAGAAAATCCTATCCAGTTAAGCCAAACGAACCTTCTTGTCGCTCTCAATGTCCATATGGTTTGTGGTCCTTGGTCCCGAAGTCCTCTTCAGTAGTAATTTTGCGAGCTAATCCAGCAATCAATGCAGACTGGCATGGCGGAAATTACTTGCTCGGCGTCATCACCTTTCGAATCAGCTGTGTCATCTGGCCAAGAACCTGATTCAGCTACTGATGCAGTCGTTGATACAACCACAGCTTGTCCTGGAGTATCCTCAGATGAACTTTAAACTCCAAATACAACAATTCAAGCACTTGATGAGGAAGAAACTTACCACAAAGCTCCTGGCTCCTCCCATTCCCCTCCACGTTACCTTGCACGAAAGCATTCACGTTCCCCCTCGGGTGACAGGTACACAAGGTAGCAAAATTAAAGATTGAATATCTATTTAAAGTCTCCCACCGACAGGACAGTTATCTGACTACTAGATTGACAAATGACGTCTATAAATAATTAAAGTTTCATTCATCCGTTTTCGAAAGAAGTCTCCCTTAGATTTATACATGAATTAAATTATTCACAAAGGGATTTAAAGGAAAGGAAATCTAATGTTGTTTAAAATCTTGTCAATCAATTGAAGTGCATTGTTAGGCGCAATCTAATAAGACTTTAGTTAACTTATAAACTTATTAATCATCTGTGGTCCGAAGATATATACCCTTGCACTAAGGTTTTTACTCTGTTCCCGAGGGAAAAATGTGTATATTGGGTTTGCGAAATGTCCGCCTATCCGTAAGAATGCAATTTCTCTTAACACTCTTGAAGCTAGAGTAACCAAACTTGGAACACATGTTGGTGTATACCCTCAGTTTATAAAGTGTCAAGGTCGCCCCCTCACACCCACCCCCTCCAGTACAAACTACCGAAAAACTATATCTTCCAAATTTTTAAAGCTATAGTTACCAAATTTGGCAGATCTGCATCAAAAATCTATAACTCCCAAACCTGTACATGCAGAGTCACCAAATTTGGTATACCGACTAATGTTGAGCTTTCTGGCAGATCTGCAAAATTTTGACACCATTACACCCTCCCCCACAAATCCGCAAAATACGTTTTACAGAGGTGTATATCTCCTACAGTTTCATAGCTACAGTCACCAAATTTGGCATACAGATTAATGTTGACCCCCTGGACAAATCTGCATCAAACAAATATTGTCTGCCCCACCCCCTCCCCCGCAAATGAGCAGAGTATTATACTTGTTTTTATACAAAAAGGCAATGCATTGTTCTGTTACAAGAATTTGTAAAAAGAAATTTGCATCGATGCCTTACTTTAATTCTTAGTTTTAAATAACACTGAACCTCAAGCCTCACCTATATTACCGCCCATATAGGTGAGGGCTTGAGTAGCTTTGAACTGAACATTAAATACTTGTTTTATCAATGCATAACATTCTGTGGAAATTCATCCAGAAAAGCAAAGACTCTTGCCGCGTGGTGTGAAGTCAGCTTAACAGGATTAAACCAGTTTTGTTGCGCCCACTCTGTCTTGGGCTGGAAACAGACCTTTAGTGGCATCTGTAGCTCGTGTACGTCTTGCAGATACACACACACATACACACACACACACACACAGCCACATAATGCGCCAACAATTTGAAATCTCAAGTGCTGCGGGCAATTTGCATGTGCCGCTGAATTAACTGCACCGGGAAAGATTTCGCATTTGCGCCCACTGCCTTTTCTCAGGCATTGTGAGGCCGAAATTATTTATAGATTCGTGTGCGAGTAATGCGAGAGCTTTGTGGCATGCTGCATGTGGCACTTGATGCAAGTTACGTGCGCCTGCAACTGAGATGCGGCACAGAGATGCGCCACTTCCGGCCAGGCAATTGATTTTGCAACTGCAACTGGAACTGGAATCAACACATGCTCTGCATGTGCCACTTGCCACTTGCCACTTGTGACTCAGCTTGGGCTTGCTATGGGCGTGGCACATTTCGACGCCTTCAATGTAAAACAACAACAAGCAGCCAGTAATTTTGGGAACTGACTGTGAATTCGTATCAGATGTCCAAGCAAAACAAACACTTTTGAACGAAAACAGCAAAAACTAAATAATAGTAATAATAACAATGCCGAAATGAAAAGGGAAATGTCTAAACAAAGGCACTGCTGCAGTGCTGTATCTTTGAGATACTTGAGATACAAATCGACGCCTTTGTTTGTTCCCGTCTGTCTCTAGGGTTATGTGTGTGTGTGTGTGTGTGTGTCTGTGTGTTGATAAAACTGAAACTTGGCTTCGCATTTGCATTTCCCACGTTGCTTGCTTCAGTGTGGCAAACTTCAGAGCCACTGAAATAGTCAAAGTCAACGTCAAAGTTGAAACGTGTCAGATGCGCAGACACAGATACATTTACAGATACAGATACATTCCAGTGTATTTGCTGCTGCCAACGACTTTGTTACAAGCCAAGCAGACAACTGTTAATTGGAATTTCAATTCCAAATGCCCCCCTATATCAACGATATTTATATAATCTTTCTATTTAGCCGAAAACGAAAGGAAAATAACAACAATGCCAGAAAGAAAGATAAATACACAAAATTAACACGTACTCAGGTGAAAATGAGCAGGTAGTTGAGCGTAAGCGTGTTAAAGGACAGCACACACAGCTACACACACACACACACACACGGCCACACACACCAAATAACCCTAATAAATAAGTCAAGTCTCGGATAGCTACAAGTTGATACTTGGCGTAGGTTGGGCAGGGGGGCAGGAGGAGCTAAATGGCTGCCAGGCCAAAGATGCTCATGGAAAAAAGTTAATTAAGGTGTTTGCCCACAACAACAAAAGGCAGACATTATAAACGAGATATTTATCTCCTTCCAGTGGACAGACCGGCGGGCACTGGCTAGGGATACACAGGGGGCAGGGGCGCTAACCAAGCGAACTGACTTCAGTTTCTGGTTCAGTTTCTGTTGCTGGTTCTGGTTCTGGCCAGAGTGTTTGCATTTGAAATGTTTGTCATTATCGTCGTTAACTTTTTGATGAGTCGAACGTGTGTGATAAAAGTGTCACAAGGATTGGAAACGAAAACAGAGATGGAAAGGCAAAAGGAAAAGGAAAAGCAAAGGCAAAACTAATAACGAAGTCGAGAAAAATAATAACGTACGTGAAAGGCAGCCAGCCAGCTGAGCTCGCAGCTCGCAACTCGCAACTCGCATGTATCTTTCAGATACAAATTGCCATTAGTTTATTGAGCGGCTGGAATTTATGGTTCTCTGTGCTGCCTGCTGCGTGCTGCGTGCTGCGTGCGGCGTGGCCAACCGCGCCACAAAGCGGCACAGATGCTCACAAATCTCAGCCGGGCTGCGGCACACATGTGCCCATTCCCCCGATCCCCCGCTCCCCCGCTCCACAGCCCGCCAGCCGCGCTCTGGCACTTTTGGCATTTGTGGCACGTACAGAATTCATTTGTTGCACTATTTAGATGTATTTGATGAAAATGAAATCAAATTAAATTTTCGCCACAAGTTCAAAGTGAATTTTTCTTGGACAAATTTAGTGTCGTATGTGTGTGTGTGTGTGTGTGTGTGTGTGAGTGTGTGCGTGGGCCCACTTAAGTTAAATAATGTGCACAATTCGAAGGATTCCTTTTTTATTTATTATTCTCTGTGTTTTCCATTTTCTAGCGTAGAATATTAGAATTAGTATCTGGAAAATTCCAAGGCCTTGTCCATACCAAAAACATTCCTTCACCATTTAGTTACGGCTATCTGTATCTGTAGCTGTATCTGTATCTGTATCTGTAGCTGTATCTGTATCTGTATCTCTTTCTGCAGTTGCTCCTTGTATCTTATGAGTGGCCTGGCTTTAGGAGCTCCCTGCTGGTTTTATGTGGGCGTTTGCACATTTTTGCCAATTTGTGTTTTATCAATATTCCTAATTAAAATACCAAACAATTTTATTTACTGCACACAAATTTTAAAGTGCATTGAATTTTTGTGGACTCTTAGATAGATGCTTCGTAATCAAATTATTGTTTGTCATTGGATGTGAAATTCCTAAACATAAATTGAAAAATTTCAAAACGAGTTAAAAATACTTAAATTAATTAAGATCTTGGTTACTTTTAAGTGGATACAACAACAAATGAAGGCTATCTTCGACGTGCCGAAGCAATGTTTCTTCTTACAAAAACTCAATTTTCGCCTGATTGTTCCTATGGGAGCTATATAATAATGTGGCCCAATTATGATCAAATTATAGGAATACTCATGAAATAAAATAAAACTATCATTTGTCTTGTTTGAATCTAATATTTGTACAAGCAAAGAAGTTTAATATGCTAAAAGTAATTTTTCCCCCGATTGTTTCTATGGCAGCTATATGATATAATTATCCGATAATGACCATATTTGATCAGATTGTATGAAATGTACAGAAACTCGGTTTGGATGAGTTTCGTCTAGATACCTGCATAAAGAAAAAGTTTTTCAAAAAAATCATAGTTTTCGCCGATCATTCCTATGGCAGCTATATGTTGTAGTGGTCCGATCCTGCCGGTTCCGACATACGTATGTATATACTGCTTGCAATAAAAAGAAAAGTTTCATCAGCAAAGGATATCATAACAATATAATTTCTGTGCAATCCTTAAAATCCTTACCTATAAGGAAGGCCCATTCTTGCTGAGAGTTATATTAAATTTCTAACTAAAGTGTTGTAAATTTCTTACAGTACTGTTCTAGCCAGGTCGGAATGATATGATGGATACTTGAATCCATATAAATTTTGCTTGTTCCCGACTGCAGTATACTCTGTTTCCAGTTTGTTTGTTTTAGCTTAGTTGGGGGCTGAAAGGGGTGTGGCAAGACAGTAATCTGATCTTGACACTTCATCCGACGAGTCTATCCTATATCCTATATATCCGATATACTCATCATATGTTCAAAATTTGGTTGGAAGATAAAGCTTGCAGGGACGGACAGACAGACATGGCACAGATTCGAAACAGAGTATACCGCAGTTGGAAAAAATCAAAAATTATCCTTGGGACGAACCTTTTGAAATTATAAGTTATATCCCTTATCTGCATCCTTCGCCCACAAGCGGCAAGCATCCAAAATAAGTTAGTTACACAATTAACTCGAATTATTAGCCAACTGTGACTGCAAATGCAAATTGGCCTAAATAGCGTCAATTTAAGCCAAGCCGCGTGTGAGTGTAAATTGCATTAGAGAACTTCGCTTAGTGGGCGGTGGGGGGGAGGGGGGGGGAGACGCTCATTCGTAATTATTCCATAATAACTGTAATCGGCTGCCTTTAGGCTCCCAGCTAGTTAGACTTTTGGCCATAAACATGGCAAGAACCAGCTAAACAACAACAACAACAAGAACAAGAACAACGACCGGCATTTGGCCAAAACAAAAACAAGTTTGTTATAATCGCACGCTCTTATACAACAACTCTTATACAAGCTGCGTAAAACCAGTATTCTGGCACTGCACTCTCTTTACCTAGAAGAGAAACAGCTGACAAGAGAATAAAATATAATTGCTGTGTTTCTATTTGTTTATCTTGTCGGAACTTGATTTGTTTATCGAAGGTTTATTAGACGGTATTATTATTGCTATACTTAAGTACTACCGTTGAAATATGTGGAAAATACGAGCTTATTTATGAACTTTCGTTTATGTCTCCAGTTCAGTAAGCTTAATATCCCCGTAATTGTAACTTGTTGAATATTTTATGAAATCTCAAATAAATATACCTATGTATATTATAGACTACAATTTATTTACACTTTTTAAAATGTATTTTGTTACTCTAATTACCACTTTTAAGTCAAGTTTATTCGTACATCAGCAAATGTAAAACTAGCATCTCAGTTTTCATCACATTTCCGTTACATACATAGGTCATGTTATGTATGATAACATAAATACCTTAAAGGTAGCATACTTGAGTTTTCTCTTTAGCGCTCTCTTTGCGAGTGCCAACAATGCACCCACACACTCACTGATAGCAACAAAGACGAAATTCTCTCATAAATGCGAACGCGCGCTGTGAGCGCTGCTGCTCTCAGCGTCAGCTAGTTAAACGGTTATGTTGGCTCAGTTTTCTCAGAGTAGCCGTCGTGTTCGCACGCAAAGCGCTTTATGCAAAAAGTTTAGTGCGAGTACATTTAGTTCAGGCCCTGACGCTTGGTGCGTGTGTGTTTTGGAGTTATTGGTAGTTGGTTATTGTGGCCAACAATTTTTGGCAAGTGATGCGTTGAACAACAAATGAAAGCAAGTAACGCAACTGAATATAAATGTGTGAAAGTGTAGCATAAATATTGCCAAAACCAAAAGCAGGGTACAAACAAGAAGGCGGAACAACAACAATAACAACAGCGTGTCTCTTTCGCTGGTTGTTTAACAATTTTGGACGCGTGTGCAAATGAAAACAATAAAAGACAACAAAAATTGTGACAAGTTGTTTTGGCGGTTCAAAGAATTAACATTGCGAGCAGCTTTTAAAACGGTATGCATTTACACCCACAAATACAACGTACATACATATGTATATACATATATGTACATTTATATGTGCATACATACATATGAAAATATTTCTCATTGTGCGTTGAACAAGCAATTTTTTTTCGCATTACACTCTGAACCCGTTTCATTTTGTGCTTTCAAGCTATGCGTCTAAGCTGCGCTTGGCGCGCGCTCTTCTTCATTATTGTAGATCCGTCTGCTTCTCTCTTTCGTGCTTAGTCTAGCTATCCCGCTTTGGCCTATGCAGATCAGAAAATGTGTGTGCTTTGCTGTTGTGTTTAAGCGCTATTAAGCGGTTAATTTGCGCATTACATTTCTGCTCTCCTCGCAATCTCCCATTACCCGCAGTAAGCTTCACAACAACCGTTACAAGCACCGCAAATACAGTTGTTACAGTTGCACAATTAGCAAAAACACTTGTCGTAATTTCCGCAAATTTATGCACTTTCTTCAATTGCTTTAAATAAATTCATTTGTGGAAACTAACTGCATTTGGCCTTGACGCGTGTTTGGTTTCTTTTCTTTGTCTTCTGTCTTTCTGATTTGCCTCAAGTTTGATCTAGTATAAGTCACCAAAGTACCGCGCGCTTTGGTAAGCTGAGCTAAAAGCTCACCATATCAGCACTGCATAAGTGTAAGTGTGTGTGTGTGTGTGTATGTGTGTGTTTCGGTTTATTTTCGAAGAACCTGTTTAAAAAACCAACAACAAATTTGTTTATTTGCTTTAAAACAACTTTGCTCAACAGGTTTTTTTGTTTACTTGAATGGATGATTTTGTTTTTGTATTTGGGTCTTTTGTGTGGTTGTATGGAAGTTTCTATGCTGGGTTATCATTATAAGCTACTGGGCTGCATTAGGCTCAATTAAATGCACATGATATGGGGCTTCTAATGTCGGGAATTACGGTTAGAGCAGGTTTTACGGCTAACTGCTCAGTGCAAGTACCGAGAACCCTATATGCTAATCGTCTGACTTTATAATTGATCATATTACTTTGCATATAAAACTATTTATATCAAACTGTAATATATACATAAATAATTTATACATATTTTATAGCTTGCTTTCAAGTCGATACTCTTTATTTTAACAATACATATTTATTTTGTAAAAATTCTTCGTATATGCTATTCGAGCTTGGAACCATCTACCACATTACCTTTAAACAATTAGAAGCACTTCAAAGTTCAATATATTGCTAAAAAACTATCTTGAAATACACAATCAATGAGAGAACAAATCAATAAGTAAATAAATATTATAAATACAATAATTAGTAGTATAAGTAAAAATTGTTTTCTTTTGTAGTTAAATCCCAATCTTAATTGTCTGATTAAAAATATAAAAAAGTAACGTAAAAGTTTTAAACTTGTAGCGCTAGGATATGACAATATATAAATAAATAAATTTAAGTAATGCCTCAAAAACCTACGAAAAGTCAAAAATATTTGAAATATGTGGGGTTGTGGGATCCATATGCGAGGCTCGTTTATTTAGTCCGAAACTTACTCCCTTTATATCCATAAATGTATGCAATCACATGCAATTTTATTCGTCCATACTTTATCAACATTTTCATTGTTTATCAAGCACTTATAACTCTATTTTACCATTTGAAAATTGTACTCTCTCAAGCAGAATTGGGAGTATGTAAAATTCACTATACGATTGGTATTACTCTCCAATAAGATTATGAAATGTGTTATCAAAACTGCGCATGAGAGCAATGAAAATACTTGACATTTAAAAGCACATTGAAAGCGATAATCTGGCAGAGTTCAGAGTTTATCAATCACTCTCCTAAATACTTAAATACATGCATACATATATCAATAAATATATGTAGTATATATGTATGTATGTATGTTATATATTTTCTCTTAGCTGGTGCAGCTCAGTCATTTGCATTTACTATTTTCTCAGCTTCTACTTCAAATTAAGTGAAATTGGCTTTAAGATTTATGCCGCCGTCTAAACTAAAGTTAGCCATTAGCTGTTGGCCCGGATTTGGGTCAGTATTTTCGTTGTTATACTGAGATCAAAGTGAGGGAGCCCAGTTTACAGATAAACCAGCTACGGAAGTCATTTGAGCGTCTACTAAGCAGAACGCTGGCCTTTCGATCCAGTTAGGGCCACGTTAGAAAGCAGAGGTAATTGTGGCTCTAACTGCTGCCGAATGTCCAGCGGGCTAACTGCGGGCAGTAAAAGTTGGTCAGCAAAAATTTGAAAAGCATTTCTAGTTCGACATGGTTGTTGTGTGTTTTTTTTGTTGTTTTGTTTGTTGGTTTTGTTTATTTTTGCAACAATGACACTCTGACTATTGTATTGGTTGACTGTGTCAAGTTGATGGCTATTTATTTTGGCTTTGCCATTGTTGTAGTACTTAGTTCCTCCATTGTTGTATTGTACATTTGGGTAAAACTTTAAAAATCGATATAAATACGCTGCCTCGCAGCATTTTCCAATTGTTTAGTGTTTTCCCTTTTTTTCTGGCACCATTTTGCACCTGTATTTGTAAATTAACAATTTGGCGTAGCGTTTGTGACTACACTGAGAGAAATTTCAAATAAAAAAACATGTATTTTATCTTTCTATTGGATTATTATTTTTACCGACTATTTTCTTACTCAGGGAATCATATTAGATAAATCAAAGTTGCTTCTTATCTTTTTAATTGTAGTTATTTTCGTGGAGATGGGATTTTAATTTTATTTGAATATTTACTTTCAAGCCTAACATGCTTTCTGTCAAATCAATAAAATACTTATGTGACTCAAAAGCTTTAACAAAAAGGAAAGGAAAGGAGATTTTCTGAACCACCAGATTGACCTGCACAGACTACATTCTTTTTGAAAATCCATTTCGTTTTTCACAGTGCATGACTGTGCGATTTGTTTGTTTTTGCGCTCGCAACGCTGATGACTCAGCAGCTGTGTAAACGCCTGTTGCTCTAACGCTCAGCGCCCACAGCGGCCGCCATCTTTGAAGACACGCTCAGCTGATTGCGAGCCGCTCTCTCACTCCACTGGCTTTAATAGCTTTATCAACGTACAGTGCCCCGCAGCTGGGCTCTTCCAAGTCAACAAAGCTCAGCTGAGTGACGTCACAAGAGTGAACGACTTGTGTGGTGATAAAAGCGTTAACTGCATCGCGTCTACTATTTAATAAAGAGCTTTAGAATTCCCTGAGCAGCTTCAGTATACAATTAATATATTCAATATATAATTTAATGATGCAGTTCGGTAAAACCCGTCAAGTCGCTGCGACATTCTTATAGATTATGACGTTCGTTATACTCTTTACCACCTTTCTAATGCCTCCATCGGCTCACAAATGGAAATCTCATTAATTCTCGAGCTCTATCTGTTGACTTGGGCATTTGAACGGGCGTTTGCCCTTTTCGTCCCTACCTGAGCTACCACTGAGAATTTCTTTTGAATTTTTCGCTGCATTTATGAAATGTGTGCAGCGAAGCGCACACCCGAGCGGGAAACCCGGCCAGAAAGAACCTTGGCTATCAGACTCGTGTGTTTACCCGTCCGTATCCACAGACTTTATTAGCAGTCGCATTTTAATCGATTTTGTAATTAAACTCGGACCCAGCAGCTGTTGTCAAGTGAGTTTTGTGTAAATAAGACATAAAATACGAGCATATCCGAGAGAGAAAAAAATGAATGTAGAAATAATAAACCTCTGACTCTGGCCAATTAGTTGCCCAGCCTACGGCCTGTGGGCTACAGACTACGGCCTACTGCCAACTGGCCACGGGCTATATTTCCAACATATTTTCTAATTTAAATGAAGTAACAGAACCACGAGAAACATTAGACGCGCCTAAACGTTGAAATTAGCGACCGCAGCAAACAAAAAACAAAAAGAGAAATTTAATTAAAGCAACATGAGCGTAAAAAAAATGAATAAATTTAAGCGCCCAACCCCCCCGAGTGAACACCCACCTGGCATGTAATATTGTAACCTCAAAGCAAAAAACGTGTAATTTTCACGGTCCCAAGCTGACAGTTTCCCCCCCCCCCCCTTCTCCACGTTTTGCTTCTGCTTTTCACTAGCTTGGCGGACAGGCCCAGCATAATGATTAGGGTCAGCA
The DNA here is from genome assembly GCA_035043065.1 of Hirtodrosophila confusa. NCBI lineage: Eukaryota > Metazoa > Arthropoda > Insecta > Diptera > Drosophilidae > Hirtodrosophila > Hirtodrosophila confusa. Next base: position 130,515 of record JAWNNI010000064.1, read on the forward strand.
TGAGGCAGCCGAAAATAAAAACTAGCTGCTCAGTAAACCGAAGCGTAAATACTCTCCTCTAACAACTTGTATGTAAAAGCAACGAGACGGCTTCGTTTCTCCTTCGTGTTGTAAAATTTCTAATGAGCACAGCAACTGGTTTAGAATTCGCAACTGTTTTCTGTATTTGCATATAACGTTGCGAGATATTGCGCAATAGATTGAACGCAAAGTAATATTTGCATATAACGTTTTGAGAGCTAGGCAAGAATGTTGCTAAAAATATATTACACATAAATATTAGATAGTGTGAACAGGCGTTCACAAGCAGGAAAGTTTTTTAATGAACATTGCTCATGGGAGTAAACTTTGTTTTTCCTTGCCCTTGATTTAGCCTGGAAATTACAAATTTCACAAGTTGATGACCCCGTCACGCTGATCAAGTAAATTTACACTAACGTACACAATTCATGTTTCGCGTTGCCAACTTCATAAAAAATGTATGATGGCCCCTGCAAAGGGTATAATTACACGAGTAGCAGCATCAGCAGCAGGTTGCCAACAATTTTGCTTTTAATTTTTCCCATTTTTTTTTTGTGTCCGTCTTGTGTTTGCAAAAAGATAAAAGCATTTGTCATTAGCATAAAATGCTAAAGGTTTTCTAAGTTTGAGTTTCGTCTTGAGTCTTTTGCCTGCCTAATTCCCTTAATATTTGAAATTCATTATGGGTAGCCTGCCGACCACTTGACCTTTGCCAGCTCCTAACGAGTATTTGTCCATAATTTAAATATAAGCCAACTTTAATGCATGCCAGGCAGCAGGCAGCAGGCAGCAGGCAGATAGTCCAAGTGCGCTCTCTATGCATATTAAAACTGAAGGCAGAGATAACAATAGGAGCAACAACGAATAGAAGACAAGGGGAATGGTAAATTTTTAAGCCGCCTGATTGCGTTTTAAGTCCATTCGAAAAACAAAGGAAAACAAAACCACAGGGAAAAGCACTTAAGAACAAACGATAAAAGTGGAGTAAGCCGGAAAGTGGAAAAGAAAGCAACTCAGCAGGAACTGAACTAAGTCATATTCAAATATTATTTACCAGATTTATAAAAAGCATTCAGCAATTGATGGGTTTTTTTGCTGAATAATTTTCAACGTATTCAAGCGAGCATGTGTAAACGAAGACAAACTTCATGCCTGGCTGAGCAATAATTCGTCTGCCCCTAAACTACTTGAGACACCCGAAGAACCAACCGAAGGAACCTAAGGTGAAACATACATATATAGATGCAAACCGCTGATTAGCAGCACATAGATGGTGAAGTGGACAAAGACGATGCCCAATTGCTGATAACAGTCCCAGGAACCTGCTTTCAACTCTTCACGCACGGCTGGTCAATGCGTGGGTCCCCATGAGACCGACTGCCCCTTAATAATTGATATCCGCCCCTGCGGGCCTGGGAAAATGCGACGGCTGCTCACCTTTAATTAAGCATAGATCTGAGAATTCAATGCCCGCCCACTAAATACACATGGGAGAGCATACAAAATCAGTTCAAATACATATATACTACAGTATAGAAACTAAAACGAAATGGCGCATTTGCATTTGTAATGACCAAATGCACAAATCGCTGGACAATTGTTGGGGACAGCTCAAATTATATAGCAATCAGTTTTGAAGCCAGGGGAATGACCAATGTCTGCAATTTTAATGCAATGAGTGATTCATGGACAAATGCCATTTGAAATATGCTTAAACATCTATACATAGATTGTAGAGTACCAGGGATGGGCGTTATTATTGTTATTCTCCAGTCAGTGACAATGTTCTATAAGATCTTACTGTTTCCAAATCTATATCTATTATATATCTAATAAATCTATTATAAAAGAGCTATCCCTTCACAGTTAACATTTATAAATATAAAAAGACAAGATTTTGGTAAACTCCACCCGCAAGTGTGGAAAATTAGCGAAAAACTGTATCCAACTTTTTGTTTAGCATTCAAACCGTCTCACAACATTCCCAAAGATCTATTCAAATAATCTTTTGAAACATATTTCCATGATTGCAGAATGTAAGAGTAGAGAGCATAGAATATGCTAGTGGTTTTAATAAACAATTTACAAACGTGGTCTGTGACTGTTTAATCCCAACGTAACATTTATTGGGACTGTGACTGTTAACTGACTGTTAGCGCCTGTGACTGTTAATATCTGAGCTGGGATTGTTACTGCTAGTAGCAGGACTGTGACTAGTGATGGCACGATTAATCCATATGATACAAATTAATCGATTTTTTTGTCTCAATTCACGATTTAATTGCAAAATGGGTTTCGATTAATTGCATCTTCCATTGATTATATGCTCAAATAATCACATCCCTATTTGCGCATAAATGCAAAATAAAAGTGTGGAAATATTATATATTATATTATATATATATTATATATTATTATTCGAAAACTAATGAAAACGAAGTGCAGTGCCGATTATGTGAAAAGCAACTAAAATATTGCAGAAACACATCAAAGATGCATCAACATTAACATGTAAAATACCAAAATTAAAAAGTCATTTCATTAATCGATTATTTTCAGTTTTCTTCGATTAATTGCGATTAATAATTATTCAATAATCGATTAATGCAACTTTTTCGCCATCACTAACTGTGACTGCTGAGCTGTTATGAGCTGCTCTCGGTATTTGGCCACGGTGTGACACAAACTTTGTCAGCCACTGGTACGACGAAATTGCTCAGGTCTATCACAGACACACAAGTACACACACTCACACACACACACATGCATATGTAAATAGTGGCACTGGTCAAATGGTTTGGCTGCTTAGGAGGCCATTAAAAAACGGCGGTACGTTGCTGTATGACCTATGGCCCAATATCGAACTCCCCCGCAGGTCATTGATGGTCGGCGATAAACGAACCCAGACCCCAGTCGGGGGTTAGACCTACATACTATGAGCGGGGTGTCTAGATGGGTATTTAAAAGCTGCCCGCTGTGTGGCTATAGAAGAACCCACAGAAGAAGATGATAAAAGAAAGTGTCATAAACATAAAATTGATTTTTATTTTGTTGTTGGTTTTTATAGCTTCGCTTCGCCTGTGGGTTTTACCCGCTCTCTCCCTGTCCAGTTCTATCTGCAGAAGACGTATACTTAGTTTAATGACCATTTTGTTGTTTAATTTTAAGAATAGAGACGCGTGGGCTGTCCGCGTAACTGGTTTTGCTATTGATTTCCATACTCTGTTCCTTAAAAGTGTGAAAAGAGTATATTGGATATGAATGCATTTTATTACGACTGTATAATAGCTAGAGCAACGAAATTTGGGACACATGTTGATATATATGCTCGTCTGATATAGTGTTAAGATCTCCATCCACAACTTACATCCTTCCCCGAAAATGAGCAGAAAAATCTATACTTACCATACCTTTATGGATAGAGTCCACAAATTTGATATAAGTTCTAGTATGAACTCCTTGAATATAGAGTATGCCACAGTCGGGATTTTCGGTCTGCAACGTTCTGACTTGTTTATGTTGTACACATGGCACTGGATACATAATGCCTCAGCGCATTAATTAATGTTATTATTAGGACAATGCGCATAAATTATTAAACAACCGTCGTGTAGATTGTATCACATGTGCAGGTAGGTTGACGAAAGCGCTTTTCATGTTATTTAATGGCTAAAACTTAGAATATTATCGACAAGCCCGACATTTTTATGTTTGTACCGACAATTTATGGGCCAGTCAGCATGTAAAGTTGAATGAACCTGTAGTCTAAGAGTCTTGTAGATTGAAGAAACTTTGACTTATGTCGAGACTGACAAATTCCATGAGCCGCCTACTCGCAGAACCCAAACACACAAAATTGTTGCCACACGATGCACTCGGAAATGACTTTGTGGCTTACTCATACCTAACGGGTTCGCTTGTTTCGTGATCGTGGCCCAAGCAGCGCCTTTGTGGCCAGAGAATGTGGCAAGAGAAGCCTCCGCGCATGCGCCATGAAAACTTTGCCGAGGGCCGAGCATTATAATAATTCAATTAACCGAGAGACGCCATTCTCTGGAAGCTGCTTATAACATTCAACAAAAAGAAAGAACTAAAGAAAGAAGAGATTTTAATTTAATGCGATTCTGTGGCTGACCAAAAATTATATTCCACTTCAGATCTCTATACATTTCGATTATGTTAATAATTCAGTTGGCGTGAACGCCAACAGGCGGCATTTCCTGGTAGTTGGCTCTAAGCCGCTTAAGCCAAACAAGTGGGAAAAACTGACATTAAGTTGGGGAAAACATTTCGGTATTTGTGTGTGTTTACTCGATGTCGTCTGGCTGAAGCCATTTGACAAATTCTTTACATCATTTGTCGTTTCATCTCGGTTCGTATTGTAATTAATTTGCCAGCCAATATGAGCATAATGAAAAGAAGAGAAAAATATCTTGTTTCGCGGAAAAACTGTGAAGTCAAACTAAAAGCAGTCGGAAGATAAACAGACTTTGAGCTGGCTTAGAACAACAGAAAAAACTTTCTTCATTTTCAACGCTCCAGAAAGTTAATTAAAAGATAATGACGATTTTACTGTTTGTGCTGCATCCCACAAAGCGAAATGAAATGAAAAATTATTTCAACTCTGCAAGCATGCAGAAACGATGTCATAAAATAAACAATTTATGCTCGTAGCATTTGCTTCGTACACAACTGAAGTTTAGTTCTGCTTTTCTGTGCCAACGGAAAACAAAACAAATAAAAACAGCAGAATACAAGTTTTGAATCAAAGCCCTTCAAAAGTCAACGACAACAATTTTCCTCCTTCCATTACTTATAAATATAAACTTGAAGCTTACATTTCATACACAGTTGAGTTTTCATTTTGAAGCACTCTACAATTCCACAATCTGTCAAAAATTAAACACTATAATACTCGCGCTCTAATTAATTGTATTTTCATTGCTATTATCATGTTTTTTCGTTTTTCTGTTTTTATGCAAACAACCTTAATGTAACTTATCACAGATCCGGATCGGATCTCAATATCATACAGCTGACTTAGGAATGGTCTGCGGAAGAATAAGTTTTTGTATGGAAATCTTTTATGTTTTTTAAGATATGCTGACCAAAGTTACCTAACCACAGTTTTATTTTGTTCCATAAGAATCTAACCATTATTAAGTTATTGTGTAGAAATGATTTTTGGAAGGATTTATAGCGTCGGCATGCCTAAGCAGCCTGTTCTTTTCTGTTAAACTTGCCTAAGCCAATATATCTAAAAAGAAACAAGTAAGAATGCTGTAGTCGAGAATACTAGACTACGAAACTACCTATATAAAACTTTCAAGCACATCTTCGTCCATTTACAGCGCAAGCGAGACATTTTAAATGGCGGCTGCGCTTCTTCCCCCGCTCTGCAGTACTGAATCTTCTTTCGTGAATAACTTCTGTGTTTATTATCCGATCAACTTGAAATTTGGACAGTAGATTGAGAGTGGCCCAATCATAATACACGCTAAATCTTTATCTTTGAAATTGTGGCTGCAAACGTTGTTAACAAATTGCGGTGGTTCGGGGGGAAATATCTGCAATAGGAAAAAATCTTGATCAGCGTATGGTAAATTTCAAATTTGGTGTCTCTAGCTCTTATAGTTGCTGAGATCGAGGCGTTCATCCGGACAGACGGACATGGCAAAATCGAATTTTCTTTTGATACTTGATCAAGAATATATATACTTTATAGGGTCGGAGATGTCTCCTTCTGCCTGTTACATACATTTGTACATACATATGTACATATATCCATTTTATGGGTACAGGGAGTAAAAACGTAAAGACTGCACAGAGAACTCTTAAATTAAGAGCTATCCTAATCGCAATTGTCCTGTCCACATCCTTTGACAACATTTTCCAGCTTGATTACTTGTTTGCATGTCTCTTATTTCGTCTGTCGACACTCAACGTCCGCTGTCATGCTAAATATTTATCAATTATGCCCGCAGCAAGAGGCCGCTGTCCAGTGTCCTGCAGTCCTGTGGTCCTGTAGGGACAGTCGAGTGCCGCTGGCAAACAATTACCGAACCCCTATTATACCATACAATAGTCGCATACATATCAATCAGTCTGTTTGCTAAACCACTCTTTAATTCTTTTTGCAGGTAAGCGTTTAATGAGATGTCCATAATCAAACTAAGTGAGTATAACTCGTAGTTATGCACAGGTCCTGGGCTTTTGTGATCCGCTTCCTGCTTGAAACGTAATACCAATTTAAATGGTAGACAGTTCTCAATACCCCAATCATTCTTTTGATGATGCTTCATTTGTCAAGAAGTACAAAAGCGACCAAAATCCGTGAGGAGGAGCACTTCAAATTGGGGTCTCCTCTCAATTTATGGGAATAAAGCCAGCGTCAAATTCAGAACTTTCCCACACAAGCACCAATCCCTTCAAACAGGACCCAAATGCAGAAGCTCGGGCTGCGGTTGCCCGAGGATGAAGCAAATATGAGTATCTGAAATTATCACACAGATTTAATAATAGTGATTTCCAAATGGAGACCTGAGAAATTGTAACGACAAAATGCTGGCCTCAAATTGAAATATGATGTGTCAAAGGAATATCGATTTGAAATGTAATATCAATTATCATCCGGAGGGTTGACCCCAAAAGAAAACTTAAAAATGTTCCCAGCTGGCCTCCAATTGGATGACTGTTGAAAAGGGCAGAGAACATGAGAAACGTGAATTGCATAAATTTTCAGGCTAAATAGCCAAATAAAATTGCTGACTTTACTGGGTTGCCCTCAAACATTTAATGTCGATTGAAGCGGCTATAAAATGAAATAAAACAAAATTAATGAGCAGCATTTCGTGCCGAGGAACAGCAGCAACAACAAATACAAGTTTTTGGGCAAATAGAGAGAAAAATAAATTAAATTAAGCGCTTGTTTCTCAAGATTTGGTCCATGGCCCAAAGAAGATGTACTGCGGCATTTTAAAAAGTTTTTAGCCCAATACGACTTAAGTACAATTGATTGTAAATAAGCACACACACACAACATATACACACACACATGCAGGCAACGTCTTAAAAGCAAAGCAAATCGAAAATCGTGACAAGAATGCCTGAGAGCCAGGCTCAGTCTCAGTCTCAGTCTCAGCCTTAGTCTCAAACTCAATCTCAGGCACAGAAAATTGTCTGCCTGCCTTTGGATTATTTATCCATAGATCGCCTTAATTGCAGCACACAGTGCTACACATTTGATTCAATCAAACGCAGAGCCATTGATTTTTTCTCATATTATTTTATTCCCCTTACCTTGCCTTCCTTGTGTGCGACTTCTTCTTGTAATTGAAATGCCTCTGCAATTGAAAAATGTATTTAAAGCCAAAACATTTTCAATTAATTTGCCGACAGCGTCTCTACCGCAAAGCAGCCGCAAAGAATTTTTATTTATTTATGTGCAGCTTTCCAGGCCCTGTAGAGTCAAAGTGTCAAAGAGGGCAGGGAACCGATAGGCTGGGCAAAGGGATGGGGATTGGAGAAGGGCCCAAAGATGCTGGCGGGGATGGCGAAAATGTTAGATCTGGGGTACCGCAGAGCCAACAAATCAAGCGACAACATTGGGGGTAAGAGGAATTTTTTATGTAGATTTTATTTGCAGCAGCCGCGAGTCAAGAAATTCACACAAACAAATTGAATTTCGCATGCATATTTTATGCCCGTATTTCGAACGCAACATAAAGGGACTTGTTTGCCTAACGCCGCAAACGCCGCTACAATATTCTTCTATACAGCTTGACAGGAGCGGCAGGAGGAAGGAGGAAGAAGCTACCAAAAATATATTCTGATGTGCTTACGCTGATTTTGTTATCCACCATCCATATGGGAAGATTGAAAACTCCAGGCGCCCTATACGAACGTCCTCCACTGTTAGTTTGTGTTTGCGTCAGTTCTCAATAAACTTTTTATTCTCAAATAAAAAACAAGTAAGAACGTTGCAGTCGGTCGTATTCGACAGCAAAATACTCTGTTCCCAGTCAGGTATAATTTGCCTATTTGTGGGATCGAAAAGAGACGCGAAGAAAACTGTAGTCTGTATGCCAAATTTGATGACTCTATTTGTACAGGTGTTGAATACATAGATTTTGCTCATTTCCGGGGGAGGGGACGGGGAGATCAAAAATGTTTTGATGCAGATTTGTCCAGCTGGACAACATTAGTCTGTATACCAAATTTGATGACTCTACCTGTAAAGGTGTGGGAGATATAATCGATCGCGACACTTCATAAATTGATGGTATACAGCAACATTTGTACCAAGTTTGGTTGGAAAAAAATTGCGTTCATACGGACAGACGGACATTTCGCAAACCCAATATACTCTTTTTCCCTTCGGGAACAGAACAATGAAAAACACGGCTCACATCAGTATGAAAGTGCGGACTGCTCTATGGCTGACAAAGTTTAGGACAGACGTCTCTGATATAGGAAAAATAAATTTGTTGGGTTAGAAATTTGGCGTAAGTAACTAAGCTTTAAATGTTGTTTGACCTTAGAGTCATAAATCCATGGGCAGGCAATCGATCAGGATAATCGCTGGCTGAAAAGCAAACTTGGGAGAAGTCAGCAGCGAACATGCCGATTCTGCAATCTTGATCAGGAAACAGAATGTGATGCACTCTCTGAAAGCAGAAGTATCCTTGGGTTGCCTGTCCTAGGAAATGAATACAACCAAACATGGGCGAGCTCCAAAGATGGGAAAGGCCCATCTTAAAAATAACTATAATAGCTAAGGAACTAAGGTCCCTACAGTTCACAGTTCTTGATATGGTGAACGTCGCTAAAATCGATATTTATTAATTATTACCCATATTAATCAGTACTCTATGATTCTTATATATCGGCCAATTACTACCTCAATTACTAACTAAATAGAGCATTTAAAAATCGTAGAATTCATGTTTATTTTTGCAAAGAGACTTTCTTTTATCTGTTTTCTACCACTTGCCCTTTGTAAGTCGACCGAAAAAACATATTGAATTTCGCTTGTCACTTGTCGTCTTTTGTTGGCTACATGCTTTTATTATTTATATTTCTTACTTTTTATTTTTGTTGCAATAAAAATGAAAATATTTGTGAACATTTTTATGCAAATCAATGGGCGAAGGAAGCAAGCACCAAAGCATACTCAGCAGCAGGAGCAGCAGCCACCACAAAATCACAAAATCGTCGAGAGGAGGTAGACAGCCGAGAAATTCATAATATAATTTTGACATGGCAAGAGGACAACTTGACAGCCGTAAACAGTGAAACATCACAAAGTTATCACAAACGCCTCGTGCTCCTTGCTCCTTGCTCCTTGTTGTATTCTGTATCCTTTGCCGTCGCGTAGCTAAAGGCGCAACAAGAAAAACAAAAGCGCGAACAATCAAAAAAAAAACAAAAAATAACATAAAGGGGCGCTAGCAGGCAGGACACATGTTTTCCGGCACCGTCTGACAAGAGATTTTAAAAATTTAAAATCAAGAAAAGCTGGCCTTTCTTTTTTTTTGGTTTTTTGGGGGGTTTTTTTTTTGTTATTTTTTCGTTTTCATCAGCAGTGAAATGCATAAAGTTTTACACAAAAGTTGCTTGTTGGATTTGTTTGTCGCAAAAGGGTCGCGGGCAATGTTGGAGAGGATGGGGGGACTGTTCATATACTGAAGAACTGAGAATCGGGGGGAGAGAGAGTCGAGTTCAGCAGGTCGAAGTTGCAAACTGACTGTGAAAGTTGCTTTCCGCTTTGTTCGCTGGGATTTTCTTTAGGTATTAGCGTTGTTAGCCACATTTTTGGCCCTGTTATGCTTCATTTTACTTCAGCTTTTCTTTATGCAAATATGTGTAAGTGTGTGTCTGTGTATTTGCTTACAAGCGGAGAATGGAAAGAAGTCAAAAGGCTCTTCTGCATTTTTGCGGTTAGAGGCGATACCAATTTGTAGATGTGAAAAGTTTTAACTTGGCAAAAGAGACTGTTAACAAGAATAAGCTTTGAATATTACCCAATGATTGCAACAGTTGCTTGAAAAGTAGCTGGTAATAATAAGTGGAGAACCGACTTAGTACACCTGTTGCCAATAGCCAGGCTCACAGTTGAGTGTGCCTTTCAATGGCTTTCAGCTTAAGGCCAAACAAATGAAATCCAGGATAACAATCTGCATGGTAAACACTGCTGTCATACAAGAATCTTGCGCACCTCTGCGGCACAGTCAGCGGCAATTTCGCTTTCAATAAAACTCATAATTCTTGTTTTACAACACAAGGCCTCCGCCAGGATGCAAATAATGCCACGACGACATATCATTGAATTGCCAAGCCACACACACACACACACACACACACATCTATAAGCGGTGAGCACATGCATAAAAAGGATACCGCATAGAAAAGCCTTAAACACTGAATGCACAGAAGCGAAGCCTTGAAAGGAAGATTTAAGATTCAACCAAACGATAAATTGTGGTAGAAGGTGTCTCTCATTCGCTCAGATATGTATCTATAGCAATATGTATGTGTGTTGAGTGTGTGCTGAGTGTGTGTGTGTGTGTGTGTGTGTGTGTGTGTGTGTGTGTGTGTGTGCGGTGTGGATTTGTTTGCCTGATAACCCAAATCGCGCTGAAGAAACCTGATTTTTAACTGGCAAACTGAATGGCGCACATATGAGACTACAAAAGACTGTATGCTGGAAATGAAATGAGATTTTCCGTATAGATAGCAAACGTACACACTCACACACACACACACACACACACACACACACACAGACACTTACAGAAATATTCATATCTTGCAGATCCATACACTCGCATTCCGGAGGGCCACACACGAGAAATTCTCAATTTGAATGCAAACATGTTGGATTATTATGATTTCCTTCTACCGTTGGCAGTTTTTCTTGTTTGTTTGCTGGCTGCCTGGCTTTGCGTGTACCTGTGTGTGTGTGTGTGTGTGTGGTGTTGCATTCTATTTTTGTTTTTGTTGTTGTTCTTGTTGTTGCTGCGACAAGTATTAAGTGCAATCAAAAGAAGATTTACAAGCGTCATGAATGAAATATTTGCTTCACATGCTGCGCACAAACTGTTTTGCAACGTCTATCTCGCATGGGAATCCTTGTATGCTGTCCTGTGCTTGCTGTCGCGCATAAAAACTCATTTGACATGATATTTATGGCACCTTTAGAGCATGGCTAATAGAAACTTGTGTAGCATAACCCAAAGAGTTTGACTATCTTGATCCAAACGAAGCCAGGTGATGTTTAATTATTGATTATGGCGCTCAGTGTCGTGTGCGATGGCAAACAAATGATAAAAAGCCAGTCAGCTCAAAGTGAAAGGACGTACCATTGAAACTGAACTCATTTCAAGCTGAACTCGATGTCTATAAAAACAATACAATGTGGCGTGAATGCGCGTGGTTTTGCTACATTTTGTTAAGTTTTCCCATGACTTTTTGGTAACCTCTCCCACAATTGTTGTGGCTGTGTGCGCCAAATTGCCCAAACAAACGACGATGCCGAGCTGCTGCAGCCCCGACACCTAACGAGCTGGCAAACTGTAGTGTCTGGCTCCATTGGTGCCACATTTGATTGGGTCTTGCAACGTTCACAGTCGCATTCGCATTCGCATATTCATGATGACATAGGAGTATGCGCATGCATAACTAAGTAGAACTGTCCAAACAGACTGCTTGGCATCAAATTTCAAACTGAGCTACAGATCGCACCCGACAGCCGCGATGATTAAGATGCCTGACTCACAATGCAGCTAACTGCCTAACTGCCAATTGCAGTGCCACTGATTACATGAAATTGACTTTAACTTGTACTATGTGCGGGTAATTGATGGCTCTGATGAATTGACAACAGCCTAGAGGGGGGAGATGCATGTTTGAAACTGAGCCCTGAAATGTTAGCCCGTGCTTGATGTAACACAATGCGAGCATGTCTTTTGAAACCTGACTGAAATTAATGATGCCTGGCATGCCATCAAAAGCATCATCAGCCTGATTTCGGAAAAATTTTGGATTTCTTTGTTAGCCAGCTGTGAGCTTGCATTACAGCCTATGGCTGGTAACTTTAAACGAAATTTCAACTTAAGTTTGCCAAAACACTTCAATTTTTAAGCTTTAAGCTTGCCTGATGCTTTTAGTTGGCAAATAGGAATTGAGCTTTTAAACATTTAAACTCGATCAAAGCTTTAATGTGCTTTCAAAGCTTATATATAAAAAACAAACTACTAAAATGGCATATTTAACAATATTTATCTAACTAACTACAAGATAATAGTTTTGTCAACTTTAAACTTTGTTTAATGTCTAAAAATTAAATTTTGTTTAAATTTTTTTTTTTTAATTTTGTAAATATTATATTATTATTATTATTATATTATTATATACATATGTATGTGTATATACAATTATGAAAATTTCAATTTGACTAGAGGACGTTATGATGCAATAAGTCCTGAGGGTGTCAAAATTTATGAATATTTTCATCACACTCAAAGTTTTCAACACGGATAAAAAGCGCTATTATCTTAAATCAAATTGATATTTTCGATTATATAAAAAAAATATCAAATTGAGTTCCATTGACATATCAATTTGTTCTGTGTATTATCTTAAATAATGCAATTAAAATCAATTGAAGCATTCAAATCTAATATAAACAAATATGCAAGATTAATTAAGTATAAATTTTAGGATTTAGCATTTGTATTCATACTTGATCAAAGCGCTGACAATTTTCTGATTTGCTCTGAACAATTGAGTTGAAGGCAAAGAGTCAAGGCTACCAATATTACTCAGCTGCAAATACGCTTCATCTGCTTGACCTTTGACTGCTTCGATGAGGCTCAAGTGGCCTAAATGCTGTCTGGCAAATGATGGCCTAATCGATGATTGCTGCAATTGCCAGCTGAGAAAAATGTAGACTGAAGTGCACTTATCAAAGGTTAATGGCCCAATTGATAATTTTGAAACAGCACGCAGGTCAAATGATGTGTAAATGGGTGTATGTGTGTGTGTGTGTGTCTGTGTGTGTGTGTATCAGTGTGTTAAGTTTATGGTTGTGCGGCTATCAGTGACGCATTTTATGACCCCAGCATGTGGGGGGCTCGTTAAAACGGCGGGCGATCGCAAAATTGGCAAAAGGCCGGCTATAAAATCGATGAAGGACGGGCAGGCATATAAAATACATACAGTACAAAAGGTGTATGTGTGTGTCTGGGTATGTGTATGTATATTTATGGCCAATTTGCCAAAGTGCTTAAAATTGTAAACAGCGCGTTGGTCGCGCGCGCACAAAAGTATGCAAAGTTAAAGCCAACGCAAATGCAAAAGGAAACACAACACAACATGCACACACGCACACACACACACACGCACACACACACACACACACACACAGGAAAAGGCACAGAGCGTACAAATATTGCCCATACGCCATGTTTGAATTTGCATTGTTATCAGACGGTAACAACGCTGCGGTCGCTTGTGCGTCTTGGGGCATGCCCCTGCAATGAGGAGGCAGCCAGGCAAACAGCAGCGCTTGACTTGGCAACTGTTTGGGTCCCACTTGGCGTATGCGTAACTTCATATGCCACCGTCAGTCAACACTTGTGTGTGTGTGCGTGTGTGTGTTTTGTTGCTTCCATGCCGTATGTATATGCGTTATTAAATTTATTTGAGTTGACGTGCGCACACAGAATCCAGTGGTAAGAGCGTAAGACAGAGAGAAAAAGAGAGTTTAGCTAAAGTCGAAGGTTGCTAGGGAAACAGGGATACAAGGAAGAGGGGCTGGGGCGGGGGCTGGGTCTGGGGCGAGCGGATGAGATTGTAAGATGAATTTCAGCTTTGGAAGTTCTATATACAAATGTTCATATATATATATATATATATATATACGATATACATATGTCTTCTGCAAGTGTGTACAAATGTATGTGCGTATGCATTTGGCATCATCCCTACTAATGTGTGTGTGTGTGTGCGTGTGTATGTGTGTGCCTTTCTCATACTCATTTAATATTTAAATTGCTTGTGGTTAAAATATCTCATGTATGCTTGTGGCAATTTATATTTTAAATTATTAAAACAGACTTATTACATTACACACGATACAAAGTTCTTATTGTGTATGCCATTTCAAGCTTGACTTTACCGCACACTCACACACACATACAGGCATGCACACTAAGGCTGAGATGTGTTTTGACCCTAATTAAATTCCACATTTCACATTTACATTTGCATTTCAAACGGAATTCTCAATTCAAAATGAACATAACCCTTGAGCTTTGTCTATATGCTTTAAGAGTTTAATACATTCATTTACAAAATTGTAAATCTAATTTGATTACATAAATTCAACATAAATATAATTAGATGGAATATCATGCGCTGCCCACAAAGTTGCACATTTTAAATTTATATAGTTTAAGGCAGCATATAATTTCAATTTTCATTATTAATAAATTAATGCATTTTTCAGGCTGTCTTAGCGAAAGCATGTCCTGTTGACCATTGAAACCTTGCTGCGAACAACTTTCGTATTTCATTTCGATGGACAAGTCATCTCGAGAAGCAATACTGTAAAGTACCTTGGCGTGACCCTGGACAGCCGGCTAACTTGGCGTCCACACTTCCTTCAGGCTGCTGCTGCTGCTAAAAAGAAGGCTGCGGCCTCGAAATCAAGCTTAGATTGTACAAAATGGTTATATGGTCTGCTATGGCGTACGGTATTGCTCTATGCAGTTGCGCAGCCAACTATTCCATACAGGCCATCGAATCCACCCAGAGCAAGATAGTCCGTAGGATAGATATATGAGAAACTCCGCCATTTACAGTGATCTGCGAGTGAGCCCTATATGCGCGCAGATTAGCATACAGAGACAGGCTACAACGGCACGCCAACTCCCTATCCAAAGCGCTAGCAACCAGCAGCTGCAGAAGAAGGCTAAAACGGCGCCACCCGAATGATCTTTGGATCCACGGCCTGTGTCGTGAAGGCCAACTTTTATGGGAAGCAGTTTGTATGATTATACTCTGTTCCCGAAGGGAAAAATCTCCGTCTGTCCCTTAAAGCTAGAGCAACCAAACTTGGTACACATGTTGGTGTATACCCTCAATTTATGAAGTGTCGAGATAGATAGATATTGACCCCCCACCCCCGTCCCCGCAAAGGAGCAACATTTATATCTCCCACACCTTTACAGGTTGAATCACCAAATTTGCCATACAAACTAATGTCGACCCCCTGGACAAATCTGTATCAAACAATTTGTGACCACCCCCCCCCCCTCCCCTCCCCCGCAAATGAGCAAAATCTATATCTCCCACACCTGTACAGATAGAGTCATCAAATTTGATATACAGACTACTGTTTTCTTCGCGTCTTTTTCCGAACCCACAAATAGACAACTTATACCAGACTGGGAACAGAGTATGCTGCTGTCGGGTACGTCCGATTATCCCCCTCCCACGTTCCCAGTCAAATATTCACCCTTACAACATTTTATATTTATTAAGTTAAATGCTTAATGTTGAAACAAAAAATACATATAAAGCAAAAGCAAAAGCATGTCCTGATTACCATGTAATCCTTGCTGCGAACTACTTTCGTATTTCATTTCAACACCGTCCATATTTTCAGACATATTCATTTGATGTGTCGACTGGTTGTATTTTTGGCCATATTTTGTTACGCACATATAAATATTTCATGTGGCCAAAAACCATTTTATTGCGCGCGAAATATATACATATAAATATGGAAATTTGGTGAAAATAATTGAAAATTGTGTGCTGCATTTGAATAACAAATGCGCTGCACAAAAGTTGCATTTAATTTCAAAGTTATTTTTGACAGCCATAATACTCATAAAGCTGCTTTCGGACTTATTGCGAAACTCTCTGAGTGAATTGCGTACAGTAAGCAGCTTAGATTTCAACTCTGGCCTCAATCTAGTTGCCATGCATATAAAGAGCAATCTCTAATTTAATAATACTCAAACCTCATCAAATGCTTATCTGCTATCAGCGCACAACAAATTGCCAAAAGCTACAGACGCAAGCATAAAAAATTCTTACAAAAAAGTGAAAGATTTTCCGCAAAATAAAAAAAACCAAAAAAAAAGAAAAGAAAGATAATCGCATGTGTATGTGTGTGTGTGTGTGTGTGTGTGGCATATATGCGCACTCTGTCGTGACAAATGATGTAAATGCCTTGGCACAGCACTTAACAGGGCTTGCCAGCTCATTTTGAGGGCTGCAGTTGGGTATCTACTTTTCATTAGGCGCGAAAATATTAAACAGACGACAGCCTGAAATTATTACATTGGCCGCAGCCTGTGCGAGGGCCTAAATCCACGAAAATAACGCCAAAAGCAGGCGATAACAAATTATATATCGCACATACGCCGCATGGGCTGCACGTGTCATTGAGCAGCTCATCATGAACATTACCATCACCAGAGCGCTCTTAACACACACACACACAACCAGGCTAGGCATCCATCCTTAGTGTGTCTGTTTTGATTGTCAGCCAAAGCTGGCAACCGCCAAGGGCAAATCCTTCTGCCTCACTCCCAGCTGCTCCTGCTCTGAGCGTGTGTGCGAGTAAACATTTGATATCGCATTGTTTACTGCTCCCGCTGTGCGCCCTCAAGCAGTTTATTATATATGTATCAGTTATACTATGTACGAGTATTATGACATTTCGTTTTTATACACATGCATACTAGCTGGTACTAATCGGGCGTTGCCCGGTTAAGTTATTTTAAATGAATTAAATAAATAAACTAAGGGCAATTCAGTCCAAGGCAGCCCCAGTCTCTGGACTCCGCTGGTACATGAAATACTGCGTTATAGAGAGAGACCTCCAGCTAACCAAATAAATCCACATTCAAGCCTTTACAATGAACGACTTTCCACACAGCCAAACTCTCTGGCAAGAAGAATCCGCCTACCCATCAGATCTTCCCACAAGGAGAATATGACACCACTACACTGCACATATAACACTACACACAAACAATACTTCTATTCAAGTTTCCTCCATATAACCTTATACCTCTATAATAAGAACGCCAGTTGAGATCTGAAGATCCAGATCAATCTGATATCAAAGGATTATAGAAACACTTAAAAATGGCATGCCACATATTTCTAACATGAGCTGATTCTGCCGAATCTTTTAGTTTTAACAATGAATTCGATGCCGATCTTTTTTTTTTAGAATTTGCTTAATAATAAATACGTTCAATGTTATAAGTATAATGGCCATCGAACAGAGAACTTTCCATACTTGTGGGTGTAATTTCACACAATCTCCTGTCTCTCGATAAATGGTCACAACTGCGAACTAAAGTTCTTGCGGTCTGGACATTTGTCAGTCAATGAGGTCGACCACTTATATTTATATATATATAGTACATATACATATATATATTTAAGTAGATATGTATATATGTATGTGTTATTCTTATTGCTTTATCGAACACACAGCCATACAAAACACACATAAATATAAGTATATTAAAATAGAAATCAGTGTGGCTATAAAAACCAACTCATGAGCCAGCTTCAGTATGAGAGATTTGTGTATGGCCTTCAGCCTCTCGTTCAGAGTTTGGAACACGGAAGTGGGCGTAATTGCGATTTTATGCTTAACATTTGTATGCCTTCATCTGCTCATTTCCGCACGCAAATAAACACAGTAAAACGGGACAAGAAACACAAATCAATGCGAGAAACGGCATACAAATATCGAAATAAATACTAATGTAAACAAGTAAGAATGCTATAGTCGAGTATACCCGACTACGAAACTCCTGTACCCAGGTCAAAAATTTCCGATCGCATCTTCGTTAACTTACACATACATACACAGATACGCACACGCACGAGCCACAGCGCAAGCCAGGCATTTTAAGTTGTGACTGTGCTTCTTCTTCCCTTGCTGCAGCACTGAATCTTCTTTCGTGAATAACTTAGGTGTTTATTATCCGATCGACTTGAAATTTGGACAGTAGATTAAGAGGGACTAAAGTATTGGACATGCCAAATCTTAAAGCTATATCTTGAAAATTGTAACTGTAAAACGGTTTTTATCGAATAGCGGGGGAACGGGGGAGATATCTCAAATCTAAAATAAACTTGACCTGCTCCCGCTATACACGAACCTACATTCCAAATTTGGTGTCTCTAGCTCTTATAGTTGCTGAGATCCTTGCGTTCATACATACGGACAGACAGACGGACAGACGGACAGACAGACGGACATGGCCAAATCGAAATCTCTTTTGATACTGATCAAGAATATATATACTTTATAGGGTCGGAGATGTCTCCTTCTGCCTGTTACATACTTTTGCACAAATCCAATACCCCTTTTTACCCATTTTATGGGTACAGGGAGTAAAAGAACAGCACAAAATCAAAGTTGGACTAGACTCAGCCAGTGAATCGTTCATAATAATATAAGCTAATATAAACTGAACTGGATATATTTCAAATTTTCAATCGCTGAAAATAGTCGCAAAAGCACATTAAAGCTCTGAGCGCTTGCGAAATGCTAACTTAAATCCGATAAGCTCCATTTTCCATATACATTACGTTTGGCCTGTGTAAATTATCTTAAAAGCACCTGAAAGCTCACTTAAAGTTAAAAGCTCATTTTTCTACTATTCAAGCATTTCATAAGCTTTTTGTTGCCATTTTGTTCAGCATGCTTTCATGAACTCGTATTACGGGTATATTATATAAAGCCCACTGCTAATGCCTAATTCGCTGGCTTGAAAGGAGTGTTGACAAATCCTTTGGACCGCCTCAACCTAACCTGCGGCACTTCATAAAACGGAAAACGGAGCTGTTGTTGTTGCTGCTGTTGCTGTTGTCGGGGAGCGGCTTATGACGCACACAATCATTAAGCCATTATTATTGTTATTATTATTACACTTACATACACCCGCCCCCAATACAAAAGGGGTCGAGTTCACAGAGCGACACACACACACATACATACAGCACACGCACATAAATTGTACTATTTATGAGAACGGGCTTCGAGTTCGCCCACTTCTCAAAGTTTTACGGGCTTTGGTCTGCCCAAACGCTTCCCTGTTGCGTTTTTCCATTTTATCGATAAACAACTTGAAATGCAATGCAAAAATGAAAATGCATTGCAAAAGGATGCGAGAGGATGTGAACGGCAATGGCGAAAGCTGGAAGGTGGAGCGCACTTGACAGATATTTATCCTGGCGCCCGACAGCGTCAAGAGTCCTGCTGCTTGCTGCATTACTGTGATATCAGTTTGTCGATTTTGAATTCTGATTTAATAGATTTTCATTGCGTTTGACTTTGCGCTGATTTTCAAGTGCTTCGTCCTTTCAATTTTTTAATAATAAATGCAGAGACAAGCGAGTCCTGGCAGCAACCGAGAACCTGCCTCTAACCTTGGCTGTGGCTGTGGCTGTGACTGTAGGTGCCCTGCTATGAATATCCTGGCAAGGACCTGCACATTGTTTGTCTTTCATTCCCCGTAGTCTTGAAATTCTTTTTTTTTATGGTCAACAGTGAAATTGATTTTTGCTGCCGCCTCAATTGCTGGAGTCCCAAACAGCCACGCCCATGTCTGGCAATTGCTATTAGCATTGCCGCCCCCCCTAAGGACCAACATGTTGACGCGGCCCAAACAATTAACAATATGACTACGCAAACGCCCCCACACCTGGCCCCGCCCACCTGTGCCTATGCTGCATGCATGAAATATAAATTTATCATTTCCACATGAATATGAGCACGAAATTTCATTATTATTTATGTCCGCCCCGCTCCCTCTTTAGTTTTTCAGTAAATTCGGACTAATTAATTGCTGATAAATGTTCATCAGCAGGCTGCAGGTCCTCTGTGTAAAATTATGTACATTTAAGCAACATTCTCATTCAACATGATCAGAAATGCGAGAGCAACAATTAAACACTTTCGGTAACCAGAGCAGATTATTATTATTATTATTATTATTGTCATCATTATCGCCACAACAGACAACATTATTTCAATGAGTGCTGCTGCAATGAGATGAAAGTACTCCAATTTACATTTTATTCATTTTTAATGTATATTTCGAACCTTGTTGCTTTTGTTGTCCTTTTAAATGGGCTTAAAAGCGCATTCTTTAAATTAATTGCCAAAAAACGCCTTTGGTTGTGTTTAATCAATTAATTTTCATATAAATTGTGCCGCAACTTTGCAACGCATTTTAAATTATTATTAACTGCTTAATGTGGCTTAAAGAGAATTGTGCATTATAAAGGCTCATGCTATTATACTATATCTATTTATAAACAATGCTGAAAATCCATTAAAACTGTATTTATATAATCAAAAGCGAATTAAGGCCACACTAAAAAACTACATGAATATATGTATATTTGATTAAAAACTTTTTATATTTATGTTATTGTTTAAAGCAAAAAATGGTGAGTTGTTTAAAAATATTGTCACTCTTTTGTGCGCTCAGACGGGCTTTAATCTGCATATGTCTCTTTATTTCAGAGTATTTATCCTTTAATTCAGTGAAATCTCACTTTATCTGGTTAATTGTGATATAAAGCAGTATAAGTCGCCAGTTTTAAATTAATAATAATAACATCAACATTAGTCTGTATGCCAAATTTGATGACTATACCTGTACAGGTGTGGGAGATATAGATTTTGCTCCTTTGTGGGGGAGGGGGTGGGGGGTCAAAAGTTTTTTGATGCAGATTTGTCCAGGGGGTCAACATTAGTCTGTATGCCAAATTTGTTGACTCTATCTTTAAAACTGTAGGAGATATATCCTTGAAAAACGTGTTTTGGGGATATTATATGCCGATTTGTGGGAGAGGTTGTTGGGGGGTGATGCAGATCTGTCAGGAATCTCAACATTAGTCTGTATGCCAAATTTGGTGACTATAGCTTTAAAAATGTGGTAGATACAGGTTTTTCCCAAATTGTGGGGGATGGTGTGGGGGTGTGTGTGGAGGCGGATCTCGACACTTCATAAATTGAGGGTATACACCAACATGTGTACTAAGTTTGATTGCTCTAGCTTCAAGGGTGTGGAAAAAATTGCGTTCATACGGACAGACGGAAAGTCGAAGATTTCGCAAACCCAAAATACTCTTTTCCCTTCGGGAATACAGTATAAAATGTTAATAATATAGATAGATTGCAATCCCTAAAAGTTAAACTCAATTTTTGAGTTCGCTTTAGAATCAAGCCAAGATACCATGAAATGTAAGCTGCTTTTGGGACGCGATTATTTCTATATTTATCATAAGCTTAGCTACACTTATAAAACAGCTTCCAGTGAAGCCCATTTTAATCTAGGCTTATTTCATGAGAGCTTGGTTAAACTCAAATAAAGTGAATTGCAGATTAGTTCAAGTCCCAATTTGACACTTTTACTAACTTGGCTAAAGGCACACAGTTGCCGTTAGACTTGTATAGTATATTAAAAAAATCATTTTTCATTGCCATAAACACACACTTAGCGGCAGAGGCGGGGCAGGGAAATGAATGCATGAAAGTGCCAGGACACGCACATGACAGTCATCAGTCAGTTGGTTAACTCGATGCTGCTCCTGCTCCTGCTCCTGCTCCTGCTCCTGCTCCTGCTCCTGCTGCTCGTTTAAGTGTATGTTTGTGCTTCACTCGCGCAGTGTGACCATAATCTGCCACAGACACTTGCACAACAACACTTTAATAGTATCAACAACAAGCGGGGAGATACAGACAGGCAGATAAATAAACATGCCACAGAGACTGAGAGAAAATGTGTCCTTCCATAGCCTGATAAATGATGTTGCGACAATAATTAATTACGAGTATATGCCTGCAATGGGCACAGGGACGGGGCGGGCAGGGTAGCCGCAGATGGGTCAGCTTGGAGGTGTGTGTAGTTTATACCGCAAGTATTTCATTTCATTTACGCGGCACTTTACAGGACCTCAGGCCTCGGGGCTCAGGGCTCAGCCTGAATGTGTTTGGTTGCGCATAGCCCCAGCCACAAAGAATTCAGGTTATGTTGAATGTATGTGTGTGTGTGTGTGTGTGTGTGTGTGTGTGTGCTGCCACTTTGCTTTGTACATTTTATGTCAAAGTACATTAGACTGGAATCTTAAATCACATGCTCTCTAACCACTTTGAAACGGCATAGTTAAAGGGCCTGCAGGCCAGCAATTAAATTGCCATTTGAGTTATGCCTGAAACTCTCCAGATGCAGCTGTGTGTGTGTAGGTGTGCAGGTGTGTAGCTGTATAGCTGTATTGGTGTGTGCATGATTTAGACATTTCAATTTGCATGTGTTAACATGCAATGCAAAAAGGATTCGATTCTTATCGGTTACCCACTCGCTAACTCACCCACAATGCCAAAGGCCAACTCCTAACTGTTTTTTTTTCTACTCTCTACTCAGACCATGGCCAAGCAACTGCCAAGGGGCAACCCGATACAAAGTGTTCTTTCCTGGTGGCTTTGCTACTTTCTTTCTTTCATTTTCATTGCTGCTTGCATTTTGCATTTGAGTTAAGGTTTATTGTGGCGCCACTTGCCACACTTGCATGCCACGTGCAACTGCCAGCCATCATGGTGCATATGCCACAGCAGGCGCACTCCACTCAGCAGCACCTTCTTTATGTGGAAATTTGAATATCCTGCGGTAATTTCCACTATTTTTAGTACTTTGTTGCCCTTTTGAACTGTCAGTAGTACTGCGGAGCTTACTTCATGTACATATATGTACATATATGTATATTTCTGTATAAGTGTGTGTCTGTGTGTGTGTGTAGAAAGGGAAGCACTTATGTGGCGCCTTACTGGGAGTTAAGTGCCCGACACTTGCAACACCAAACCAAACCGCGCAGCGCATCTTTTGTGGCATTTGCGGAGCACCGTTAAACTTTGATCCTTCCTCCCTGCACATGTGGCGTGTGTGTATGTGTTTGTGTATGTGTATGTGTATGCGTGTGTGTGTGTGTGTGCGCCAAATGGGCTAAGGTTTCCCTGAGAACCAACCCTTTATTTGCATGCGAGCTAAGTTACCTTTTATGGATTTTTATAAGCAAGGACATAAATATCAACATTTAGGCATAAGCAGCTCCTCGACATTAAGTTTAGAGTGCTCGACTAGACGGTGTATCCTTGCCATCATACAAACGCCTTCATTTCTTAAAATTTGACTACATAATATCGTTGATATCGTTACTAATGAGAATTCTGCAATCTGTTGAAGTTATAATGTATACATTTTGAGATGTTTTAATCCAATAAGGGTAAGGAGAAAGTTACTTCCTTACTTTTAAATATTTGAAAGATATTGGTATTTCCCAGTATAATTATCACGGTTAGGTTTGATAGGAATTATGAGGAAGTCTACAAATGTGAATTTAAAAACTAATAAAGCAAAATTGAAAAATTTCAATTTGTACTGTTATTAAGATTTTTAATAGAACAAAGATTTATTTCTAAACTATGGTATTTAAGCGTGGAGTTGTTACAAAATCTTAACGATTTCAGAAAGGCTGACATTTGGATATAGTTTTGGTTAGGATATTTTTAACAATATAGGATTGTTCGGAACTTATTTCTTATATTGGGTATACGAATTCAAAAGTAGCGACTCAAAGAGAAAATGGCAAACATAAAAGATGCATAAGATTAAAGTGGATATTTGGTAGTGCGGCATTTGATAACTTTGAAAATGCTAATCATTTTGCAGTTTGGACACATACACACACAACCACTCACAACACACACACACACACACACACGAGCGCAATTAGAACGATTTTGGCCGGAACATTCGTTCGTTGATTGAGAAATTAGCCAAGTCGAGGGCCACTCATCGGTCTTCAACAGCCTCGCAGGACAGAGGACTTTTGTGGCATTAAAACGCTCAAAGGCCAAGCTTCATTATAGCCATCGTTGTTCGGCGCTGATGGGATGTAAGTGTGGATGTGTTGGTGAATGTGAATGTGTGTGTAGGAATGAATGTGAATGTGGATATTGCGTGTCCCTTCATTTGCTCATTTGCAGCGCATTGCCAGCTAGTTGGGGTTTTTTGGGGGCTACGCTACCAGCTGATTGCTGTGCGCGTGTGTGTATGTGTGTGTGTGTGTGCGTGACAATTGTTAGTACACAGTTTGGCAAAGTTTTATTGGTTGCCACAAAGTTTGCCACAGCGCACTTCATATTTTCTTTCTTCATATTTGTTTTTTTTTTTTTTTTTGTTGTTGGATTCCACGTGCAACTGCCCATTTATATTAGGGCGTAATCGACGCTTTGACTAACAAATTTTTTGTTATCCACATTGATGAAGTTGATCGTTTGGTTTATGCGCCAAGTGCGTGCCATGAAAGTAAAGCAAAAACTGGCAGTTCCACATACACACGCACGCAAATAGTCGTAGGGCTTGTGTGTATAGTAACGAAATTAGGATGGTTCTGCAAGAGAGGAAGTTCAGCTTCCAGTTGGCTAATTCCAGCCACACATTAACCTCAAATCGAATGGGCCAAAACGCAGCGAGTGCCGCACTGAACTAACACGTTAAAAGCGGCCATCAAATGCATGTGTAAACAAGACACAAACTCGTGTCCAATTATGGCCAGCTCCAGCGTCAAGCTCTTCCACCCAAACAAGCAGGTCATTTAGGCCAACTACACATACTACATAGTGTGTATACACTGAAGCCGGGGCCAGAGATACGGCTAACAGTAGTACGGGGCGCGGCAGCGTACTAAAAATAAATGAAGACATTAGCGACGCTCGAATGACATGTTATCGACTTGGAGCCAAGCGGAGCCGAGCGGATGGCAACGGCAAGCGTTAGGTGGCTTACCAAATCCCATGGCCTCCCTTGGCCTCCCACTGCCAGCCCACAGCCCACAGCCCAACATTCTAGATAATAAACAAACAACAATACAACCATAATGCGCAACCTTTGGCTGGCAGGTTTCAGCTTTTTAAAGCGCTCATTTTAGCGCGCTTTAGATTCTTAGCAATGATACAGAAACATGCAAACTTCCGGTGTGCCGGAAGTGCAGAAGCGACACACACACAAATACAACAATACGCACACACCCACACACATACAGCCAGACACACGTGAAAAAGCCATTAACTTACACATATATACACGTATAGGATAGATTGAAGCCACGGGTTTGGCCTTTTTAGTATGTGTTTGCGATAAATTTTCATTTTGCCGAGCTGCGCTTTTTTGCCTCATCCAGGGCCGGCAATCAGCTGAAGCCACCGACATGCACGTAAATATTTTAAAAGCTAGACGAGGGCGAGCCAATGGCAAAATGCTGCTGCTGCTGCTCGACATTGCCGTTCGAACACTCGACTGCAGCGAAATGTAAATTGGCATGTGTTGTATGTGTGGCAAGTTGCTCGAGTCTCCCCAGCTGCTCCACATGCCGCGGCAAGCGACTCCAGTGCTCAATCAATGCAGTAGCCCATCAATTAAAGGTCATTTACATGTCAATGCAGCCAAGTAAAAGCCACAAACAACAGGCCACAATAATACGTAGACTCCTTGCCACACGTTCCCGTAATTGAAGCCCTGTGCGTCACGTCATTCTATGGATTTAGATTTCTATCTTCCAACGTCACTAGCCTGTGTTGCAACTCTTTCAATTCTTGCCACTCGTTCAGCGTGCTACAAAATACTTTTCTTACCAAATTGCATTCGCTGCTCGGCCAAAAAACTGTTTGCAGTTTGTAATTTTTACAGCGTTGTAATTTGTTAAGTGCCACGGTCCACACATTTTGTGTTTTATGGCTCTGTTATTTTTAGTTCGGCTTCTAAGTTTGAATAGAACCCTTTTTTGGAGCTGTATTTCAAATTAAGTTATTAAGGGCACGAACAAGTTTTCAATTGAACGTTTGGGTACAGTTAAGGACCATTTAAGGCCAAGATATTTGCGAGCTGAGCCAATAAGGCCATATTATTGTGTTTCTATGCCAATTAGTCTCTCAAAAGCTGCCCATTATATCAGCCCATTATATCATTATACTAGCAATTTGCGGCCGATCAGTATATCCTTTAATTGAACTAACCTTTAAAAAAACGGTATCAAACAAGTCCTTAACTGCTTGAGAATTTCAGGCACTGCTCAAAAGTATGCGTCAAATTTAAAAGGACACTTAAATCGCACATCTAAGGAACAATAAGATATAAATGAAGAACGCAAGTATAAAATTTCAGCTGCACATTCAACTGATTTGCATATTTATCATTATTTCTTGGCATTGTTATGTCTGGCCCCACCCCAGCCAACCACATTTGCAGTACACGCCCCCCGCAATTTATATGTTGCATTGTTTATGACAGCTTTATCGCAAGTTAAAGACATGCGACCATGATTTATATGGCCAGGGCAGTGGCGCACGCTGGCAGGGCTATGGGGAATACAATTATTCCGATATTGCCCAGATGCAGTAAATGTTAATTATTGCTAGTTATATTTTCTGGTATATCAGCCAACACTTAAAATAAAATAATAATAAAACAAGTAAGAACGCTATAGTCGAGTATACCCGACAACAACACTCCCTATACTCAGGTCACAAATTTCTGATCGCATCTGCGTACACTTACACATAGTTACACACATACACAGAGACGCACACACACAAGCGACAGCACATGCGACAGCACAAGCGAGGCATTTTAACTTGTGGCTGTGCTGCTTCTTCTCCCCCCGCGCTGCAGTACTGAACCTTGTTTATTGAATAACTTAGGTGTAATAAACATCGGATCGACTTGAAATTTGGACAGTAGATTAGGAGTGACTAAAGTATTGTACATGCCAAATCCCAGAGCTTTATCTTAAAAATGGTTCCTGTAAAACGGTTTTTATCGAATTGGGAACGGGGGGAGATATCTTAAATATGAAACAAACTTGATCTGCGTATGGTAAACAAGAACCTACATACAAAATTTGGTGTATCTAGCTCTTATAGTTGCTAAAATCGACGCGTTCATACAGATGGACATGGCCAAATCGAAATCGCTTTTGATACTGATTAAGAATATATACACTTTATAGGGTCGCAGATGTCTCCTTCTGCCTGTTACATACATTTGCACAGATTTAGTACCCCTTTTTTACCCATTTTATGGGTACAGGGAGTAAAAAGTGTCGTCTAAGAGTAATATTTGAAAGATGAAGTAATAACTGTTATTTCCGGATGAAAAAATGTATAAATATCTAATCTATTTACAATTTTAATATAAACCAAGTATAGTCGATAATTTAGGAACGTAACATGGCAATAAAATATTTATTTGAATTGCCCCCCCTTCTGCGTACACCACTGGGCCACAGCTGTTGTGACAGCCAACATGGTCGCCCAGTTGTCGACTAACTGACAACATTGGCGGCCGCTAGAGGGCGCTAATGAGCTTGGCTTTAGCCGAAACTACTTGAAAACTTTTCCATTTAAAGTTAATAATTTGAGCACAGTATTTCTGCGAGCTGCAACTGACGATAAATTGCTTGACAGTTTGAGAAAACGGAAAACAAATTTCCCCAGCATGACAGTTGACATTTATGCAGAGACCTGTTTGTCATGGCGCTGTGTTTGCAGTTGCCAACCACCCTGCCGCCCTGCCGCGCCGCCTCCATGCCATCGCCTTGTCCATTAACGCATAGCAATTGGAGTCCTTGTTTGTTGTCCTGCCTGATGCTGGCGCCGTAATTTTTATAATGAGAAATTGTCGGCACATAAAATGAAGTCCAGACGATGACAGCTGACAATGCGCAAGAAAGCCCGACGCTCCCCCTCCTCTTTCCGCTCTGCTTCCCTCGCTCCCTCGCTCCCACCGCCCACACACCACACACCACACCTTCGTCGTCTCTTCGCCAACAATCGCTGTTAATTTAAGGCGCTTGCAAATTTCCGCGTCAGTTGCCCAACGCATTGTTGTTATTTTTTTTACATAATGAGTACGCGGCGTTGGCAAGTTTTCTTATACCCTTGCCCACAGCTCGAATAGGGTATATGCGTTGGGCAGCAACCATTTAAGACAGAGATGACAATAGATAATATCGATAGGTTTGAAATCGCTTCATTCTCCATAGTTTTCGATATATCGAAGTGCCATTGGTATTATTTTATACGGAAAAGTGATGTTTCTAAACGAAAGTTTTAAATCGAACTAGTTTTGTTGTACAATTTTATACTACAATTTCATTTATCGAAACAACTATCGATGTCTATCGCAATAGAAGCTATCGATTGGTGACTCATTGATGTTGTGTTACCTGATTAGAGGACCTTAATAATTTAAGAGAAAAATGTATTTATATATTTAGATCAAAAGGTTCTTTAATTCTAATATTAAGACTGTCAATAATAACATTATTATTAATATTAGAATTGAAGAACCTTTTGATCGAAATGTTCAAAAACATTTCATTCTATTTTTCGATGAAACTCCAGGCTGGGTAAGGGTGTTTCGTAGTCGTGTGTCCTGGAATTGAACCTTTTACCTACTTTTTGTTTGCTATTGAATCGGCCAGGCCAGTATTTATGTGCCAACGTTGTTGATTACAAAAAAAAGCGCAAGAGACAGAGAAAAGAGAATAAAGAAAGAATAAGAGTAAACGAAAAAGTTGTTATTTTTTGCAAATTTTCTTATTTTATTTTCAACGTTTTTCTGACGTTTTTTTTCGGAAGTAGGTTAAAATAAAATACAATCTTTCAAGGTTCAATGCTCAGAACTTTGCTTTTGTTGTGCCTGCCAAGTGAGTACATGCACAAAGGTCAAGTGAACAGTTGATGTACCTCCGAAAGTACACCCAGGCTATATAATATGTGTGTGTGTGTATGTTGTTGTGTGCATGTGAATATATAGAAACGCGATCCTTAGCTTTGCGTGCCTTTGTCCAGGCCACCTTTTCAATTTCGTTTTTTTGAGGTCAGTCATATATTTCAATTAAAGCTGAACATGCAAAGCATAAAGAATATAACAACATGAAGAGCTGGCCAAAAGAATTTTTGGCTTAAACTCCGGACCTGTCCCAAAATCAGAAGAAAAAAAATTAAATTCTTTATTTTCTGTGTGTGGAGCTGAGCTCATGCGTGTGCTAATGAAAAATGATTTATATACGCGCCGCAAAAATTCCTGTGGCAGCAAAAACTTTACCGCTAACTTGGCCCCCAGCCCAAGTAACTTGGCCTTATGCGTGCGAGTAACTTGCTGACTTGCCAGGGAAGCCTAAAAGCCGCACACAAGGTAATTAACACGCTGCACAACGGTCACCAACAATAACAACGATAACAGCAACAACAAAAGCATGCAAATGCTGCTTTTCCTGGTTGTTCTATGCGCCTTCTGTGGCTACCAAGTTGTTTAGAAGAGAATGCAAAACCGAAAGGCAACAAAAACTAGTTTTTCATAATGGGAAATCGAAGCCACAAGAGCAATAACAACAACAATAAGAAAACTACTCGAACTCTCAGTGCTTAGAAAGTGACGCTTAAAGTTGAAGACCCAAAGCAAAATAAAGACAGACCATTTGTATATTGTATTCTTTTATTAGCATTGTTAGCACTGCATAAGCCAAAGGCAGCCAAGCGCAAATTATGCACATGTAAAAGATACATTTGGCCAAAGCAGATGCAGATGCAGATGCAGATACAAAAGCAGATACAGTTACAGATACATGCTGTGAATTACTCGCACAAAACTTACGTACATAATTACAAATTTACAGTTTATAAATATTCAAGCACAGCACAGAGTAGCACAGTAGAACTAAATAAAAGTAAGAGATGGCAGACAGTGAGGTAAGCAAGAAGGGGGTGTGTGTGTGTGGGGGGGGAGGGCCTTGGCAGGAGGCGTATGCATCCGCCAGATGCGCTTAAACATGTTATCCCTAAAAAGCCGGGAATGCCACACAAAGGCGAGCAGAGAATACAACAAAGCAGTCCACAAGTTGCATGAATGCAGACAGACCCAAATGCATATACTCAAATAAATTAGCAACTAAACTAAAAACAAAGCAAAGTGCCTGAAAGCAATGGCTCTAGCTCAGTGGGGCTGGTGGTGGTGCGGGGTGGTGCTGATGGTGCTGGTGGTGCAAGCTTGCTTGCGTACAAATACGCAAAAAAAAAAGACGAGCAATGAAATTATGTACAAATGCCAGAGCGCGTGCACTCATAGAATACTCCTACACACACGCGCACACACACACACACACACACGCACACACACATGTATAAAATTGTTGAATATGTTGTGGGAGGAAGGGCGAGTGGGGATCTGTGCATCTGTTGGATGCGCCCGGCAACACATTGGCGCATTTCGTTATAAAGAGTAAAATATAAAAAAGAAAAACAACAAAAAATAATGCTCTGGATGAGTGTGCTCGACTACGAGATATCCTCTACTTAAACACGCGATCGCAATGCTGCTTCCCTCAGCAAACTTCTTCAGTTGACTTCAGTTGATCAACAGTTTCTGAAGAATCAAGTATGCCAAAAATCAATCAAATCCAAGCTACAGCTTTGAAATTGTGGCTGTTAATTGTGTTAATGATGTGCGCTTGTTACAAGGAGAGAATTATTTGAGCACAATTTGTGATTAACTTAATCACAAGCTTGAATTTTGACAGTTGGATCTGTGATTAGTTAATTTTAGCTCGATTTTGTGCTTCATTTTTGCAGAAATTATCCTAAAAGCACGAGCTGTGCCTAATTGTGCTTGCAATTCTCTCCGTGTTGTTGGAAGAAACATGCCTACCAAATTTAGTGTCCCTAACTCCTATAGTCTCTGAGATACGGCCAGACAGATTGTCACGGCTGTTGAATCTATTGACGAGGCCTGTTCCGTACATTTGCACAACTTACCCATTATTGATGGCAAACACAGAAGTTGATATAAGCTTGGAAAACTCTATATACCTTATTAAATTCCTAGAGTTATTAATGTCCTGTGGCAGGACATAAAATGTGTCCGTTGTAGCTACAGAAATTATGCATGCCAACCTTTATTAGCATACATTGAGGTTTGCAGCTAAACAGCGCTCATTATGTGGCTCCACTGTGCATCTATTAAAATTAAAATTAACATGAAGCTGCTTTTGTTTTTCATTTTTTTTTTCCTTTTATTATTATTGTTGCCTCCGCGCTAAAGAACCAAAATTGCCACACAAAACACGCGGCTGTTGTTGTCGGTCTGCCACTTGAGTGATTTTCAATATGAAAATGCATGTAAAGGGAGCTGACAGAATAGACAGTTGCCGAGTGGGGAATGGTGAATGGGGAATGCAAAGTGGGGAGTGTAGCTGCATGCTTCGCTTGATTCGAGTGCAGCAGCAACATTATGTGGCAACAAAGGGAGCAAACAGCAGCAATGGACTGCGGTTTTCCAACCATACGAGTGTAACACACAAATATGTACTTATGTACATTACATATACCTATTTATATACATATAATAACATGTCTTATTATCTGTGCATCTATCTGTATATGAAATGTTATGTATGCCAGTCTATTTAATTGCTAGAAATAAATAAAGCCTTTGAATGCTGGAATTTGTGTAATGGTTGCCAGCCAGCTTATGCAAAATGTACCCATAAAATGGGTAAAAAGGGGTACTAATTCTGTGCAAATGTATGTAACAGGCAGAAGGAGACATCTCCGACCCTATAAAGTATATATATTCTTGATCAGTATCAGAAGAGATTTCGATTTGGCTATGTCCGTCTGTCTGTCCGTCTGTCCGTCCGTCCGTCTGTCCGTCTGTCCGTCCGTATGTATGAACGCAAGGATCTCAGCAACTATAAGAGCTAGAGACACCAAATTTGGAATGTAGGTTCGTGTATAGCGGGAGCAGGTCAAGTTTATTTTAGATTTTGATATCTCCCCCGTTCCCCCGCAATTCGATAAAAACCGTTTTACAGGAACAATTTTTAGGATATAGCTTTGGGATTTGGCATGTGCAATAATTAAGTCACTCCTAATCTACTGTCCAAATTTCAAGTCGTTCGGATAATAAACACGGAAGTTATTAACGAAAGAAGATTCAGTGCTTCAGCGCAAGGGGAAGAAGAAGCACAGCCACCACTTAAAATGCCTCGCTTGCTCTGCGCTCGAGCTGTCGCTCGTGTGTGTGCGTCTTTTGTGTATGTGTAAGTGTACGTAGATGCGATCGGAAATTTTTGACCTGGGTACAGGGAGTTTTGTAGTCGGTTTTACTCGACTATAGCATTCTTACTTGTTCCAAACAGTGCTTCTGACCTCCTTGCTCCTTTTCCTTTCTGCCAAAGGACACAAAACTAATTGCATGCCTTAACATTTGGCAAGTTGAATAACTAAGAGTTTGCATGTGACCAGCAATTAGAAATTTTTTGTTGAAATTCGAGTAGGTTCACAAACAAGACAACAACGGCAAGAAACATAACAAAGTGCTGACCATTTTCAATTTGTGTGTACATAACAAAACAAACAAAAACATTGCTGATTTCATATTTATGACTCGTCCTTAAAAATATTCAAATTGCTGCAGCTCTAGTAATTGGGATTCCAAACAAGACGCAACTAAATTACAATTCTTGACCTCCTTTCCATCTACTGCATTTTATATTTTCCTTGAAGGAACTCTTTCAATTGAATTTTGTCTGTTATTTTTAAATTTGCTCAAATGGAAAATTAAATTACAAATTTGATTTTAGTTGGCAAAACTTGAAACCATTAGAAATAACTGTTGTTTATAGTAGTTTTGGGAATATATATTCAAAGCAAATTCAACAAAGAAGTAACTTTACATGGACGTTCATTACAATTATTTTACATTCCAATTAAGTTGTTGAAATTAGTATGAAAAACAAACAGCAAAATAAGTTTAAATGGATTAACAATTTAAGCTGATATTATCATAGAGTTAAATGGAAATGTATTACAGTGCTCGCTCAAAAGGGTGAGCAAATTTATTATTACATTGAGTTATTGCCGCTAGCTAAATCCACTAAGGTGCGTTTGTCATCGAATCCACATGATATCGATAACCTCTGTTAAGTGTTTCCACACAAACTGCGTCTGGATGCATCCAAAACACAGCTGATTGTCGCAATAATTATAATTGTGAAATAATAAAATGAATTCTTCAAATATTGTTGCTTTGCTGAGTGCAATGCATGATGAGGGAGTGGAGGAACTACAGGTTTATGAAACGATATTGGAGTTCATGGGCCTTTGCGCTGCACCAAGTGCTTAATGGACTCTTTGCTACCGAACTACCTGACAGAGCACAAAGTGAAGAGGTGCATGGAGGGGTCTTAGATGGTTGGGAAACGAAGACGAGAAGGTTCAAGCTGTTCGACACGCTCCAATTTTTTGATGCAGATCTGTCGGGAATCTCAACATTAGTCTGTATGCCAAATTTGGTGACTATAGCTTTAAAAATGGGGAAGATACAGGTTTTCCCCAAATTGCGGGGGAAGGGGTGGCGGTGGGTGGTCGATCTCGACACTTCATAAATTGACGATATACACCAACATGTGTACCAAGTTTGGTTGCTCTAGCTCAAAGATAAAGGCAAAAAAATTGCGTTCATACGGACAGGCGGACAGACGGCCATTTCACAAACCCAATATACTCTTTTCCCTTCGGGAACATAGTATAAAAATCCGTATTATTATTCAAGACTTTCTCTACACACGAATTTTTAAATACCTGCGGGAAAGAAAACTACTTAAAATAAATTTAAGTTTTGCGCCTGATATCAGCTGTTTAGTGTATCAAATACAATTAACAGCCCTGTAATTACTCTGTAATGTAGCAAAAATCGAGTATTTTGCAAGCAATCGATCAGGCAAGACCTTTCGAACGCACTTTTAACAGCTACTTAACAGCCCATGTATTTCTTAGGGGAAATGGATGTACGTTAGCAGATTTCGACGCAAAAGCGGACGCATCCGTGGTGGAAACGGGCTTTTACTTACGAAGAAAGCTTATAAAACCTATTTCAACAATGACTGCAAAGCTCAAGAAAGATTTTTCGTGTTTTGAAGAAGAACACTTTTATTTATAATATGTATTAACTAACTTTTTTATTAGATCAAACAACACTTGAATTGAATATATATAAAGGAATATATCATAATAGAAAATTAAAAGAAATTTACAACAACAAAATTGCTTGGCTCAAGCTTTGAAACACTTTAATACAAAAACCAACTTGCTGCCTGGATTTCAAGCATAATTATGCCTGACTTTTGGTATTTATGTGAATAGTTGTTAAATAACAATATTCTTTATTTAATATTATTTTGAATTGTTATATTGAAGCTAGGAATTATAAAGTGTTTAGTTTCATGTTTATTTTGGTTGACAGATAGACTGTGTAGCCTTTTTATGTAACCGATCTGCATTCACGGCTTTTATCAACTTTCAACTTAATTTCCGATCTCTGCCCTACTGACACGACTATTTTTCTGACTTGCTTCAACTGACTGTCTCTCTGCTAATGCTAACAGCTGTTAGCCTGCTGTTAGCCTGCCGTTAGCCTGCTGTTAACTGCTGCCCTGCAAGCGAGCTTTATATAAGTTCACTTTATCGAGCGTGCACTGTAATACCCCTTTTTTCGTGAACTCTACAAAAAAAGTAGCCCTCTTATTGCTGCTTGGTATTCCACCCATCTCTTCTCATCCGATCTCGGTTCAGCTCGGCCCATGTTGCAGCTTTCAGTCGTGTGTCCCTTGGTGCAGCACACGCACTTGACTTGCAAATGGTTTTTGCAGATGCATGGCCATGCAATGCTAAGTAGCATGGAGCTTAATTAAATTAAACGAATACACACACACACGCATTTGCGGGGGGAGTGCTCTCATGAATAGACATTAGGTATGCGTTAAAATTTAAGTGGCTTACACGAGCGTGTCATGTATACACACTTGAGAGGGCGGCGACGTCCCTGTGACGCCTTGTTTGCCACTTTTGCATATGTATGACATAATTAGTGCTATAATAAAACCAACACTCGCACATATGCAGCCACACACTCGCACACACACACACACACACACACACACATATTTTGTAACCACTTCTAGCTCAAAAGTGGCAAAGTTGAAAAGTCGCTGGGAACATTTTTGTTGGGCGCTCATTTGAAATGTTAATAGGATGCCCTCATCTACATCTCGTCTGCAGATTCTCAATGCTACACGAGTATTCTTGGCACAACTTTTTCTGCGACTAAGTATTTTGCATATTTTTCACGCCTTTTATATCTTTTTTCTCTCTCCTTGCAGCAAATTACTTAAAAACACATTAAAAATGTACAACGAGCTGCAGTAGAACACAGCGAGGCACAAAGTAAATAAAAACGAAAAGGTTACCTTCTTATTGGACAAGCAGAAAAGGTAAGTTAAGATGAATGTTATTGCGCCTGCTCATTAATATGCATGAAAAATTTAAATAAATGAATGCATCAATTTATGCCTACACACTCGTCCTTTTTTTATGGTTTGTTTTTTCAATTATTTGCAACAAAAAAAGTGGCGTACAAAATAAATAAAAACAGGCAGTAAAAATAAAATGTGTTATTGTCATTTCTGGTTAATTAGGCCGTTGTTATTCAGTTTAATAATATATTTTTTATTTATTGGTGTATTTATATGTAAATCGACTTTAAAAAACACAACGATAACATTAAACGTAAAACGCACATTTTTGAAAGCATTTAAAACATCAAATTATGACAACGAAATATTATCAAAATTTTGATAAAACTTGTTGTCATTTTTCAGAGTGTTTACTGAAAATAATTATATAAAATAAGCGTTTTTGGAGAAGAGAAAACTTCGCTTTCTTAAATTGTTGTACGAAGAAAAATAATTGCATTTTAAAAGGTCTCGAAAATATCTGAGGGTGAACCCAACGAACTGAACTAATGAGCATCATTTTTGAAAGAGTTGCAATAATGTATTGGCTGGTAATCACCAAACATTCATCATTCCACATTCATCAGCACTCATCGTTGACTGACAGCTTGTTGACTTTGAATTTAGATTAGAAAACTAAATTATAGACTATGCTGCTTGAATCGTCCTAACAAAGCAAGCCAAGCTTTTTCAACAGTTTGACTTTTGATTTTTCGTTCAGAATGGACAAATCAGTCAGCGATGGGTGCTGATGAATGCGCCCATTATGTTTTGTGATTACTAGCCAATAAATTAGTCCAATTCTTTCAAAAAAGATATTCAGCACCCTAAGGTTAAGTACTCCACATCTGATCCAGTTATTCCATCGTATTGCGATCAATATTTTAGTATGTTTATTTTCTTTGGTTTCATTTGCCTCTAAATTAATGAAGGCTGTTTATCTAGGGCACCTGCGAGCCTTTTAAGCCTAGAATATGCTACATGTGTAGGCAATAAATTACACAATTGCATTCCCCATAGAACTCATAATTTTAATCACTCACTGTCACGCAGCACACACACTTGACTGTACATATAGTGAATGTATATTATTTAGTTTTTCATAATAAATTTCATGGTTAGCAAAAAAGCTGCCCTCTGGCAGCCATTTGATGTTTTATTTATTTTTATTTTATTTTTATTTTGTTTTTCATGTGATTGTTTCTCTTTGCTGCAATACTGAGATAAACTTGCACAACAATTTATATTCTTTCGTTCACACACACCCACACCCACACTGCGTGCCTGCAGCATGCAACACTTTTGTGTTTCCAAAAGCAACCCGCAACTGAAATGGCTGCAACACACACAGGACACAAAAAACACTCGACTGCTAGACAAATTATGCGTCAAGTGTGTTCCTGCGGCTCAAAGAGCTGAAGAATTTAATTAAATTTGTACCAGCGCAGTACAAACATGTAACATGCCTAAACTGAAGTTCCGATTTTGATAAATTTGCGATTGAATGTTTTAGACCTGGGTACAGGGAGTTACGTAGTCGGGTATACTCGACTATAACATTCTTACTTGTTTATGGTAGGGAGCTGGGGAAATTCAATTAAGTGGGCCTCCCTTACAGGACAACCGCCACACACTGGCCAGTTGGCCTCATAGCTCTTAAATTGTATTTACTACAGCCAGCTCGTGCAGTTTGTGGCCTTTTAGATGCCCTGTAGATGCCAAGCTAACAAAGTTAGAGTCACTAAATTTAGTATGTGGGTTCTCATTTATCTTACGCAGAACTGTAATACTTGAAATAATGAAAATAACTCGCGCAACAAAGTCAAATTGAGAAACACGAAATATATGTAAATATAATATGAATATAAAACTTGTTCATAATTACATTTTGCAGGGCATCTGTTAGTCCATCAGTTTAGGCATGTTACATGTTTGTACTGCGCTGGTACAAATTTAATTAAATTCTTCAGCTCTTTGAGCCGCAGGAACACACTTGACGCATAATTTGTCTAGCAGTCGAGTGTTTTTTGTGTCCTGTGTGTGTTGCAGCCATTTCAGTTGCGGGTTGATTTTGGAAACACAAAAGTGTTGCATGCTGCAGGCACGCAGTGTGGGTGTGTGTGTGAACGAAAGAATATAAATTGTTGTGCAAGTTTATCTCAGTATTGCAGCAAAGAGAAACAATCACATGAAAAACAAAAATAACAAGTAAGAATGTTATAGTCGAGTATACCCGACTACGTAACTCCCTGTACCCAGGTCTAAAACATTCAATCGCAAATTTATCAAAATCGGAACTCGATGACGAACGATGACGATGACGAACGACGGTAGAGTGAAAGAAATACTAGCAGCACAATGCAGAGATGAGCGAGACTGATCGAAGAGCTGATACTTATCGATATTTTATCGAAGAGGCCAATTGGCTGCGCGCCAACAGTCAATTTTTGAATTTTGATGCATAGTCTGCACTATGCAGAGCATTGATAACAATATGTTTCAAGAAAATAAAGTCATGCAGATGGCGCATGTCTCACAAAGAAAAATGTCAAGCAGATCAGGTGCTTAAAATTTATCGTATGGTTTGCGTACCGATAAGCAATTATGAAACCATATGGGCTTGTGTTGCTTAAAAGCGACATGTGCATCAGCTGATGCCGTGTTTGTGTCGTGACGTCACGAGTACAAGGCCCGCTGCACTTTCGCGCTCGCTCGCACACATGGTTAAGCCTTAAGTACTTAATAGAAAATGCACGCGCTTCGCGCTCGCTCGCCCATATGTACATACATATGCTGAAGCCTTCATGTTGCTGCTTGCCAAGCCTGCAGTACTGAATCTTGTTTGTTGAATAACTTCCTTGTTTATTATCCGATTGATTTGAAATTTGGACAGAAGATTGAGAGTGATTTAAGTAATATACATGTCGAATTCCAAAGCTATATCTTTAAAAGTGTGGCTGTAAAACGTTTTTATCGAATTGCGGGGGAACGGGGGAAGATATCTAAGATCGGAAACAAACTTGATCTGCGTATGGTATACAGGAAGCTAC
This sequence comes from Hirtodrosophila confusa, assembly GCA_035043065.1. Taxonomy (NCBI): domain Eukaryota; kingdom Metazoa; phylum Arthropoda; class Insecta; order Diptera; family Drosophilidae; genus Hirtodrosophila; species Hirtodrosophila confusa. The sequence goes on from JAWNNI010000064.1 coordinate 169,049, forward strand.
ATTCCAAATTTGGTGTCTCTAGCTATTATAGTTGCTGAGATCGACGCGTTCATCCGGACAGACGGACAGACGGACAGACGGACAGACGGACAGACAGACGGACATGGCCAAATCGAAATCTCTTTTGATACTGATCAAGAATATATATACTTTATAGGGTCGGAGATGTCTCCTTCTGCCTGTTACATACTTTTGCACAAATCCAATACCCCTTTTTACCCATTTTATGGGTACAGGGAGTAAAAATAAAATAAAAATAAATAAAACATCAAATGGCTGCCAGAGGGCAGCTTTTTTGCTAACCATGAAATTTATTATGAAAAACTAAATAATATACATTCACTATATGTACAGTCAAGTGTGTGTGCTGCGTGACAGTGAGTGATTAAAATTATGAGTTCTATGGGGAATGCAATTGTGTAATTTATTGCCTACACATGTAGCATATTCTAGGCTTAAAAGGCTCGCAGGTGGCCTAGATAAACAGCCTTCATTAATTTAGAGGCAAATGAAACCAAAGAAAATAAACATACTAAAATATTGATCGCAATACGATGGAATAACTGGATCAGATGTGGAGTACTTAACCTTAGGGTGCTGAATATCTTTTTTGAAAGAATTGGACTAATTTATTGGCTAGTAATCACAAAACATAATGGGCGCATTCATCAGCACCCATCGCTGACTGATTTGTCCATTCTGAACGAAAAATCAAAAGTCAAACTGTTGAAAAAGCTTGGCTTACTTTGTTAGGACGATTCAAGCAGCATAGTCTATAATTTAGTTTTCTAATCTAAATTCAAAGTCAACAAGCTGTCAGTCAACGATGAGTGCTGATGAATGTGGAATGATGAATGTTTGGTGATTACCAGCCAATACATTATTGCAACTCTTTCAAAAATGATGCTCATTAGTTCAGTTCGTTGGGTTCACCCTCAGATATTTTCGAGACGTTCATCCGGACAGACGGACTATGACTTCGGACAGACAGACGTGAGATGGCCGAAATTCTGTAAATCGCTAGTTATAGACACTGATCAAGAATATATATACTTTATAGTGGTCGTTGTAAGATGTCGTCCTTCAAATGCGCGTTACAGTATTTGTTGTGCTCCATGGAGTCGTTTGCGCACCCATTTATAATGGGTACTGGATAACGTCATTAAACTGGCATGTGAAATAACACAAGTACATTTTATAAATGCAATTATAACAAGTAAGAATGTTATAGTCGAGTATACCCGACTACGTAACTCCCTGTACCCAGGTCTAAAACATTCAATCGCAAATTTATCAAAATCGGAACTCGATGACGAACGATGACGATGACGAACGACGGTAGAGTGAAAGAAATACTAGCAGCACAATGCAGAGATGAGCGAGACTGATCGAAGAGCTGATACTTATCGATATTTTATCGAAGAGGCCAATTGGCTGCGCGCCAACAGTCAATTTTTGAATTTTGATGCATAGTCTGCACTATGCAGAGCATTGATAACAATATGTTTCAAGAAAATAAAGTCATGCAGATGGCGCATGTCTCACAAAGAAAAATGTCAAGCAGATCAGGTGCTTAAAATTTATCGTATGGTTTGCGTACCGATAAGCAATTATGAAACCATATGGGCTTGTGTTGCTTAAAAGCGACATGTGCATCAGCTGATGCCGTGTCGTGACGTCACGAGTACAAGGCCCGCTGCACTTTCGCGCTCGCTCGCACACATGGTTAAGCCTTAAGTACTTAATAGAAAATGCACGCGCTTCGCGCTCGCTCGCCCATATGTACATACATATGCTGAAGCCTTCATGTTGCTGCTTGCCAAGCCTGCAGTACTGAATCTTGTTTGTTGAATGACTTCCTTGTTTATTATCCGATTGATTTGAAATTTGGACAGAAGATTGAGAGTGATTTAAGTAATATACATGTCGAATTCCAAAGCTATATCTTTAAAAGTGTAGCTGTAAAGCGTTTTCATCGAATTGCGGGGAACAGGGGAAGATATCTAAGATCGGCAACAAACTTGATCTGCGTATGGCATACAGGAAGCTGCATTCCAAATTTGGTGTCTCTAGCTATTATAGTTGCTGAGATCGACGCGTTCATCCGGACAGACGGACAGACGGACAGACGGACAGACGGACAGACAGACGGACATGGCCAAATCGAAATCTCTTTTGATACTGATCAAGAATATATATACTTTGTAGAGTCGGAGATGTCTCCTTCTGCCTGTTACATACTTTTGCACAAATCCAATACTCCGTTTTACCCATTTTATGGGTACAGGAAAAAAGGATATGGTAGAATATGCAATTACGTTTGCTAGTCACTTTGAAAGGCATCACCAATAAAATGAATCAACAAAAAAATCATTAGCTGGCGGATTTAATTATGTTCAATGCGTATTAACATTTATTTATATTCGCATACATAATTAAATTTATTTATGCACAATAAAATGGGAATTTAAATTGCATACGCTTCATTAAAGCCATCTGCAATACTATTCCATCCTTTGCTATAGCAACTACTATATACGATTATTCAGTAAATATTATAATTTAATTGCTGGCTGTCAGCAAAGTGAGGTCATGCCACGCCCAGGCACGATTATGCAAAAATTACAAACAAGCGACTGCAATTAAAATTAAAAATTAACAAAATATTTGACATCAAATGTGCACACACACAGACCCACACACCCACCACACACACACACACACACACACACAAAATTAACACCCATGCATGGGGACAGCAGCTTCAACGACTCATTAAATTTACATTTGCATATGAAATAGTTTCAACACGCAACGGAGACCAAGCCCAACCCCCCAACCCCCAATCCCTCCCCCTCACACCAACAGCTAATTAATGCAACTGTTCGTGGCAGCAGGAGCCAAACGAGCTAGTTGATCCTGCAACTGAAATGTTTAGCATGCGAAATGTGTGTGTTTGCGAGGGGGGGGGGGGGGGAGGTGGGCGAGGTATGTGCGGGGAGCGCTTGTTTATTGCATACCATTATACATTTCTAAAATTGTATGCGTATATATTTGATATTAAATATATATGTATTGTGTGTCGTCGCCAGCAGGCAGAGTGACCATGGCTCCGACAGTTTGTGGTAACCAATTAGACCAAATTGTATTCTGGCTTACATGCACACATGCATACATATATGTATATGTATATGTGCAATTTTTTGGTTCAATTATTAAAATGTAATTAAATGTACATTGGCTGCTGAAAGTGGTTACAACATGTACTAAATATATCCATAATTCCAACAGCTGCAGCAGTATCAAATATATATTTCATATATTACATTTAGGGTTATGTTTTTGCCATATAACTTAATAAAATTGCGCAATTGAAGCTGCCGAATACACGCGCACACACACACAAATACATTTTGCATTTGCATAATTATCGTTGCGGTCTCTAGTGCAATTTTCACACATTTTCGCTTTACTTAACACTGTGCTCTCCATCACAGCTCGTCAATATATTTTCATTTCATTGAAAAGTGCTGTGCGCACATAAAGTGCACTTTACGAATTTTCGCATTTTTATGCCAACATTTCAGGATTCCATTTGAACCCAAAGGCCAAACAACGTTTCCAACAGCCACCGCCAAGGTTATAACTTCTTTTTATTTACTTTCTTTTATTTGTACTTTGATTTAATGGCCATAAAAAGCGGGAAATGCGTGGCAAAAGTGAATGCGGCATACTTGTACATCAAAAAAAAATACAAAAAAAAAATCACAACGCACGCTGTGAATTTTAATACACAATGTCAATGCGTGCCCAACGCAATTTTGAATTTTATTTATTTTTATTTTTATTTGCATTTTTCTTCTTTTTTTTTGTAAATTTATTTCAACTCGCTGGCGACTTGCTGGCTTAAATTATTTGCAATTGAAACATGGCTCGGCGCTTATTGTATGCCCCAAAAGGCGGCCCAAAAAAGTATGCAACGTTTTTTGATTTATCCCTTGCTCCAGCGCGCTGCATCGCTTATACATATGTGCATGGTGTGTGTGTGTGAGCGAGTGTATATATACAATATAAATACATAAATTGAAATGAAGTGCCAGCCACTTTTGTGCACATTTCAGAGATTTTAATCTTTATTTATCGCCACTGGCGCTGCCGTTGCCGTTGCCGTTGCCGTTGCCGTTGCGGCTGCAATGTCCTGGCCGTCGGCATATATGCGATACGTTAAGCAGCCCTCCATCAATGATATAATTTAATGTCTATATATAAACGTAACACACATTTCAACACATATTTCGCACAATATGCAGATAAAGCCTCTCCATATTTATGGATTTTTAATACACAAGCCAAAAACAAGCTCATGCAGCGAAAATAAAAAACTTTTGATAATACTTATAAAATCCGTTGAGAGACATTCATATGAATTTGTTTGGCTTTCAATAAACTAAAATATATTTTCGTTAGTTTTTCTTTTACAATCGCCATTGATTTTGGGCTATCTGCAGCTGTTTGTATGTTTTGCCGGTGTTAGCGCACAATAAATAGCCGCAAGTGGGTTGTGTGTGTGTGTGTGTGTGTGGCAGGCCAACGCTTACACATCCGCCGGAGGTCGCAATCAGTGCAAATATGCACATATAATCCATGACAAAACATAAATACTGCATTACAAATATCACACACGTGCTATATTATGGACAAATAAAGCATTGATTGCAATGGACGACAAGATACTCTACAAGTTATGTTATTTGATTCGGCAGAGATTATCCAAGAGAACTGAACCGATTTTATTAAACTTTAATTAAACTTTTAAAAGTTATAGACATCAAAAATGGCTACTTTATCAATTGACAATGTTTTGCAGTTCTCTTCAATTGTCATTTACATTTGCATAAACCAGTTTCCATGGTCTTTAAATGTTGTGAACCCATCTAAATGCCTAATGCCTTAAGGCTATTTGGATTTTCTAGAAAACAAGCTTTCAGTTCCAATTTATTTCTGAATTATTTATGAATTTAAAGTTCCCAAAGAGTTTTGTGTATTTATTTAAATTGCCAAAGTTTGCTTTCATCAATTTTATGCAGGGTATAAATGTAAATGCAATACTCATACTGGATTGGTCATATTTTCTGTGTAAAATATTATTGCAATTAAGTAAATTGCTGCCGCATTGGAAAGCTAATCCTGGCCTAATAGAATCCCAGTTCCGAAATGACCAACAAAATGCCCATTGGCTTTTGGCTGTTGCCCAAAAGCACTAATGGCCCTTAACAGATGCCAAAACTGTTGTCATGCCTTCTTATACATCAGTTTGGCCCGATGATACACTTAACTCCAGCCACAACAAAAACGCTAAAAATAAAGACAAAAAAGTCATGTGCATTTCGAAATAACAAGCGCAACAAAATGCGCACAATTAGCGCTTTAAATGGGGCCTCGAGACTTTCAAGGAAGATGCTACAAGTAAAGCAAATCCATTTAAGGTCCCAATGCTGGTCACAGAACGCAAAACTTTAAACGTGACTCCCATTTCAACAAAAAGATCTACGGGCACTTATGTATATGTATAAGTATGTATGTATATATACATGTATATATGTACTATATGTGTCTGAACAATGAGAACGGAGCTGTGGGCCCGCGAATTAAGCAGCATGCAACTCGTGCAATAAAACAAAGCGCAAATTATGAGGGCCGACCATTGGACAATAGCAGACAAAACAGACAAAACATACAAACAGCACCAGCAGGATGAATAAAGTTGAGAGTACTCGAACTGGAGATACCCTGTGCCCTAAAATGGTGCTTGAAATTACGTTTTATCAGGAACCGTACAAAATGTTTTTCGAAAAATTTCATTTACCTTTAAAACATATAATCAATATTATATAATCATTATTATATTAGATTTTTGTTTGAGTTATCAAGTATAACTGAAAAATAATGATTATTTTATAAGAGAATCAATACAAAATTAAAAATAATCAATAATTTGTAATTCTAATACAAAAAACTTAAAAGGAGAACAGTCCCTGCTGTTTATGGATTGGTGGATGAACTCTGGGACTAATCCCAAATTTGCGAATATAATAAACACAAACTGATTATAAGCTACGAGAATCCACATATCAAATTTGCTGTTCCTAACTCCACTAGTCTCTGAGATCGACGAGATTATAAGTATACTTAGGTAGATAAACGGCTATTGATGCTGATCAAGGATATAAATACACCTGTTTAATGTTTTTTCATCGCTCTTATAGATTTGCGGAATGTATACAAAATAAAACTTAAACTTACTATACACGCATTTATACAGATTGACGTAGTAGGCCGATAGACCAACGGCTATGAGAGTGCTCTTCCACCACTGATTCGCTGTTAACCATATGATCAGCTGTTTGACCATTTTGCCCATCACTAAGTAAAAGTGTTGGATAACAGGCGAGGATCGAGAGGTGCAGTTTGAAAGCGACATTCAAATCAAACAGACGTGCTACAATAAGAATAAATAGTATTAAAATTAATTCCTGTCACAACATGGATATGGCTAGCTTAATCTATATAGTATACGCAACAATATCGTGCTTTATGGTCAAATAAATCATTGACTGCCTCTTACACAACATAATGCCCATCTCAAGCATTGAATGAGTACAGGGCATAAAAGCAAAATAAACAGAACTCAGGAAAGCATAAAAATGCGCAGAGTACGCACAGAGGCAGCTGAGTGCGCAGTGCCCATTGCCCATTGCCCAGTAACCAGTGTTATGGCCACGACAAAATTAAGTAGTTGTAGAACCAGTCCCTGAAGATTGAAGTCTGTGCAGGGCAGTGCCGAAGGCGGCGTTTGCAAAGTCGTCTTCAACGTTGTCATCGTCTTGGCTAGAACTGGTACTGGTACTGGTGCTGGCACTGGCACTCGTAATTGAAGTGTACGCGCGGAGCGTCGTCCCCCGACAATCAGGCCAAGTTGGATGGCCACACTTGGCAGGTTGGCATTATGCTGTATTATTTACAATGCGAGCGCAACGGGTAAAGGGAGCCACAATCTTTGGCTACAGTGGTGCCACACTTGCATAATAAACTGTTGTAGGCAATGGGCGACATTTTCATTTCGCTGGAGACGTGTCCACTATGCAGGTCCATTATTTTATTTCTGTTTAGCTGCCAGCTGCCTTTGTTGCCACTCCGAGTTGTTTATTTATGTGAATGACTGTGCGTGTGCGTATGCGAATGTGTGGAAGTTGCAAATAAATTTACTAAGCTGCTTAAGAGGCAAGGGCCAGTAGTTCATAAGAGGAAACGCTCCGAGTCGGCGAGTGGTCAGAGTAGATGGCAAGTGACTGGCCAAATGATGCTTAAGGAAATGCCAAGTGGGGTAAGACTTAAATTGGAGTTGAAGTACGAGTAATATGAGCATGATATGCCAGAATGCTGCAAATACAAAAGATGCTGCCCAAAAATACCTTGTTTCATTCGTAAGATGATTGAAAGCTTTGCCAACATCACATGCTTAGATTCATTGCAAAATGAAAGAGCAGTGCAGCAATATAATACTTGTAACCTTTTGGAAAATGAAAGCACATTGTCGAATTTCACAGAGCTTAATACTTTAGAGGAGCTTTAATATATGCACATAATCTATAAGAAAAGCACACTGATGTCAGCTGCTGTGTAGAGCTTTAAACTTTAAGAGAGAATCAATAAATCAACTTTCTCTATTAACTTACTTAAAAAGAGAAGAGCACATTGTAAATCTGCTGAGTGGAGCTTTAAGCCTAAAGTGAGCTTTAATCTATGCACTTTAACCACAGGCTTAAATTACATTTGCTGAAGATTGCCTGCAAGTACGACAAGTATCTAGAAATTGCTCCAATCAAAAGCAGCTCAAAGCGTATGCCACAGAACTTGGCCAAAAGGAAAAAAAACAAGAAGACGAAACTTCTACGGCCCAAATTCACGCTGCACTTGAGTGCTAAGTGGATTGTCGGCACCTTGGAAGTGCAAATCAATTTTCGCTAAATGTTTGCGCTGCCACGAAAACTAAACAGGGCGGAAGACAGCCATCAGGCAAGTGAGTGCGTGAACAGGAAGGAACTGGGAATGGGAATGGGAGTGGGAATGGGAATGGGTCTTGGTTAAGGCGGAGGACAAGGCCACCGCAAAGTATCCATTTGAGTGACTTTGGTTAGAGCTGGGCTGAGCCGCACTGAGTAAATAAATGCCAGTGGCGGTGGCAGCTAACCACAACTGTGCCCTGGTCAGCGGCAGCCGCGTTTGTGGCCAACAATACTCGCAATAATAATAACAACATCAACGGCAACAACAAAAACAACAACAACAACAATGGCAACCCATTAAACTTGAATGCGTCACGCACACGGCATAAGATGTTGCCGAAGCCCGGAGACGTTGGTGTCAATGCCTCAGCCTTTGTCTGTTGCCTTCAAGTTCGGGCTCAACAAGTTCTTTCATTTGGCCTGGGCACGAGCGCATTATGCAAAAACTTTGCAGAAACTTATAGACGACAACATGATTAACAGACAAATGACATTACAAAGCCTTTCACTTTGCGACTGCTCACACTCTCGCTCCCTCTCCCTCTCTCTGCTCCAAACTCCCGAGAAGAAAACAGCAAGTGCGTTTCTTTTTGCCGTAGACAATGCTCAGCCTTTCAGCTGAATGCTGCAAGCAGGCCCTTCTTTGCCAGCCATACGCAAATCAGGTCTTAACCCCTTTTTTGTTTTTGTTGTTGCAACTGCTTTTAGCTGCATGCAACTTGAACTCTTGGCGCTGTCTTTGCTTTCAACGCAAGTTTTTTTTCTGTTTTTTCTCCTCATCTAACTTGCTGGCTAGAATAATGAGCGTTTTGGTATCTCATGGATTTGTCGCTGGCTTTGAAGCTGGCTCCGGCTTTCCACAGCTCATTAGATGCCTGATAAAGTTTGTGTTGCTCGTGCTGCAGAGCAGCCATTAGCAACTAGCGCAGAAATTATCATAATGAACACTGGTCAAACAATATATGTATATAGCAAATGTGAGTATCCAACTATAACATACCCATTAGCATTTATATAATATACTAGACAACACTATAAGCTCGGCGCATTCGATCGAATTAAGCATTACACACAACTCATAACAGAAATAACACTGCCCCTTGACTAGTGATGGCAACAAAATTTCATTCATCGATTATTGAATCAAATGCTTAAGGCCGAGCGATTATTAATCGCAATTAATCGAAGAAAACTGAAAATAATCGATTAATCAAATGCCTTTTTCAATTTGCAGCAATTTTTGCTTTTTTGGATATTTTACATGTTAATGCTGATGCATGTTTGTTGTGTTTCTGCAATATTTTAGTTGCTTTTCACACAATCGGCACTGCACTTCTTTTTCATTAGTTTTGGAACAATATTTCCACACTTTGCTGTATGTTGTTACCATAACCACTAAATTTGGAAATCAATCCTTGACACTATCGAGTGCCTTTATCGAGGTATTTCAACTCATGATTCCATCGATAGTCAAGACATTCCTATGGTCATAAATATCCTTATAAATGTTGTAACTGCAACCGATAGTGCCTGTAGCTTAAGATTACTGTATTATATCGAATGGCTGCACTTTCGAAGTTGTTCCAACTCTAAGACTGCCTGCGGATTAGCTATAGAACCCAATTATATCAAATATAATTGTATGTACTAGCCCATATACGTTACATGTGTAGTAACCATGCAACAACACAATGTTGCATTCATCAAAATACCAAAATTGATATAGAAATTTAATGCAAGCTGCACTCCTCCTCCCGCACTCCTTCGTTACACTCGAACGCTTCGCCAAACCACAGCAGCTGGCGATGGACTCGGACTCGGATTCGGACTCTGGCTCTAGCTTGGACTCCGACATGAATACTGATACGGAGGCGTTGCAGCGTAATCAGCTTGCAGCTATTTGTAGTCTTATTTAGTCTTGAAGCCTCCGTTGGCGGCATCAACAGAGGGACTTAGTCGAGGGCTGCTTCCTACAATTTCTAGAGAACAAACAAAATATAAGTTAAATTTGATAGAACTTACGAGCCAACCCACTGCAATAATTAGACGTATATATGTATAAAGCTAAAGCGGATTTAATATCCTTGTTTTGTTATATCTTGATGTAATTAGCACGCATTCAAAACGTATATGGGAAGCACAAAAGGAAATTCATTTAATTAATTGCTAATTTGTATTTAATCCCTGGCAACCAAGCAGAGCAGTTACTAAGTCTATGTGCCTATGTTTCGGTTAGGTTTAAATCTACTGATGGAAACAAACACTAAAAATTTTACCTATCAGCGAAACATTTTCCAATATTGAGAACTGCATTCGGGCCAATATACCGAGGGGTCCTTGCCAGTGCAACACCAATAAGGAACAGAGTTGCTATTTGCCCAGGGCTTGAGTTACCAATACGCCTGTGCAAATACAAGTAAAACTCACTGTCTACCCCCTACCCCCTACCCGCTCCCCACTCCGGCCAGCTGTGCTCTATAAACATGTCCCAGCTGCCAGTTTGGCACTTCTGTGTACACAATTTTCGGGCATGTGTTTGCCGGAGAATCGTTGTAAACCACGTTGGGCGCCATAAACATTGGCTCACAACTTGCAAAAGTTTCCAAGTATTGAAATCTTTTGCCACACACACGGGCACACACATACACACGCACACACACGCAAAGCAATAAGCATTTGCTGTGCTAACTTTAAGATACAAAACCACAAGCGAGAAAAGAGCTGTTGACCAGACTCCGGAAACTTGGCAGAAGGGATGGGTGTGTGTACTTGTTGTGTCTACACATGCGTGTGCTCTTCTACAAGTGCTTTATTTATTTATTTCTGCTTGTTTTTCGTTTTTTATTATTTTTTCGCTTCCTTCAAGTTTTTAATAAGAAATTATTAAACAACTTGTAGTTTATTTGTTTTTGTTTTTCTTTCAATTTTCCCTTGACCTCAGCATGTGTGTGGGCTGTGTGGGGCTTGTGTGGGTCTGTGTGGGCTGTGTGGGCTGTGTGTAGGCTGTGTGGTGTTTGCGGGGTGTGCGGGTGGACGTGGCCTCGACGCTTCAACAAGCTGAACTGCGCTGTGGTAATTAGTCAACTTGATTGATGAATGCGTTGACTCTGGCTCACATTTTGCGCTGTAGCATACTTTTTGGGGCACAAGACGCGACAAGAAATTGGAAAACTCAGCGAAGCGCGCGGGGATGGGAGTGGAAGTGGGAGTGGGAGTGGGAGTGGGGGCACTGTAATGTCAACGTCATTAAAAGACGAAGGCATTAAAACACTTTGCCTTAATCCAACTGTCAAGCATTAAGAAATTTAAGCATTAAATGCCAAGCCAGAAAATGTTCATGTTGTTGTTGTTGTAGCTGTTGCTGTTGGTTGTTGTTTTTAGGTGTTGTCATTGTTGTTGTTGCTGTTGTTGGTGTTGCCGCTTGCAGTAATAAAGCGCACCGCAGGCATGCGAAAGCCAATTTTCCAAAGAGCGCTGCGGGCGGTGCGACTATTTAATAGCAGGCAGGCAGGCACACACACACACACACACACACACACACACACACACACACACACACACACACACACACATATTAATATATATATATGTATACTACATATGTAGGTATGTGTGCAAAGACGTACATTGAAACACTTTGTAGAACGGCAGCAATAAAAATCCAAGTCTGTAGGCAAGCAGGCGTCAACTGGCACGACACCCCCAACCCCAACCCCATGCATGCCACCCCCCACACACCTGTTCAGACTTGCCGCACAACTCTCATCAGGCGCTGCGGTTGTAATTTAGTGTGCCTAATGAATTTAGTACCGTTACATACCGGAAAGGAGCACGTGAGTGCAAAAATGCGCACTCTGACTGGCATCTGCACATGTGTGTGTGCCTGTGTGTGTGTCCGTGTGTGGGTGTGTGGTTGTGTGTCTAGGCATGTCTGGGTATGTGTAAATATGTGAGAAATCTGCGCGTTGGCAAAACTTCGTTAACCTTTATTAACGACTCGAACCAAGGGCGAAACCGGGTTAGGCGTCTAATTAAAACAGACAAAGGAAGAAAACCAGCTTTGGCCATATGATTTTATAATTCTGCACTTGGTTGTGTGCGTGTGTGTGTGCGTGTGTGCGACGTTTAAAATTAACAATTATTTTTAATTGCCAGGCAGGATCAAATTAGGTGCCGATGGCAGGCTCTGTTGCAGGCTAAGGATATTCACACGCGCACACACTTAATTGCCAGCCATAAAGTATGCTTTCAATTTCGCATACACACACACACAAATTGCTTAGCTCAGACCTCATTAAATATTTTCAGGGTCCTTGTTGTTGCTGCTGCTACTGGCTGTCCTGGCAACTTATTAGAGTTGTTGCTGCTGCCTGCCAATTGGATGGACATTTTCCCAAAACTTGTCAACAACAAACACGCTGGCATATCAATGCAAAGCAGCAGCAGAAGCTGCTTCAGTGCTGCCCATTGCAGTTGATTTCGACGGCCAGCGTAGCGGAAAAGCCAAAAGTAATTTCCTTAAGTGAATATAAATGTTTAATATTTTTGAGCAGCAACAACAGAAACTGAAATAGAAACAGACACTGAAACTGAAACAGGAACAGCTACTGCCCGGCAAGCGTTGCCTGTTTAGAAAAGCCAAGCTGAATTTAAAAGCCAAAACACAGCTCTGTGGCCGTGTGGCAGCAGTGGAAGGTGGCAGCTTGGCCCGTTGCACGGTTAACTTGGCCGCCAACGGGCAAAAAGTGCTTAAAGTTTTATGCGAAATTGAAGTTGGCTACACAAATACTTAGTCGGGTAGAGGTGGGGAGGTTCTGGGCGTTCAAGTAATCGCTGCTCCTTGCATAATATTACCCATACTCTTACTCGTACAGCCAGGCAATATCAAAATCAGGTGTTGAGATTTAAATGGATTTGGGTATTGAATTGGCAGTAGATTGGATCGTATGCTCAATGCACACAGCTCCTGTTAACGCGTTAAAGCTAACGGCTAATGACTTGCCAGCTTTGGGATTGCAAGCCAACTAAATAAATACTCGTAGCTCAGGCTTTGATTAGTTTATTTGCCCGCTCGTCGAAAAATGAGACACAATTAAATAGTTGGTAGCTACATTACATGCCAATGTAGCTACACACACAAATTGATCATGACAAATATAAGTATTAAGCTCATTTGAATCTCGCGCTCGATACAAACACTCATACCATGTATATCGATAGCAGAGTAACAGAAATGTACGCTTAACATTAACATTAAAATTAACATTAACATTAACATTAACATTAACATTAACATTAACATTAACATTAACATTAACATAAACATTAACATTATCAATAACATTAACATAAACATTAACATTAACATTAACATTAACATTAACATTAACATTAACATTAACATTAACATTAACATTAACATTAACATTAACATTTACATTAACATTAACATTAACATTAACATTAACATTAACATTAACATTAACATTAACATTAACATTAACATTAACATTAACATTATCATTAACATTAACATTAACATTAACATTAACATAAACATTAACATTATCAATAACATTAACATAAACATTAACATTAACATTAACATTAACATTAACATTAACATTAACATTATCATTAACATTAACATTAACATTAACATAAACATTAACATTAACATTAACATAAACATAAACATTAACATTAACATTAACATTAACATTATCATTAACATTAACATTAACATAAACATTAACATTAACATGAACATGAACATTAACATTAACATAAACATTAACATTAACATTAACATGAACATGAACATTAACATGAACATTAACATTAACATTAACATTAACATTAACTTTAACATTAACATTAACATTAACATTAAGATTAACATTAACATTAACATTAACATTAACATTAACATTAACATTAACATTAACATTAACATTAACAGCAATAAAGCATTCATATGAATATCAAACTGAACGTAAATTTATTGTTAACTTCAGCTGCCATTATAAGCTGACAGATATTAAGACTCTCGCTAGACTTCAACAAATAAAACTCACCAGAAGACGACGGTCACACAAACATTACCAACATGCATTATATAGACAAAAACCTTAACAACTCATGCACATTTTGCAACCAATCCCCCATAAACATACGGCATATCCTAATCACATTTCCCTCCTTTACATCCCACAGAAAATCCCAACTTCACAACATAAATCCATTAAATCCTAAACAATAAAATATAACACAATATTCAATTACGCACATCACAAGCGCTCATTCACACATTATTCATAAAATCGTACATCCATACAAATCTTGTAAATAATCTTCTTTAATACATATATACACATATATTTCATACATTCCCTATAATAATGTAAATAATAACTATCAAATGTAACTCCAGCTGAAGGTCCTGGCCAGCCACGGCTAAGAATTTAATGTTAACTCATAGTTTAAACTAGAAGTTATCATTATATAAATAAGTAAATAGATATTGAAACTCGACCAACATGTTCATGTTAAAGTTAAAAGCCGATTTAACTTGCAATTGGATTGGAATTTCAATCTGCATTACACTTTATCTGCCTTAAATTCTTGCCCTCAGCGTGCTGAATGCATATTCAATTTTATAACATTTTTCATTTCATATTTTTGACATTTATCCGGACATTTATTAATAAGTGTTTCTCGTTCAAAAAGATTCAATTAAATTTTACTTTATTCACACAAAAAAGCTGTATGTTGATCAGACTGTCTGACTGTGAAGCCCAGAAGACATTACAACTGTCTTGAACTTTGACATGAACATGAGATAACCGACTTTAATATGCAACAGAAAAGAAACAGCTTTGAAAGCGCCTGAAAGCTTTCAGCTGTCAATAGTTGTGTGAATAAAGCTGACTTGAAGCTGAAAGCCTGATTAATGACAACTCTTCACCTCTCCTCTATTGTCCCCTCCCCATTCTAACCATTTGAGCTTTGCCTAAGGCACTTTCTGCTATGCTGTTCCGCAAGAATGATCCCCCGTCTCTGCGGTTTTCACAAGTGTTTGGAAACATCTACGAATACCCGCAACCAGAGGTAGCCAAGCGCAGCTAATGCAATTCACAAGAGAATTCAATGTGTATAGGTTTAATTATTTGGGCTGCCAGAGGCGCCACTAAAATGTTCAACATTGTTGTGCCCTAATTAAAGGCAAATGCCCAAGTAAATATTTTGCCAGCGGGCGATGTACCATGGCGAAAAAGTCACCAAATTGGAAATCAAATTACAGCGCGCATAATTAAATTGCCTTATCAAAATTTCATTCAAAAACAGCTGTCAGAAGCTCAAATTTATGGCAGCAGTCGGTCTGAAAATGCAGCAAAACTGTGGACCAAGCTGCCAAATAAAACGGCCAAGTGACAACAAAAAAGGCAGGCGAAACTTTTAATTGAATTCCTTTCAGAAATCTTGCTAATGCGCACAATTTAATTGTCAGCATAAGGATAAAGTCCTGGGCTGCCGCCTCAGATCCTGTTAAAGCTTTAACAACACTCGAGTGCATGACAAATTCATTAAATGCACAAAGCCCGTAAAGTGCACGTCGCCCGCAGGACGAAAAGCCGAACATTTTACAAAATTTTATACAGTCCCTGACCGTAATTACACCACAGAGTTGCCATAGAGCGACCAGGGTTGGACGCTGAGGTAGGGTGTAGGGTGGAGGGTGGATGGTGGAGTGTTGAGGGTTGCTTTCAGTTCAGCATTACGTGCAACACACGCAACTGCACCAGAGAATAAGATGCATACCACTCCACCCTCCCCTTCAAATGGCCACCTCATTTGTTGCCTTGTATGTGGAACACCTGAGTTCTTTCTGACAGGTGTTTGCCGGACCTATCATTTCCCTGTCGCGCTTCAAGACCTTCGCATTCTTCACATTCCTTATTTAAATTAAATTTCCCTTTGAGTGTCCCTTCATGCAATATAAGCGCTGACATTGTAAAATGCGAGAATTAAATGTGGTTTTTTAATGCTGAACGTAAGGAATATTAATTTAATGAATTTAGTCATGTCAGTTATTGAAACAGTAGTTTATTATTAGTTAGCTAGCAACAAATAGTTTATTAATGTTGTAAACTAAAATAGTTATCACAAAGTTGTTTCAGTTTAATTAATTATGTCATGAGAGTTATTATAAAACAAGTTTATTATTACATAGAGCTTATCCATCAAACTGCCAAGTTGGCTCAAGTATTCGAAAAAATATATTTTCTTTTAATTGAAATTAATGGAAAAACTTTCAAATAAATCAAGAAGAAATCATGAATGCTAGCTTTTATTGCTCTTTGTGGTTTCTTTGCCAGTTCCATGATTATCAATTATATGTAATTCTCCCATGACTACGATACATTATTCTCTTAAAAAGTGTCCTTGATATGCGTCCAACAAATCTGTTAATATGACAAATATTTGCTTTTAATTCCAGCCAGCAAAGGACAACAACGTTTCGGATCAGGATGCGAGCTGTAAGCGCAGCAGCGCCCCCTTTGCTGCTGGTGGTGTTTCTCCAAGTGCTCCACTGGCAGCTGAGCGAGGCCGTCTTTGGACGCGATGATTGCAAGGACCTGACCATCTCGTCCTGTGAGTGCGCCCCCTCGTTGTCCGAGTATGAGCTCAGCTGTCCCGGCAACAGCTACAATCCCAAGTTCAAGATCACTATCATGCCCGGCTCGACAGTTCAGATGGAGTGCAATCTGACGGATGCCAATGAGTACAAGCAGCTGCCAATGTTGAACATTGGCAACATTAACATGGTGCAGATTCGACGCTGCCCGCTGCCGTTCCATACGCCCATAGCGGGCATTATGGACCATTTGGGCATTAAGAACACCAAGGTACTCATCTTCGAGGGCAATGATCTGGGCATGAATGTCACTCGCACACATTTGGAGCGCCTGCAGAGCCTGCAGCGGCTGCGCTTTGCCGCACGCAGATTGCCCTACATACCCGAGGATCTGTTGCACGATATGCATCATCTGAACTGGCTCGATATGCGTGCCGCCAATCTGGGCGAGCTGCCGGCCCGACTGTTTGCCAATATGGAGAACTTGCAGTTCCTCGAGCTGGGCAGCAACAATCTGAAGCAATTGCCGCGCGGCCTCTTTCACAATCTGCACAAGCTGCTGCATTTGAATCTGTGGAGCAATCAGCTGCACAATCTCAGCAAGCACGACTTCGAGGGCGCCACCTCTGTGAAGGATGTCGATTTGCATAACAATGGCATTGTCCAGCTGCGGCCGGATGTCTTTGCCCTGCTGACCAACGTGACCGAGATCAATCTGAATAGCAACAGCTTCCGCTCACTGCCCGAGGGTCTCTTCGAGCACAACAAAAAGCTGCAGCAGGTGAAGTTGCAGAACAACCGCGTGGCATTGCCAACACTGCCAGCTCACCTGCTTGCCAATCTGCCAGAGCTGCGCACCCTGTATTTGCGCTGTGAGCTGGAAACGATCTCTGCCGATCTCATTGAGAACTCAACGGCACTGACAGACATCTCGCTGATGGACAACCTGCTGATCACACTGCCAGCCAAGCTGCTGGAGCATCAAGTGAATCTTGTGAATTTGGATCTGCATAAGAATCGGCTTACCCATTTGCCGGATAGCATCTTTCATCGTTTGTTGAAATTGGAGAATCTGAATCTAGCTGATAATCAGCTAACTGAAATTTCCAGGTACGTTTAAAACACCCAATGACATTAGCTTTAAACAGCTTTCATTTCCGTATCTTATAACGTCCTGCAAACATTTTTGATCGAAAAATATAAGAATATATTAATTCCTAATACTTGAGGGACTTGTCGCTATTCTATCGCTTTCTTATCTTCCATCGGAAAGGAGTAGATCGATTTGTCGGCACTTCTATGGGATGAAGTTAGAAAGGCGATAATTAACTGTTCACATTCGTAAGGATATTGCGGAAGTGAATTTCCTTAAATATTCCGATTTCGATCAATACGTCAAGCTGGTTTATTGAATCTTATCCCAAAGACAAGTGAATTGAATCCACAAAATCTTCAATTCACTTTCGGTAGATATTGCTAAATGTGAAAGCAAGAACACGTCAAGTTATTGTTATTTTTAGATATTACTTCGCGTTCAAACTGTGTGTTGCCTGATTTATCTGATTTTTGGTTTTATTCATTCATTAATAACATTTCTATTTCTTTGCCTTCTTACAGCACACTTTTTAGTAAACTGGGCAATCTGAAAAGTCTGCGGATGAACGATAATCAGCTGATAAATATACGTCCCCAGGCTTTTGTCGGCAACCCATTGATGCGACAACTCAACTTGGCCAACAACCGCATCAATCTGCACGAGTATTTGACGCCAAACGACTTGGGAAGGGACTTTGGCTCGCCGTTTGCACATCTCCGGAATCTGACGACACTCAATCTGCGGAACAATTCGGTGATGGTCGTCTTCAGTGATTGGAAGTACACAATGCGCGAGCTGCAGGAGATTGATCTGAGCTATAACAATTTCACGTCGCTGGACTACTCCGATCTGGACTTTGTGTCCGCATTTGATCTGACCATCAATATGAGCCACAATCAAATTCGGACCGTTCATTTCTACAAGCAAACCGATTTCCAGTCCCTTGAAGAGGGCCAACGACTTGTGCATGGTGTGAAATCTGTGCGCGTGGATCTCAACGATAATCCTTTGGTCTGCGACTGTATTTTGCTACGCTTCCTGCAGGTGGTGCGTGGTGATATTAAGCCCGATTATGCTAAGAATTTGGTCACAGACACGGATCATTTGAGCTGCCAAGCGCCCACTTCTCTGGAGAAGCGTCCAATTCGCTCGGTGCATCCACGGGAGCTGCTCTGCAACTTCGATCATGCGGAGGATCCAAATGAAAGACGCTGCCCAAGTAAGTGCGATTGCTTGGTGCGCACATTCGATTCCACGCTGATTGTCAACTGCTCGAACGGGGATCTGACCAAGGTGCCCAAGCTGCCGCGCCTGCCCCCCAATCTGCTCGAAATGGAGCTGTATGTGGAGAACAATACGCTGCTCAAGCTGCCGGCCAGCAATGCGCCAGGCTACGAGAATGTGACCCGTCTGCATCTGGCGGGCAACAATATCACCCAGCTGGAGCTAAGCCAGCTGCCCAGCAGACTCAAGTACTTGGATTTGCGTCGCAATCAGCTGCAGCAGCTCAACTCCACAGTGCTCGGCTACCTGAACACCAGCATGGACGGGCTAGTCATGCAGTTATCACAGAATCCCTGGCGGTGCGACTGCGATGCGTGGGAGTTGCTGCTCTTCACCCAGAAGAAATACGAGCATATTCCTGATCACACAGACATGTTTTGCTTGGACGCGGAGATGCCCACGCGACTGATGGAGCTGAACATCAATGACATATGCCCGCAGCCCAAGAACCTGATCATTGCGATCATTGTGGTTATCTCGCTCGCCGGCTTCTTGGTGGGCATCAGCGCAGCGCTTTACTACAAATACCAGCAGGAGATCAAGATCTGGCTGTACGCGCACAATCTGTGCATGTGGTTCGTCACCGAGGCGGAGCTGGACAAGGACAAGAAGTTCGATGCATTCATTTCGTACTCGCACAAGGATCAGAGCTTCGTTGAGAAGCATCTGGTGCCGCAGCTGGAGCATGGACCGCAAAAGTTCACACTTTGCGTGCACGTGCGTGACTGGCTGGTGGGTGGCTTCATACCCGAGAATATTGTGCGCTCCGTTGCCGACTCGCGACGCACCATCATTGTGCTCAGCCCGAACTTCATTGAGTCCGACTGGGCCCGCATGGAGTTCCGTGCGGCGCACAGATCGGCGCTAAACGAGGGACGATCGCGGGTTATTGTCATCATCTACTCGGATATTGGCGACATTGAGCAGCTGGATGATGAAATGAAAGCGTACCTGACAATGAACACCTATTTGAAGTGGGGCGATCCGTGGTTCTGGGACAAGCTGCGCTATGCACTGCCGCATCGTGCGCCCATCAGCAATTCGGGCAACGGCGCGCTGATCAAGTCGGCGCTCAAGGGCTCCACAGATGACAAGCTGGAACTGATCAAGCCATCCCCAGTAACGCCACCGCTGACTACACCGCCCGGTGACACCACCAAGAATCCGTTGGTGGCCCAGCTAAACGGTGGCACTCCCCACACAGCCATCATGATTGCCAATGGCAAGAATGGACTGACGAATCTCTATACGCCGAACGGCAAGGCTCATCATGGCAATGGTCACATCAATGGCGCCTTCATCATCAACACGAACGCCAAGCAGAGTGACGTATAGAACTGGCACACAATGGAGCCCGATCAGCAGCTCCTGTTTCATTGAGGCATCTATCTTTACGCTATGACCAACCCCAAAATTCCAGCTGAATGTAAAAAGCCTAGAAAAAATAATTACACTCATATTCATTTTATTCTGTATGTTGTGTGTGTGAATGTGTGAATGTGCGATTGTGCGTGTGTGCGCGAATGTGTGTGTTTGTCAAGTTGATTAATCTAACATAGTTTAAAAGAAAAACAAAAATTGCATCTCTTGCTGGTAATTCCCATGCATAAAATTGGTGAAAATTTCAATTTTCAATATTTCATGTGGCCTTTGTTGACATATTAAAAACTTTAAACAAAAAACTTAACAAAATTTGTATAACTTAAGCTACTTAGAGCTTATCATTCTGTTTAGCATTATGTAACTATATATAAGTTAATCATAGGTATCCTAATTATTTGTACATTTATTAAACCTAACAATGATATTGTATATTTTAATTTTAAGAAAACCGCGCGAAGCTAATGAAAGCTCACAATTCACTAAATTATCTTTTATTTTAAAGATATTTTTTGCACGAATCTCAAGTTTTACTTAACTTTTGAACAAATTGAGCTTTATTTTGAACAACCTATTATTTGTTATAGCTATAGAGTAAAGCACATGCAATATACATACATACATATGACGTATCCAAATAGTAGCATATAAACTGTGCCGTGTACTGAATGTAATTAAAAAAAAAAAAAAAACATCAAATATTATCCACTATGTATGTATTAGAACCTAGCTAAGAGAGCTTCTTCAAAACACACACACACAACAAATTTACCACTGTACATACTACACCAATTGGAAAACATTGTAAACATAAATTTTTCCAAAATCTCATTCAAATATACCAGTATGATTAAAGACAACTTTATAGCGACACTTTTATCTAAAGTACTCATAAATGCACATCAAACACGGCATACTATCACATCACTTTATCAACTTTACGCATATTTCTTCATTTCACATTTCAATAATCTACAAATCATACACATACACAATATGTTAAATAAATGTAATTAGCATTAAAATATCATATAAGTAGCTATGTCATGTCTCTGAAATGTATTGCCTAAGGTACCTACAAGTTTATGCAGACACACTCATTTACTTATACAAATATATGACATACATCATTGATTGTAATTGTGTATGTAAGGTATACAAATGCATAAAATAAATAAAATATATTTTAAAATTTAACATATGCCTGGTTTTAATTATTTGCTTCATTACCTTGAGACATCTGCTGCGCAAGAGAAATGGATCAGACGAACAGAATAGAACAGAACAGCAAGTGATTATAAATTTGAATTCCAGCGAATTTTCTATATTTCTTTAAATTTTCGCCTGGTAATGAATTCTGGTTGTTATACAAGACATATATGTAGTGCATACCTCTAGAGATTCGGCAGACAAAATATGGAATAGGATAAACAAAACGAATTTGAAACAAGAAAGAACGGCTATCTTCGGGTGCCGAAGCTATATACCCTAGCAGCAATGTTTTTATACTCTGTTCCCGAAGGGAAAAAGAGTATATTGGGGTTGCTAAATGTCCGTCTGTCCGTATGAACGCAATTTTTTTCCACACCCTTGAAGCTATAGCAACCAAACTTGGTACACATGTTGGTGTATACCCTCAATTTATGAAGTGTCGAGGTCGACCACCCACTCCCAACCCCCTGAACAAATCTGCATCAAAACAATTGTGACCCCCACCCCCTTCCCCAGCAAATGAGCAAAATCTATATTTCTCACACCTGTACAGATAGAGTCATGAAATTTGACATACAGACTACTGTTTTCTTCGCGTCTCTTTTCAATCCCACAAATAACCAAATTATATAGGACTGGGAACATAGTATTCTGCAGTCGGGTGCGTTCGACTGCAACTTTCTTACTTGTTTTTATTTGATACGTTTCGTTTCGTTACAAACTTAAGACTAAACTCTACAAATTATTGTTATGCTGCAATAGCCACATCTTCCATTCTATACAGTGTTGGTGGCTATTGCTTACGTTATTATTTGGGAAAGGAATTATGCTGTCGATGCAATTATTTGTTGATCGTTTGCATTTGACATATGTATGTATATGTTGAGAAGCGGCAGAGCCTGTTGGCTCTGTTGGTTCTGTTTGATTATTGTTATATCTAGTGAGGGTATAAAGTTATATTACTATGTTACTCCCCTTTTCCTTGACCGAAGTACGTCCTCGAATTCGGAAGTGTATGCATAAGGCGGTTATTAATATACCTATAATGATTGTAGTGTGTAAAATAATTTCTTGTCTATATGATTTTTTTATGTAATAATTAATTTCTTTACTCATGTGGCTTATTTCATTTAAAGGATTAGATGTAGTGGTTTTGTTTAACAATATTTCTATCTTCCACTGTAATTGTTACGTTATTTATTTGGATGCCACATTGGTTAACTTGAATTATTTGGTTACCTGTAACTGAAAATGGTGAGTTTATGCAATTGGAGAATATTTGTGTTTTTTTCTTGAGTGGTTTAAATAAATATGTTTAATAGTATTCTCCCTAATAATAATTTTGGTTAATAATTATTGGATTTGATTTTTATTTAATATTATTTTTATTATTATTTATATATTTAAAATGTATAAATGTGGGAAAATATTACTTTTTAGGATCATTGAAATTATTTTTACTTTCTTTATGCTTATAATTCCCAAATGGTTTTAGCATGTATATGATGAAGTGCCAGAATTTTGCCCTACATTCTTACTATTATTTTTATTTTTAGTGATTGACATAGTTTTCAAAAAAGCCACGTTCGGGCTTTGATTGAATTTATATTGTCACTAATTTCACTTATACTTCCCGTATCCGCTGTGTTCTCAAGTGTTATTTCTTTGTTTTTAACAAAAGTGTAATCGTATTCGTTGATTCACTTTGTCACTATTCCACTTATACATCCCGTAAACGCGGTGTTCTGAAGTTTTATTTTTTAACAAAAGCTTAATCGTATTCGCTGATTAACTTTGTCAATATTTCACTTATACTTCCCGTTGTTATTTTCGTTAACGCAGTTTTCTAAAGTGAGGTTCTTTTGCGGATAAAATTTTGTATCGTATTCGTCGATATAAGCTCTTATCCTACCGGATGCGCCAAAAATGAACTTGAGCTAATTTGTATACTCTGTTCCCGAAGGGAAAAAGAGTATACTGTGTTTGCGAAATGTTCGTCCGTCCGTATGAACGCAATTTTTGTCCACACCCTTGAAGCTAGAGCAACCAAACTTGGTACACATGTTGGTGTTCACCCTCAATTTATGAAGTGTCGAAATCTTAATTTATGTCTGATTGCTTCTATGTGTTCCGATTTTGATCAAATTATAGGAAACTATTTGAAGTATTATAAAACTCTCACTTAGTTTGGATGAAATATTTGTATAAGCAAAAAGTTTGATATAGTGATATGTTGGTCTGATTTTGACTAAATACTAAGGATACATTAATAAACATGTTTTTGTATGAAAAACATATTTGTCGATCGATCATTCCTATGGCAGCTATATGTAATAGTGGTCCGATCCGGCCGGTTCTGACATATGTATTGCCTGCAGCAAAAAGTAGGGTCTGTGCCACGTTTTATTGCGATAGCTTTAAAACTGAGAGACTAGTTCGCAAAGACTCGGCTATTCATGCTGATTCAGAATATATACTTTGTTGGGTCGCAAATGTCTCCTTCGGTCCATTACACATTTTGAGACAAAATTATAATACCCTGCTAGGGTATAAAAATAACAAACAATGTACTATATATAAGTAATTTTTCATTTATTTTCAAATATTTTATACAGAGCATATACATATATAATTAGGCGTACCATCCATTGGTTACGTATTTATTAAAATTGGATAGTTTTTACAAAACGGTTTAATAAACTAAAAAACATTATAGTAACAAAAGCGACCAAATTAAGTACATATCGCCCAGTCTCATATCACACAAAATACGACAAAAATACAAACATTGGGAGTGAATAAATAAAAAAAAATTGTCTCAAATATCTAAATACAGAATTGTTGTTCAAGAAAACATACGAATATGTAATACGTAAAGAAATTAAAGCCTATTTGAGACAACAAATGGGTTGCTTACGCGTGTATAGTTGTTTTGAAAATACTTTTGGAGTTACAAAGCAATTGTCATATGCAATTCTCTGGTATTTAGCTTTAGTTAAGGGCTTTGACTTTACATGTGAAGTGCTGGTATATAAAATATATAATATTGTTTAGGCATATATATATATAGATCCATTAACTGGGTTAGCATGTTCGTCGTTGTCATCAAGACGTATTGTACATAAGTAAGTAAGTATATAATTAGCTTCCCTCAACATTTCATTACTTGTCTATTACTAGTTATTAGCTCACAATCAGTTGCGTTTTCGGTCTTTGGTGTTGAACGTTCAAAACTTTGGGATTTTTCATGTCTTTTTCAGTTTTCTATACGTCTCTTGGTTAACTTTGAAAAGCAGTCAGTATGCGCCACTGCCGGCCACATTCTGGGATCGAAAGTCCCCTTCTAAAGCAGCATATCATCATCACTCTCTGTAAACTCGCCGTTCGGCTCCAGCAACAGATTGGCCTCCTCGTTCGATTGCACCTGCAATGATAATATTTGTAGAAAATACTTGACAGATGCCATGCAGCTATCTCATACCCTGGAATATCGAACCGCTGAGTTGCTGCGTTGGAACAGACGACGCACGCGTCGCCTACGCGCCGGCGAAAAGGCAAACATTCCCACGCATGCCACAAAGAACGTCACGGACAGAATTATACCCATGATGGCTGTAAAATGACGTCAAATTAAGGAAGGATATCTAAGTTTCTTGGCTAGCTGCACTTACTGCCCACGGAGGCCGTTGGGCTGATCACAGCTGCCGGTTGAATTGTTGCTGCAGTTGTGGCTGCTTCGGCTGGCTTACCAGTTGGCGTTGCCTTCGTGCTGGTGGTGGTGGTGGTGCTAGTGCTGGTGCTAGTGCTAGGCTTAGCAGTGGTGGTTGTGGTGGTGCTACTGCTGCTGCCTCCGGCATCCTCCTGCTTCACGTCGAGGCCCAGAAACTGGCAAATGCTCGGCGTGCGCTGTTCAAAGAGCAAACTGCACTGCGTGTCCTGCAACAAAAGCAAGCGAATAGCAAACCAGATGCTTGTAATTAGAAACTTTCTTCATTAAGTGCAAAGAAAATAATAAATAAATAAATTGATATGGGAAAAATACATAAATTCCAAATGGAGGGCAGTTTCTCGTGCTGCGCTGGCCCCCTTGGCGCTTACAAAAGGGCTGCAAATTGTGGAGCAACAACTGCTTGCAACTTATTTTTACCATCTCCCCGGAGTCGTCACACGCCATCCGTCCGGCTGCACGCTGCGTGTAACACTTTCGGCCAAAGACCGTTTCCGGCGCGGCCAGCGAGCAACAGCGAAAATAACAACAACAGCAAGTAAAACATAGAAACAGAAACGAGGCGCTGCAAATGTGCGCATAATTTAAAAACTTTTGCGGCGGCTGCAACTGGCAACTGGAAGTGGCAAAAACTCGCGTTGCACAACTTCGCCGACGTCCCGGGTCGCACAACCCTGCCGTGGCGCCGCCCCAGACACGAACTAAAACATGTCGAGGACACTGTGGATGCCGAGGACGACGAGGTGGACGCCAAGTAGGCGGCAGACGCATTAAAAAGTTTGCAGCCATTTAAAATCCCATTTCATTGAATCGCTAATTTTCCGACAGGGTCGCTGCCGGTTTTCAAACAAGTCCTTCTTGCCTTTGTTCGCCTTGCCAGCTGGCAAAAAAATAACAAAACTGTCACGTTGTGTGTGTGTGAATAGTTTAGGAGTTTTATGCATGTTCTCTGTTGTGCCACTGCATTTCATTTTGCCGTACTATGTGTGTGGTCTTAGAGCATACAACAGCAGCAGCAAGTTATATACGGATGGCCATAGCGTCTAGCAGTTTACGCTGGTGACGAAAGCAACATAAATAAATTGTTATTTAATGCAAAACTACTGGCAATCAACAACAAACACAATTGAAATGCTTGTACCTCGAGAGACACATATTAAGCAAGAAAAACCCACGAGAAGTTATACTTACCTACAAATCAAATCATCAAATTTCACCTTTCATCGATTACGGTCATCAAAGTTACTATAAAAGGCTATTTCTGGTTAAATTTCATGCTAAAAATTAAACAAATTCCGAGCTGTAAGGTTTTAACAACCAAAATAGCTCTACCTCCCAGGGTTCCAACTCCCATAACTGTGTCAAATATCTGCCAATTTTCACAGGGAATGTCTTTTTAATCATAATTTGTACTCTAACTGGAAGTAATTGAAAACTTAATGTGAATTTGACCAACTTATGGACAAAAAAAGGTTTGCCAACCAACAAATGTTTAGTTATCAATAGTTTTTACTCCCTGTACCCATAAAATGGGTAAAAAGGGGGTACTAAATCTGTGCAAATGTATGTAACAGGCAGAAGGAGACATCTCCGACCCTATAAAGTATATATATTCTTGATCAGTATCAAAAGAGATTTCGATTTGGCCATGTCCGTCTGTCTGTCCGTCTGTCCGTTTGTCCGTCTGTCCGTATGAACGCGTCGATCTCAGCAACTACAAGAGCTAGAGACACCAAATTTGAAATGTAGGTACCTGTATAGCATACGCAGATCAAGTTTGTTTCCAATTTCAGATATCTCCCCCCGTTTCCCTGCAATCCAATAAAAACGTTTTACAGGAACAATTCTAAAGAAATAGCATTTAGATTTGGCATGTACAATACTTTAGCCTCTTTTAATCTACTGTCCAAATTTCAAGTCGATCAGATAATAAACACGGAAGTTATGCACGATAGAAGATTCAGTAATGCAGCGAGAGGGGGAAGAAAAAAACCAATTAAAATGCCTCGCTTGCGCTGTCGCTTTTGCCGCCTGTGTGCGTGCGTCTTTGTGTATGTGTGTGTATGTGTAAGTGGACGTAGATGTGATTGAATGTTTTAGACCTGGGTACAGGGAGTTTCGTAGTCGGGTATACTCGACTATAGCATTCTTACTTGTTAAATTTTGTTTTCATTAAGATGGGGAAACTATCCACTTATAAATTATAGCTATTTGGAAACAGCATTGAACTTTGTCAGGTGAAAGATTCTTTATAGTTATATTCACCTAAATATGACAGAATTTTCTATGCATTTTTCTTTCTTTAATATTAACTAGTCAAATTTTAACATAAATATTATTGGAGGCAGCCTTATGCATTTAAACTAATATTTTTTTTGAATTGACCAACTACACAATTGTTTAAAGGCCACTTAATGCCAACGAGAACTGGCAACCTGTTGCATTCATTTAATTGAGCATGAAATTCATGTCAAGTAGACAGACGGATGCTGTGAACACAAATGCCATAACGTACGCTTGACAAAGAAATGAAATTAATAACACCTCCATGATGTGTGTAATGCAATTAGTGGCAATCAGACAAACATTCCAACAACTCGTGGCGAACAGCAGCTCGTGCGTGTGTGTCCATTCACCCAATCCCAATCCCAATCCCAAACCCCAACCGAATTCAAATCCTGATTCCAGACCCATCCCGCCATGCAGTTGCTAGCTGCTTGCAGCTATTTGTGAACTGGTTTAAATTGGGGTCAATTGGTTTGTGCCAAATGCGAGTATTGCAACAAGCTGTACCTGCAACTAGCACATACAACTAAGCTGGGTGTAGAACGTCGCCCGACTCTTTAACCAGCACAAACAAAGGGCAAACAAACAAAAACAGAAATTAGGAAGATTTAGTCTAAAGCACGTGACTAGTAGATACCCTACACCCATTCAAATAATATCTTTAAGAATGCTGTTGCAATTTGTTAAGTTCGATTTCTATCTAAGTTATCTGAAATTTTAAATAAATATGTACTGAGTATGGTTTATGAGAGCCTCCATACCAAATTTGCTGGCTCTAGCTCTTACAGTCTCTAAGTTCAACGGACAAACCGAATGTCCTCGACTGATCGTGCTGATCAAGCTAGATTTCTTCCTATTCTAGATTTATTTTTAAAAAAATTTGTATATAATTTAATTAAGCAAGTTTTTTGCTACCAATCGTGGCAGCTAAAGCAAGTTGTACATATTATAGATTTCAGTTTCAAACATTTTTAATTTAATTCTGCTCCAAAAAGTATACTATATTCCTTTCTTTGGCATTAATGGAGTGAAATTCAGAACAGGAGTTAACATATTTACTTCAGGGGGTCGAATATGTCCCTTTATGATACCCATTTTATCCACTGGATTGCTACAGGGTATAAAACCGACACTGAGCCTACCTACAAAATGGACAGACAAATATTTTCAATTGCTGGCGGCGCCTCCTTTGGCCATTTGTGCGTAATGGAGTACAACTGTTATACCAGCTATATGCATCACTCTGTGTGCGTGTGTGTGTGTGTGTGTGTGTGTGTGTGCTCTTCTGGGTGTGTGTGTGTGTTATGTTAAACCTCAGGCACTAATTGCTGCATTTTCGGCATGTTCGGACCAAGCTAGAGCACAAGCTAATAAAATTGCCTGCGTCGGTTAGACCACTAATTACAACGTGCTGCAAATTGACAATATTGCAACAATATGCGGTTGTCTTATTTTACATGTTCACAATGAAAACAGAACGCAAAATCAATTAGGGGAATGCATTGGAAACATGACAAAAGAGTGCGAAAGGACCCTCGAACTTCAATGAAATTTATAGAACAGTCATTCAATGCTGGGATCTATTTTAACAGTTGAAATCGAAATCAAATCTGAATATCAATTTAATTTATACAACTACTCAAGTATTTAAAACAGCCTAGAAACATTAAAGCTGCAATAAATGGGGAAATAATAACCAAGGAAGGGAATGTTTAACAACTTTTAATTAAAGTGAAATCTCTGCCACAATTCAGGCCACGGAAGCTTCACAAGGTTTTGTGTTAATTGTGAGTGAAAGCCCTGCAGCTGGCATTCTGACAATGACAATTATTTGATAAACAACAGGCAAAAGCAGATGGTGATAAAGAAGGGTCAGCGCCAAGTCAAAGCTCGTCTGCGCCTGGCGAAAGCAAAAGGCAGCAGGACTTACAAACAATGGCTAAAAGAAGAGTTGAAACCGCCGGTGTATCTGCGATCTAAGGCAAAGGCCAAAACCAGGACAAGAAGGGAGCATAAAATGTTGCAGCTGTAACAAGTCGGGCACCTGTATTTAAGCCGCATACCCTATAAACGCCTTTAAAGGGGTTGGCAGGCACACGGAGGCATTACCAGCATTCTCACTAAACATTTTCAGCGTGTCAATCTCAGTGAGCTACAGCCAGCAGAGTTGGTATGCAGGCTTTCAATCAGAGCAGCATTTTTAAAGAGTACAATGTGTGTTTCGGTAATTGGACCTACGTACAGGGTATCTGCTAGCAGAGCACTCATTGCGATTGTTAAGAGACAACAAAGGCTCGTCCAAAACAAAAGCTCGCTGCCGGCTAAAAGCAAGGACTACAACTATGTTCAAGTAAAAGACACCCAGAAAGAAAAGAGCGAGCTGGCAAAACCAAAAGCCTTACAAGTCGGTAGGCAACATTTCTGCTGAAAGGCAAACAACAACACAGCACAACAACAACAACAGAAACAAAAAAATGGCTGGCAAAGCGGATTTGCCAAGTGGTAAGCATAACAAAGGACACCTGCCACATTGTTTTGTGCCCAGTTGCTACGCTGTGCGGCCTTTCTATGCACATTTCTTATACATTTCTACTTTGAAGCTAGAAGCTAGAGTTTTCAAAAGCACCTCGCTGCTGAAGGACATGCGCAAGGGACGAGCGCGGCACACATGCAAAAATGTGTGTTAAATCCACTTAGAGCTTCTCGCCTTTTTGTGTCTGTCACACAAATGCATGCTAGTCTCTTCTATAGACCCAATTCTTAAAATACTTATCAACTTGTCTTGGAATTTAAGTATTTTGTATTCTGTTGGATTTTTAAAAGCTGGGGAGTTTACTTATGTTATCGATTTGAGCTTCTCAAATGTCTCAATAATGAATATTTCTCTTTAATAAAAGAGTGAGATTAAATTAAGAGCTTTTTTAAAGCATTGCAAAATTTCATTTTACAATTTTAAACAGTTGTTTTTGGATAAATAACCAAAAAATAATCAATAATAATCAATAAAAAATAAAAGGAATATCTCTAGAAATCTAGAGAGCAAGCAAATATTTAATTGACAAAGTTGTTATCCGTGAAAAAACTTTTAAAAGCCTAGGGCATCATTATACCCTAGCAGAGGATATTATAATTTTGTCTCGAAATGTGTAATGAAGGAGACGTTTCCGACCAACCAAAGTATATATATTCTAAATCACCATGAATAACCGAGTCGATATAGCGATGTTCGTCTGTCCGTCTGTTTCTATGCGAACTAGTCTCTCAGCTTTAAAGCTTTCGTAATGAAACTTGGCACAGACAGATTTTCTTTTGCTGCAGGCAGTACATATGCCGGATCGGACTACTATAACATATAGCTGCCATAGGAATGATCGGTCGACAACTATGTTTTTGTATGAAAAACTTTTTATAGATCCTTAGTAAACTCACCCAAACCGAGTCTCTAGAAAATTTATACAATCTGACCAAATTTGGTCAAAATCGGATCACTATATCACTATGTCAAACTTTTTGTTTATACAAATATTACATCCAAACTAAGTGAGTGTTTATTATATTTCAAATAGTTTGCTATAATTTGATCAAAATCGGACCAAATGGCTTCGTTCTATAGGAACAATCAGACGATAATTAAGTTTTGTATACAAATTAATTGCTGCTAGGGTATATAGCTTCGGCACTCCGAAGATAGCCGTCCTTTCTTGTTCATCTGGATTTTGTTTTTCTTTGGAAACTTATATTGAGTTTTGAAAGCTCTTCCAAGGGATATGTCCTTAACGAGTTATTTAGTACTTACATTTGTAATGGTGCTGATGCTCTCAGTTTTGTTGCTGCATATCAAACGCATCTGTACATTCATCTTGCCTGCAATATGAGTAAATATAACAGATATTATGGTTAACAAAGACCAACAACGAAGGGCTTAATTAGTTTGAATGAAACCACAAAGAAAAACCAAAACATAAACTTGACCCCAATAAAAATGTGATGAAAACCAGACAAGCCCATACGAAAACCAAGCAGCATTTTATTTTAATTGACCGAGCAAGAGGCAGGACAACTGGCACAAGCTCGAGCAGCAGCAACAATGCTTAAATGAATCCTTATCATATTTTGAATGGCTGCCATAGAGGCCAAACTACGGGCGGCAGGAACAGGAATCGGCTATCCTAAGCTGCAAAGTTATCACATAAAAGCCAAAAATAATTATCACTGGAGACGACAACAAAAGCCACATGATACGAGTATGAGTACCGGGGGAGGGACAGACAGGGGGCAGATGTCGTTCAAATGCACAGCCTGCCCAATGTGTGTGTGTACTATGTGTCTATGCCACACAGAATCTGCACAGCCAGGAACTTTGGCAGCTGAGTGGGAAGCGTGGAGTTGGCAGTTGGGTTTTGGGCCACCCTCGCCCCCTTTTCTGTGCTGTGCATGTCACTGAGCATATTAGAATTGTCTGATCGCTTACAGATTGTCGACCGCACACCCAGGCCAACAACAAAGTAGACAATACATTTAACGCCAAACAGAGTTTTATAATACTCATAGTTGTATTCATTGTAATGGGCTTTGAGCTGAATGCGAGAACGTATCCATAATTAAATCGTCAGTTTTATTGCCAGCTGACATATAAACAAAAAAGTTATGTGTTATGGCAAAGTTTTTAGTGTCACACGATGGTGCCAATAAAATCATTGCCATGCACGGAACACTCAAAAAAAAAAATAAATGGAAGTCTGAACTGTTTTGTGTGGGCCTTTAAATATTCATGGCCCGAATGCAGAAGGCAAAGCAGACGCATAAAAAATGTAAGCAAAACCAAATGAAAAACCAAAAAACACTCGCAATTGCACCAAGATTATTTTACCGCATTATCTCGTCGACATTTTTATTTATATTTGGTTTTTTTTTGGTTTCGGCTAGTCCTAAAAAATTTTCCTTGTCTATTTTGATAATTTCAAGTACTTTGCGTATTTCGGCACAAAATGCTTTTAGATAGGAGGAGGCCGAAACCAGAGTGGATAAAAAACGCAAAATGGTGGCGAGAGCAGCGCGAGAACTGTCGCAGTCGCTGCACTGGCGCCCAAAAGGAGGCAACGAAAAAAATTGTCAAGAGGTTCACGTGTGTGTGTGTGTTTGTGTGTGTCAGCGGGATGGGGTGGTTTTTTAAGGGCTGACAGATAAGCGAAAAGGAAGTGCATTGGGCTGTGCGCCAATTCTAATGCGATTTTGTCATTTTGTGAAAGCAGCTCAGAAGGACCACCAAAAAAAAAAAAAACCAAATAGAAAATAAAATGGGCCAACAAAATGGCGTACAGCGGCCGGAAATGCGCGTGTTGCGCCAGCGGAAGTGCAAGCGGAAACGGATACGGAAGCGGAAGCGGAACCGGCAAGCGACAAGCAGCAAATCCACAATAAGAACAAGCACATGAATATTTATAAATATTGAATTAGACTCTCACCCTCCTTGCCACAACCGGGCAGATCGTGTGTGAAGAATAAGTTCATCAGATCCTGTGAATAATCCGTCATGGCCTTGCGATGTGCTCCACATATGTTCAGCAACACTTTGTTTTTATTAAATTCGATCTGTGGAAGAGCAGTCAGCAATCAGCAATGTTTTTGAAACAGGAGGGGGGTTATCTCAAACTTACCTCAATCTTGCCGTCATTTGTAAAGGGAGCCTTCTTAAAGTTAAAACGCATGTTTAGCTCGTCCTGCACAATCTCACATGTATCCTCGCTGAAGCTGCACTCGTGCGGTGGGCAAATGACGCTCGTGTCCCAATTAAAGCGATAGTTGCAGTCATCAATGGAACGCAGCACAGGCTTGCCCTGCAACAGTAAGAGTGCAATTTAACTCGAATTGACCAATTGCTAGACTACAGACGCCACACTGGTAACGTCGTCTGCAATTGGTTATTAATGCGGTGAGGGGCAACCCTTTTTGTACTTACGCGACCGGACCGCATATTGCAGCTGAAGTGAATGCGAGTGGACAGATTCATGGACTTGTCCGTGGGGCAGGGATCGCCCTTCACGTAGAGCAGCTCAGCGGCTGTGCGGTTGATGGGCGACAGCTGAATCAACGGAAACCCAAGGCTCTGCAATGGAAAGATAGATAGAGACAGAGTGAGGGAAATAGAGAAAGTACAGGGGAAAGGTATGCCAGTTATTCGTTCTGTGTGTGACCAAACACATGTCTCACTTTATGACTGAGATTGCCGCAAATATCTTGACATCTCTATCACAGCCACGTTTACGTTTGTCGCACTTGTCTTTAGACTCTTCTGTTGTTTTTGTTGTCGGTGTGGCCAGGACAACGCTCACCCAATCGGCCAGTACATGCGTTTGAGTGGCCTCACATATCAATGAGGACGCCGGGAACGATGAAACGATAAGCGTCAGCCAAATGGACGGACAAATGTTATGGCCCTTGGCAGCCTGTAACCCCGGACAGTCAATGCAGCCCAAACGGCAATTTAATGGATGGCATTTCGAAGATTTCGATGGCCAGCCGACAAAAATGAAACTCAGCATGTGAGTAGCCCTTATGTATAGTTAAACAATAACTAAATAGTCAGGACCAGCAAAAATACATTTATTTTAATATTGGGACAAAAAAAACAGACTGTTCCCTTGGCTGGCCCTTGCCAGATAATGAAGTGGGCTTCTAAGGATCCTTAACCTAATGAAAATTCTTTGATTCGCTCAGAAAATTTGATTAATGTGGGAGCTATGGGTTTAGTAGCAAGTACAATCTCAGATCTTATAAACTATGCCCACACTATATTAATGATTGACATGCTGATAAAATACTACAATATATGTAGTATTTAGTATACAAATATCTAAATATAGATTCATTTATTCGAATCAGATCGAAACAAAATACATATTTAAAAAATGTATATATTTTTTAATCAATATAATTATGAATCTCAAGAAATAAATAAAAATATTCGATTTCGATGATATCATTCGTAATCGAATTTGTTCTCTGTTCTAAACTCCGAAAAACGATTGAATATGCGATTTGCAATGTCTTCCCTTTGAGTTAGTCAACCCTGCGAACATCATTTCAAACAACCAAAAACTGATTGCAAATTGCTCGCAAAACTGCACAGACCTAATACGAAATAAGTCTAAGAATAGCTACGTTAAAAATCTTGTTAATATCACGCAATTGAGCTCTTCTGATGCTGCATTAGTGCTCATAAAGTTGTTATCGCTTGTTAAATAACAACAAGTTTCTTAAAGTAGCTCAAATGCTGCGATGTCCTTAGCAAGTATTAGTCGTGCAAATTGCGCAATAATCGACCTTTTTGTCGCCTGTTCAATGGTGCTTCAGTTGCAACAGGCGTTGGCAACACCCACAAACAATCCAAGTAGCACACGCCAACTGCTGCTCCAGCTACTGTTGCTGCTGTTGCTGTTGCTGCTCTTACGGCTGATGCTGCTGCTGCTGCTGCTGCTGCCAGGCAACCTTAAACACTGTCAGCAACAGCAGGCAAGAGCCAAGCAGCCAGCCAACTAGGCAGCCTGGCTGTCAGGCAGTCAGACAGCTAGCCAGTCGGGCATTCAACTGGGGACGTGCGCTTAATGTCCATGGAGGAGAGCGGAGGAGCGCGCGGTCAATGGCGAATGCAATGGCGCTCGAGTGGCACAAGATTTATGCCCGGGTCAGCGACGTCGATGGCGGCAAACGTTGCACATGTTGTCGTCCCATCTTAAACGTATTAGCCACTGGCGGCAGCCGGCAGAGGGCACAAGCTCATTTCGTATGCAGCTCAGGCAAGGTTTAAGCAGTTTGCTCTATTATTTATTGCTAACCGTTTCGCAAGCTGGCAGTTTTTTTTTATTTTCTCCCATCGGAAATCCATTGAAAACTCAAAATCTCAACTAATGCGGCATCAGCAAACAAGCAGATGGACACAGTGGCATCAAGCAATGTCCTTCAACAGGCAATGCTCATTAGCATTGGTATAAGCAATGGAGTAGGTTGAGCATTTCCTTGAGCTGGCGCCAGTTGCCAGCTTATCGGCTTAGTTGAAGAGGGCAAGTTTTGAGTAACTTGCTGGTCTCAAATTTATTGAAAAACTTTCTTATCGTATCGGTACAAGCGAGCAAGTGTTGTTTGTCTGTGTTTCCTGGCCGCTTGTTTATATTTTCTTTCAAGTTTCGTGAACTTTTAGCCCATAAGAGAAAAAGCGTTGTCTGTGCAAAGGGAACAGCAACAAAAAGAATCTTAATTGTTTGCAGATACTTACAAATAAATAAGTTGTAAAAGAATACCAAAAGAAGCATCTATAGAAAGAGGAATATAAAAAAAGCCCAGCAAAATAGAAACAAGAAAGAAAACAATCTCAAGTTTAGCCCAAAACGAAACTAAATGAAACTTTAAGTCACGTGTGGGTAGCGTTGTCCTTGTTCAGATTGCACTCTAATTGAAAGCCCTGGACTAGGATTAAGTCTGAAAAACGAGTTAGCTCACATGTGGAGGCACAGGAAGCAGCTAGATCTGCAAATCAAAAAGCAGGACATGCTTCAACTTGCATGTCCTACTTTTTGATAAGCTTCTATCCGAATGTTTAAGTGCTTCTCAGTCGATTGTGCTCCAAGTACTAGGGCCAGCTGAAGGAGCCAATCTTCGGCAGGGTAAATCCAAGTGGCCCGTTGTGTATTTGCTGCTAAAACTTCATTCAGATGAAAACAAAAAGCTAGGGCTTTAGTTCAAAAGCTATAAAGATTTGTGCAAGTTCAGCGTTTGGATTGAGAGTTGAACTGGCGCAGGACATGCCAAGCGTAAAGTGTTAGCATCAAATGTCCTGTGGCGACATTCGGGCTAGTTTGAGGCCAGCCGCACAGGCGCCCAGGGTTGTTATATTTGTGTGTGTGAGTGTAACTTAAAGATGTAACACAATGGCCGGCATAATGTCTACCGTTTCACATCATAAAAATGTCCTTTAAGTCGCAACAATAAAATGTTCTCCTTTTTTAACGAATTTCTGTGTTTGCCGAGTATTTTTAATGAATTTCAGCCAGCATAACTCATACATTTTTTGCATTTCGCATTAACTGGCTTGCGTCTGAATGCAACTTGACATGCCAGGCACATGCCACAGGCAAATTTGCAGCGCGGCAGGAGACGCAGCATGACAATGAGCTGGCGAAACGCGGATTTTCGATCAGATCGAAAAGTAAAGTCAAGAATCGAATGTGCCAAGTCAATGGGTTGTCGTGACGGCAACTCAAGGATATGGCTAAGGATATGCAACTGGCAGCACATTAGAGAAGCCAAGCGACATTCGACAACTGTCAATGAGTGGGTGGATGGGTGGATGGGTGGTTGGCTGTTTGGGTGATTGTATGGTTGCTTGGGTGTTGCTCGTTCAAGTGCGCGTCAGCAGCTAGCAGCACATTTCCGTTTCCGCACACGAAATGCGCTGAAAACGGAGCATTTTCAAAATGCAAAACGTGGCGCAAATGTCAACAGCAGCAGCAGCAGCAGCCAACGACTACTCCCTGTGTGTGTGCGTGCGTGTGTATGCATGTGTATGTGTGTGAGTCCTGTGCAAATAAAGCAATATAAATTTTAGAAAAATATATAATCATGGGCTACGTTATTTCTAGGCCAGTGGCATGCAAACAAAGCCGACGGCACTTTGCCCCAGTCGCTGTCTCCTCCCTCTCTCTCGCCACCCTCCTCCCATGCTCTGTCCCTCTCTCACTCTCCTCGCTCTCTCTCTATCCTGCTACCACAAGCCGGAAATGTTTTGCACAGCACGTCGCATGGGGCACACACATCTCCCCATACAGACCCAGAACCCCAAGCCGGAATTGTTTGGGATTGGGCAAGGGCTGCGTGCCCAACCGCTGACGGCTGTTGGCCGCTAAAAGCTGTTTTTGCAGTTATATATATGCATATATGTACGTGTATATATATGCATGTGTATGTGTGTGCGCATGTAGATATATTTTTGCGCCATCGTCAACGCCATAGCCGCATTTTGCCATATCCTTCCGTGCCGTTGCGTTATGTTACGTTACGTTGTTGGCCTTGCGTAACGTTCACAAATATTTTGCTCGCGTATTGCCAGCCCCGCAATCGCCCCCTTTTCCCTTTGCCACTGTCATTTGCAACGCGTACGTGCTTATTTTTTTTTAACAACTTTAACAATGTTTTTGCACCCGCCAATTTTGTGTAGGGTATGTGATAAAAATTGTGTTGGCCAAGGGCGGCAGG
Organism: Hirtodrosophila confusa; assembly: GCA_035043065.1. Taxonomy (NCBI): domain Eukaryota; kingdom Metazoa; phylum Arthropoda; class Insecta; order Diptera; family Drosophilidae; genus Hirtodrosophila; species Hirtodrosophila confusa. Next base: position 206,986 of record JAWNNI010000064.1, read on the forward strand.
GAGTTGGGGGCCTTGCCTATAGCATACGGCACGCATTTATTATCGCAGGCAATGATTGGGCAGCTCACACCGCGCATTGTAATTCATATAATTATTGCCTAACAGTCTCCCAATGCCACAAAAACCGACCAATGAATAACGTAGATGAGCTGGCCTTCAAATTAACAACCTTACCAAGGCAGATTAGCTATGGAGAACAGATAGAGGACGCCGAAACAAAGCCGATGCACAGGCGACAAGCCAAACAGTCAACGTTTATAATTCTACATTTTTAACAATCCCAGAATTAAATTGAACAGCATATGGCTTCTTAAAGAAGGAAAACTGCGGCAAATACAACTTATAAAACAGTCGCAATAATCATTAAAGTGGAGGATAATAATGCTTGGAATGTATACTATATGATGTAAACTATATAAATATATAAAGGCTATGAAGAACGTATTTAAACCCATATTAGATGAAAAAAGACAAACTAATTGTAAATAAAGTCGCCCTGGCTCTACGTAATAAATAATATATTACATATGTCTACTCGTTTAGTATACAAATATGATACTTTTAGTGTTAAAATAATACAAAATAATATTTGTAATAATTATAAATATCGTGCACTGCAGAAATGTGCACCGCAGTCAGAAAAAATTCAAAAGTTTCGAATTTGGCGACATAGTTATCACATGTTGGTACTGTCAAATATCTACCGCCCGCCACATTAATCGAAAATCGATCATTATATCGATGCTAATGTGAATGTGATATAAGTGCTACTCTACCGATTTTCTACATAATAATAATAATATTGTTAATTTGTAATTAATCGGCCCAGCATCATTCGGATTCTACTAACTAAAAAGCAACATAATTAATTAATAAAGTTAAATGATTAAAATTAACAAAATCGTAGTTTCGCAACACATATAAACAAAAAGGCTGGAGCGTTCAGTCGCCCTTATAAGTTCTAAAGCCGAAAGAGCGATGCAAGAAAGAAAATTTGTATCTCGTTTGCACTTTCACGTTGTTATCAATTTGTTATACAATTTTCTAATGCAATTTTCTCATATTTTCGGATATATATTTAACTAATTTTATCAACAGTTCTCACTTACGGTATAATAGGAAGATACTGTAAAAATTGCAGGCTTTTAGCTTCTACCGTTTGGGCTGCCCAAAAGTCGCCAATCAGTCCGTCAGGTTAAAGAGTTTTACTATATCTATAGATTATAGATGCCTTAACATATCATAAAATTTATATTGACCTTTCCCTTGTATAATTAAGCCCGTAGGATAACAAAACGTTGCAATTATCGCATTCATTTCCGGCTTGAGAATTGAATAAAGGCCGACAATATTAGCGACCATTTTGTTGCATGAGCTGAAATCTCATTTCAAGCGAATTTCATTGCATACTTTTGTGGGCTTAAGTACTTAAGCGCAGTTCAACCGTTTGGACAGCAGGACGGACACACAGCTGGAATATGGCAAACAGGACATTCTCACAATTTGTGGCATTAGGCAACTTTCAGACACTGCCCTCAGTTGGCTCTTCAGCTGTCAACGGCAGACAGAGACGGAGACGGAGACAGAGACGGGCTTGGGTACGAGTGTCCAGCAGCTTAATGAAGTAACCAAATCCACTGGTCACTCACTGGGCAATGGCCACTGAGCAAAGAGTAGCTGATACCAGCGGCTGTGAAGTAGAGATTTGCTGCATATTTAATGCATGAATGGTGTCACTATTTCTGGGCATTTGGCCAAACGGCTTAATGGCCAAATTGAAGCATTTACCATGAACGTATGCATGAGTTACAGAAATATTCAACTGGGAGCCGAGGAATTGGTGCCAATTACGAGGCATACAGCGCATATACAAGCAAAGGCACACACATACGGTCGAGCAGAGGTTTAAGCATATAAGCCGCTTTGAATGGTACTTACGTGCTCCTCCTCGGGCGCACCGGCTGCCGATATTTTGGCCATGCAGGCACCAGAGCCGCCGGCACAGCCTAATTGGTATTTCGGCACTAATGGCCGGCACACATTCAAAAAGAACTGTAAGGACAAAGGGATGGCAAATTAGATTCAACAGCACCTGGGGAAATCAGTGTTCTGACACTCACCTTTGCATTTTTGGGTAGCTGCTGGGCTGAGCTTTCCGGCAGCTTTACCTCCGCCTCATAGTTCTCGTTGGCATTAATCAGGGGAGTTAGATCGATAAGTTCGTCAACACCGCTGCCGCTGCCGTCCGCCGAGTGCTCCACATAGACCTTGGCTTTGCATCTAATCTGCTGCTGGCAGGCGTGTGGCGTCTGATATTGAATTAACAACTGACAATTCGAGTCCTCAATTATTTGCACAGCATCGGTGGTGGCGCTGCTGCCGTTGGCTCCATTGTCTTTCGTCGCATTGTTGGCGCACACAAACTCGATTTTCGTCGACCAGCGTCTGTCGCTCGATCCACAGTTGCTGCCATCCTCGTACAGCAAATAGGGTGAGCCGCTCTGATTGAAACGCAAATGCGTATTGGAGCCACCCAAACTATAAGTCTGGCCATTCTGTTCGTAGCAGGCGCCTGCAAGTGCACAAGCGACCAATTGAGTCCACTGAGTGTTAGACATGTTCACGAGCAAAAAACCCCCAGTGTCATGCCAAACCGGACGTTCCATCCCATCCACTTCCCCATCCCATTTCCTGCCCAGATAAAGCGCTCGCCGTGAATGCATCGTCCATCAACCGATCAAAGGCAAATTAATTGTTGCTCTAGGTTCAAATCTATCGAATTTTTGATGTTTTTGTGTTGTGGACTGCTGTTACCCTTTGGTATCCTGTGGGCGCATCCAGGCTGATGGCTGTGAGACAAACTATGGGCGTCCAAAAAGTCTTTGTTTGCTGTACTGGGATACTCATATACTGACATATATAGTATATGAGTAACCCACCAGCGTTTAGATACCAAATAATCCTGCATAATCTGTTCATAATCGATATTTGAATTGCAATACTTTCTTAAAGGTATTTAAGTCTTAATTGTAGGCCTCTGGTAAAATTACTTGAAATTACTCAACTGGACGGTACTGCGTTGCCAGAACTTCAATTAATTTTAGCTTGTAATCAAAATTCAAAAGAAATAACGCCAATTATAGAAATCCAACACTCATAACTTTGTCAAAACTGATCATATTTTGTACTTTGAATTGATTTCGCCTTTCAATATTATTCATTTCTGTAAATATTAATTTTTCGTTATGTTGCTAAAATTAAAGTCTCGAAATTTCACTTTTAATTGTTTGCCTTCATCGAAATTAATATCAAATTCCTTTAAATACTTATTGTTAGGTTGTTCATTTTTCATTTGTTTGTTCAAATCAAAAAAGAATTCCACTGATAAGGTCTGAAGTTAATTCATACCAGTAAATGTTCTGTCTAGATTTACAATTTGTATAAATTTTTTTTTTAACTATGTTTATTTCGTTTCTAAAAGTAAATTGTATTCATTTTGTATTAGGATATTATGTTTCCATTCAGTAGATTTGATACTCGGAATTAGATGTACAATTATACAGCTTTTAATTAACCGATGGCCATTTGCCTGTCCTTGATATATCAAACTACAGCAGTCAAAATTTAATTTCCCTTACAAGAGCATCATTCACATATCCTGATGTTGATTGAACAGCGTCTAGTGGACAGGATAGTGATTGTGATTTGACTAGAATATGGTAATTCTTCCTCTCTCCATCATTCTGCACCCCTGTGGCTCTATTTCGATTTGCCAATTTTTGGACTTTATTGCACATGCCACAACAGGAACCGGACAACAACAATACAAACTCAAACAAGGACTGCTTTGGCATTTTGATTTGGCCGCACAGGTTGCCCGACTGCCAGGAGCCACATGAAACAAAAGTCAACATGTAGTAAAAAAAAAGAAGTGAATTGAAGTGGGTTTTTATGGAATTGAAAAGAAATCGACTGTCAACTAAATTGATAAATGACAATTTTGTAGTTGCGTAACAATACCTATATAAGTACGAGTATCTATGCAAGCATCTAACCATGTGGTGTTTGTGTGTGTGTGTGAATGTCCTGCGGAAACATGCAATTGAGTTTTGGCCAGCACACGAAACCGAGTGAAGCGGAGCAACTGCTGATTCCTTCGACTGGTGACCACCTTTTGGGGTTAAAATCATTTCCGTGCCGAGATTAGGCAAGGAGATTGATCTGCTCCCACACCAAGAAACTATGCCACAAAACACTCACAAATTCAATTTCAATGCAATCTCAGCTCGGCCAGAGTCCTGGGGGCTTTACAATGTGTGGCCACAAGCCAAGGCAAAAACAATAAATTGCTCAAATCGTTTAAATTGCATGAAAGGGTTAACTATAACAAGGACTAAGCAAGTTGAATTTTGTGGCGTTGATAAGGCAAAAAAGTGTTCAAGTATATACATAGTATACTATATGTATATACATATTGCATTAGGATTGACAGAGCAAAAAGAGGCGAGCAAAAACGAAACTCAAGCAAATTGAATTTCAATAGGAAAACAGTCAAGAAAGCGCCAAGAAAAGGGCTCAAAATGTTGGCCAGCACAACAAACAATACAGCAAACAAAAAAATGAGAAAAACAAATATATAAACGATTTAGTGCCGCTGTTTTTGTTGTTGCTGCTTGGCTGGCACATCCTGGGCGCATCCTGGCGCAAAACAGCTGCTGGCAAGTGTCAGGAATAGAGCGGTCTCTAAATTGAATCTGCCCAACGGCCAAACAATAGCAAAAAATACGAAAAAGTAAACTCAAATAAAAAGAAGCACTAGGATACGAAAAACAGAAATTGAAAATTATAAACATTGAAGCGTACAAATCGCCGCTGGCAAATAAACACACACATAGAGCTACCTATTCAAGGATCTGTTGTTGCCGATGTCCAGCTGCAGTTGTTTGTCATAGCTTTTGGCATTTGTTGCTATTTGCCAAGCAATTTGATTAAAATTTATTGCGCCCACAGCATTTTCGTCTATCATACGCACCGTTGACCCACGCTTGTCTCATGAACTTCGTAACGAGCCACAAAAATGCGAATATTCCGAAAATTGATATTAATGCGATCGATCCATCATTTAATATTCATTTTAGATTTCTAAATAGATGTAGGCAGCACACTGATACCGAGGGGCCATAAATACAGCCACAAATGCAAATTGTAAATTCCAAAATGCAAATTACTTGCACATCAAATGACAGCAAAACGTGTACCGCATGACCAATTAACAGCATTTTATTGCTACCGGCAACTCCTGGCGGCCATGGCCATAACTTGCAGCCAGACAACGTGAACTGGCGCAAAATGCTTTCAAATGTGGAATTCAATTAAACAGCAGCGCAATAGTTTAAAAAAAAACAACAACTGATTCCAATGTTTAGCCAACGCCATGGAATACTTAAAAGACCAACAAAAGTCTGTTTATTGCAGACCTAGACAATAAGCTACCCTGTTTGTCTTTCATTAAATATTCTTCATCAAATATAGTTTAACTACTGAACGTATAGTATACTGTTAAAATATTATAACGAGCAGTCTAATTGTTTAGTTAGATATAGTATGTAAGAAATATGCCTACAGTCACGCTCACATATACTAGTAAATATCTATATAATAATAATCTGTTTGTAGTAAACAGACTGTCCTGACTGATTGGTGACTGACTGATTGGCAATCATCGCACAGCCCAAACCATAAGAGTGCTAGAATGCTGAAATTTTCATAGTAGTTTCCATCTATTCGAAAGTGCACTCTAAGGCGGGATTTTGGAAATATCCACCCACAAGCGTAGAAAATCCCGGAAAACTGTTGTATGCAACTTTTTTGTTTACCAACCAATCGGCTCCAAACCTATTTTCCAAGATCTATACGAAAAATAATTCGACAAATATTTCATAGATTTTGGAAAATCCACTCAAGCGGAAAATAGTGGTCTCAAAATTGTATGGGCGAAAATCTAATTTAAGTCCGATCTGCCTCAAACTCATTTTCAAAGCTCTACACATTAAATAATTCGATGCATGTCTCACTGTTTTTGCAAAATTCACCTCCACGGTTGGAAAGTTGGTGGAACACTCTGGAATTCGACTTTTCTATATTTGATGCGATTGGCTTCAAGCTCACTTTCAAGGCTCTATACAAAGAATTAATACGCGCAGAATCAATGATTTTGATAAATCTATTTTTATTTTCATGCGATTGGCTTTAAATTTATTTTTAAGGTTCTGCACAAAAACATATTAGGTGTGGTGGTCAGAATATTTTGGAAAATTTACCCCCACGGGCGGGAAAATCGTAGTGAGCTATTTTTGAGTATTTCTTACGATTGACGAAATTATTCAAGTTCAACATAATGCATTTTAATCTAAATATTTCGTCGGGCAACGTTGGGGCATTATGAGTGAGTAATCTATAGATTACTTAAATATTATTCTTTCCGTTACCTAGTTGTTTATTACTTTGAAATATTGATATTATCATGAGAAGCAGACTCAATCATCTGGGATCCCACACATTATATTATATAATATCTATTATATATTATTCTATATAGGATTTGTAAATATTGGTTTTATAGTAAAAATAAATTGACCTAAAAAGGATTTTAAATAATGTTAATGATTAATTTGTTCTCAATGAAACTATCTTGCCATATTTCTCAGTAAACCAATTAACTTAATACTTATTAATGTGCTGATAATATACCCCCTTACACAAGCTTACTACAGGGTATAGGGGAAACAACAACAAGAATGCATATTCTCCAATATGGCGTCTGTCAGTGTCGGCTGGGCGCCAGATATCAGAGTTGCAATAGAAATGCACGCGTTGTTCACGGCTCTGTTCGCGTGACTGTGTCTGTTATTTGCTTAACAAATGAAATTTTCGTGTAGTCCCCCGGAAAATGTTAAGCCTGCCCCTTACAGCACCCACCTTAGCAGCCGCGTCGTTGTCTGGGCCGGATAGCGATGTCAGTTGCCAAAAGCAAGTGAGCTTATTTATTTGTTTAGGCCCAGCGGTGGCCATGATTTCGTTCCCAGCCCGCCGTTTAAAACGTGAGCAGCGAGCAGCCAACCAAGCAAAAAAGGACGCGCCAACGGAAATGCGTCTGCAGTCAACTAGATATGCGGGCACATTTCTGTGTTAGCGTTTGTGAGCGTGTGTTAGTATGTGTATGTGCACAGGGGGCATGTGTTGGAGCATTGTATATTTCATGGATATGGCCAGGCACGTTTGCGATGCCAACAGCCCACATGGTTTATATTTACTATTGTTATTTGCAATCTCACAACGCTTTCAGTTTTAGACCATATTGCCAATGCAAGCGGGTGCACTAACTCTTTGAAAACTGCATCCATCCGAAAGAATCGCTATATTGGCCAACAAAGCCAGAAATTTGACTAAACCTGCACTTTTAACAGGTGAATTTGGTGCGTGACTAATATTTCTCACAGTCCCGCCAGCATTTTATTTGGAAAGTGAATTTTAAAGTAATCACAAGAAAGCCACAACAGTTTCAGCCACAATAAACAGAGCAACAAAGTTTCGGTGATTTCATAGAATTATTTGCACCCTCATAGGACCAATTTCAAAACAGAAAATTGTAATTCATGGGGTTGGGCACAAGCGAGTTACACATACAGGCGTGTATATTTATACCTATAAACATTGTAAATATGTTTATGATGACCGCATAACAAATATGAATCATCATCGCCAGAGTTTACCGTGTGCAAATAAACACACATGAACGATTTGATGTGGTGAAGGACTGAAAACTTTAAACCTGAGCATCCTCTACAATCTAAAACAGAATTGGCGCATTAAATGCTGCTTAAGCGAAATATCAATAAGTTCTAGTTAATTGAAGTCATTTTAGGGCACTCATTGATTTTGCAATTTAATTGAACTTAAAGGTTTGCGGCTTAAAGCATTACCCGCTGCGGGTGATTTAATTTAATTTTCAGTTTTTCGCGCACTTAAGTGTACGTTTTCAGCCACTCATTCGACGTGCCGCATGCAAGGTGGAAGCTGTAACACATTCGAGCAACATCTCTCGAAAACTTCATTAATATTTCAGGCAACAAATGACCGACTTACCACCATTCGCCATGCAAGGCGTCCCGGCATTGGCGCACACGGCCACCGTGTAGTTTTTGCCATCTTTGGTCAGTTTGTGCGGTGAACGTCCAATGAGCGAACTCAGATCCAGTCTGTTGCATAAACAAACGAATTGCATGATACATGAAATGCATGAAAAAGAGACTTGGGTAGGGTCTACTCACAGCTCATTGCCTTCAGCAACTGCCGTGCAGGGCTTGAGATCCGTGCAGGCTAGAGGGGTAGAAAAGCTAAACTGATAGATACACTCATCTTGATCTGGCCCCATAAACTCAGGATGTGCATTCTGAAAAATAAGTTCATTGTAGAAATCACTTTTTTATCCAATTATTTAACACGCACCATAACAATCCTGTCGCAATAGAAGTTAACAATGCTGACATAATTAACGCTCGCATTTCTGGCACATGGCGTCGAGGACTCGTAACGCAGCACTAGCTGGCCATCTTTAATAACCGGTCTAGGCTGAGCGTTGCCGAAGTTGATGAAACTAAAAGCATACAACGATAATGGTTAATATAATTTACTCAAAACGAGCCAAAATGAAGCAGAACACACCGCTTTTTAAGCTCGGTGGCTTTGGGCGAATACAGGCAAATGCTACTGCCGGCTGGACACATAGCATTCTCGCCATAAAGCACTGGCTTGCACATATTGATTATAAAGAAATCGCCCAGACGATTTGTGGTTCTGTAGTTGACATCGCTCAGCGATATCAAATCAACTGTGGCGCCCGTATCCGTACGTATGCTGCAGCTATTGGACTGCATGGAATCCGGTATGGGCAGGCACGCCAGTGGCGTCTCATAGGTAATATAGAAAGAGCAAGCGTCATCAGCCTGTAATACAATTAATATATTATTACCCATTTGAAATACACATAATATATGTTGTTAGTTTATACGAACATAAGCGGTAATATGCAGTGGACTGACATCCAACGTGTAATCGCAGCTAAGCAGCACATGCAGCTGATAGTTTGCATTGTCCCCAGTTCCATTCTCACACTTGGCACCACTCAAGTATTTGAGATACATTTTACCATTGCGATAGTGCAGCTCATGCTGCCGACCTTTAAGTAAAGAAATGGTAAATCATGAAATGGGATTATAATTGCCGTAAATATAATAAATAATTCTATATCGTTTATCACTAAAACTTTTCAGCAAGGATACTCGATAATATCTTTGGCACCCCGAAGTTAGTTTTTCTTTCCCGAATTTTTGTTATCAATTTATATTGTTATTTGGGTTCTCAAGCTCTCAAGTGCATATTCTTCATTGCTTACAAGATATTTAATATCTTCTCTTCAAAAATCAAAGCGTTGCAAAATTTGTGGCACTGGCTCCATAAAAAACAGACTTTCAGATCTTTTGTTTTGTTTATTATATTTTGGTGAATGCGATACGATATTCATAATTTTGATTATCTTATCTATTTTTTGCATGCTTGCAAAAAAGAAATGGTTTTAGTTAAAATATTCAGTGTACAAGAAAAATATACCCTTGTACAAAGTGTAGGAACCATGATCATATTGCACTTACCCAGCACATACTCCTTGTTCTGTTTCTTTAGGCAAGCGGCCACACTACTCTCGCCGTTGCAACTTTGCGTTAGATTGCCGCACACGTTGAACTTGAATTCATCATTGCTCACACTCCGCACCGCATGAGCCAGATCCGAGTGTAGACCGCTAAAGTCAAACTTGTGTCCATAGACGGGTTCCGTAAGCGTGCAATCTCCAGTTGAAAATATCTGTAAGCATTAACCAATTTGAGAAGTAACTGGCAACTGTTAACGCACTGGTAACTTTTAACAGGTGTGGGGCGCTGCAGTTATTGGACAATCTGCCTGATTGATTACTTTTATGGATAACAAACAAAAGCTATAAAGCACACATACATATGTATGTATATATACATGTTTTTGAGGTGCTAAAATCTATAGCTTTGTTTCTTTTAAGCAACAAGTGCGCAGTAAGAAGTTCTACTACTATTTTACAGCTGTTAACCGTACAGTGTCCAAACAGGGCAACTAAGAAAACAAACAAACACAAAACTCACGCACCCCAGCCCACCTCCCGGCAACCACACTTACCAGCTGATTTGCGTCATCCGCAGCGCTGACGTTGCATACAAGGGCAAGCAAAATTATTAGCATCGGCGTCGCTGTGGCGCCACAAATGACCACTTTACGTATATTACACATTTTAAACCCACAACCCCCGCATAAATATGTATTTGTCAGCGGTTTTGTAAAAAGCTCTGAACAAAGCAAATTATTGTTGTCTTTTATTAGTAATGTCCGAATGATTAACACTTTTGCGCATCGAGTTCTAGCTTGCTTGGCTTATCAGCTTCGGTCGTTAACTGTTTTGCTGTTTGTTTATTTCGATACGGCCAAGTCTTATTGCCGTTTCGATTTTTCAAAGACCGCTGCGACTTATCTGATTAGCGCGCTTGACTGCAGCGCCCGATAAACACACGTAGGCCTACACAAAGGCAATCAAATAAATACTATGAATTTGAATTCTAAGCCAATAACCGATGCAATTGCATTCCACAACGCATAGAAATTGATTAATAAAGCCAAACTCGGTTAGCTGTCGCTCCGGAGAAGTAACGGTGTGAGGGAAATGCAAAAACAGCAACAGCATTGAAGAAGAAGCGAGACCAGGGTCGTAATAAGACGGTGTTCTTTCCAGCCCTAGTAACGTTCTTCAACAGATGTTTATTAGAGATGAGCGATATTGCAACTCTGCCTTTTTCACGCATCATTTTATTAGAGGTTGGAATTGCGAGTTCATTTTCTATTCAGCTATTCATATCAAATAAAGGACAAATAAGGTACTTTTATTTTGTTAGAATAATAAAATTTACACAATGAATAGTTCTTTCGTTCATGGATAAAGAAAAAAGTTTACTCGTTCCATTTAATTTCCCGTTCATTTACACCAACTGCAACCCTAAAAAACTTGCATCTCTATATTTTACACTTTGACTTTTCAACAATTATAATTGCATTCAATACAAATAAATCTTAGCTCTTTTCTACTTTTGTTTGCTTAGCGTCAACAATTGAATTCCTTATTTTGCTCTAAATGGCTGCAAATATTGCAGCAGCTGCTGCTGCCACTCAAGAAGTAGATCCCGTGCTAAAGAAGGCAATCAGATTGCTGCATTCGAGCAATCCAAGCTCTGCGGCTGAGCTTCGCCTGTTACTGGATGAGGCGCTTAAGATGCGCTATGGCCCGGAGAAAATGTTATCCAAAAACATGAGCCAGCGCATGATTGATGACGAGGCAAATTTTCCAGGACGTGTTGCACCGCAACCACCCGCACAGGCCTTGGCCAGCGATGAGATTATCAATTTGACGAATTCGCCGGACAAGGTGCTCTCGGATTCGCCCGATACTATTGCCGATTCAGATGATGGCAGCGTCGCTGGGCTGGCCATGAGCTGTGTTGTCAACACAGGGGACACTGGCGACTTTGGTGACTTGAATTGCTGCGTTTGTGGCGAAATGGTGTTCACGGCCACCAATCGACTAATTGAGTGCTCTAAATGCGGCGCATTATACCACCAGGAGTGCCACAAGCCGCCCATTAGTAATGAGGAGGCAGCTGACGATCAGGAGCACATCTGGCAATGCGACACTTGTTGCAATAAGCCATCGACAAGCCGGGCGGCTGCCAGCGCTGTGATGTCCACACCCACTGTTATCATTCCCGACGAGCCCATGCCGGTGGCACCTAAACACAAATCTTCAGTGCCTTCGTCGCGATCCTCAACGTCCTCCAACTCGTCGTCGCCCTTTTATAAACCTGAAGCGAGCAGCTCAACTAATGCAAGCAGCAGTAGTAGCAGCAGACATGGACACAAGTCATCCTCGTCATCCTCCTCAAAATCGCACAGGGAGGATCGCTCGAGCAAATCAGTTGGGCTTTCATTAAGCGTCATCAGCCCCCCCGAAAAGCACAGCGGCAGTGGTGGCACCTCATCCTCAAGACGTGGAACATCGAATGCCAAATCAAGTTCCAGTAAGAGCAAGCATCACGAGAGCAGCAGCAGCAGCAAACGAAGATCAAAATAAATATATTTCATATTATATTAATTGTATTTTAAACATCTATATATTTTGAGATACAACTAGTGGGTGTATATGGAATCTGTTTGGGAAGCTCAATGTTGTTATTGCGGAAAAAAATGTCCTTTACTGTTTCATTACCGATTCGAAAGTCGTCTATAAGTGTCAAATTGTATTTAAGCTATAATATATGATATAAGTAATTGATTAAATAATTAACAGAGATTATAATAATCTTGTCACGAATTGTGTAAAACATGAAGCATATACGTATGTATATATTTTCTTATTCAAAACGATGAACTGAATTGGTATAAGCACATCAGTCTGGCTGCGACATGCTCCTTGTATTTTTACTCCCTGTACCCATAAATTGGGTAAAAATGTGTAAATGTATGTAACAGGCATAAGGAGACATCGCCGACCCTATAAAGTATAATATTCTTGATCAGTATCAATAGCCAAATCGATCTGGCCCTGTCCGTCCGCATGTGTCCGACGCAAGGATCTCCTAAACTATAGAAGCTAGACACCAAATTTGTGTAAGTATAAGGAAGTTTTAGACCTGGGTACAGAGTCTCGTAGTCGGGTATACTCGACTAGATCATTCTTACTTCTTTCTCTTGACAATAAAATACATCGGAATTCTCTGCACAACTTTGATGTGTTTGGGTACAATAGGTCAATGTTACAAAGGAATTTGTGCAAAAGCAAAAGACGTTGAAAACTGCATTAAAAATGTAAAACATAAGGGATGAATTTTATAATTATATTAAAAAAGTTTACACAAAAACATATGCAAGCCGCATTTTATTGAATGTGATAAGTATAAATGAAAATCCATCTGTATAATATATAAAAATAAGTATTGAGTTAACATCTGTACTTGCGCACAGTAACCGCTGGAGTGCGAGGACTACGAGCGGAGCTGGAAGCAGGCGAGCTAGCGTCATCCTCTCCTCTCACCTTTCGTAGGTTAACGCGCGTAGCTGGCGAGTTGCCTTTGGGCGTTTGAGTTGCAAGGGATGAGGGGGTCCTGGTACCACTAGAGGCGACTCCGCTGGCGCTGTTGCTGGTTGCCTCGCCCTTCCTTTTGCGCTTTACATTCACAATGACATTAGCATCCATGCTGACATCCAACTCAAAGTTGAACTCGTACGTCTTGTTGGAGCGCGGTTGTGGAGTTAAATCATCGTTGATTACTGTCTTGCCGGGTCTACCCCGCAGCGAAAGCGCCGGACTGAAGTTGATCTTAGCACTCGCCCTCTGTGCATTTGGCGTGGCATTCGACTCCGTCTTTACTCGCTTTTGGGGACTTGCTCGCAGTGGCGATTTGGATTGTGGGGCTTCACGTTTTTTTGGCGAAACTGCGGATGCTTTGCGCGCCGAGGTGCGCGTGGGCGATACTGCGAACGGTTTGGGCGCTGCTTTGCGCGTGGGCGAGATTTTTGTTTTGAGAAGTTGAGCCGGCGATTTCTTGGCTGCTGCCAGCTTTCTGCGTGGCGTGTACCTGTCACCATCCTGATCATTATTCGTTTCCTCTTGCTCCTCGTCGGTGTCAATGATGACATCTTCTGACGAGGAATTTACAACCGGCGATGCATCTTTTTTAACCCTGCCACGCGCTGTAGACGCTGCCACGGGCTTTTTGGCCGGTGGACTGTTGTTGTTGTTACTGCTTTGCGCCTTCAGTTTAAAGTCCAGGTCGCCACTATTAGCCACTTTCATTTGCTTAAGCGCATTGATAAAATAGTTGCGACACTTTTCATAATCTGGCGAGCCGTTGTGCACCAGCTTGGCTACGTACTTCATGTAGTCGCCGATGGGCGCCGGAACGCCTTTAGGAAAAAGCGGTTTTAGGGATGAGCTAATATCGGCCATAAATGCCTCCTTGGCCTTTTGAACTTTCAGCGGCACGGCCAGCAGCTTGTCCTTAATCCATGGCAGCTCCACACCAAGCCATTCGATTAAATTGTAGCCAAGTATTTCAAGATCAGCGCGTCGCGTTGCTACCCCTAGATGTGCGTCACGCGATGTGTACTCAATGGTGCCGTTGTGCATTTTCTTTGGATCCGGCTTGAAGTCGCCGGTTACGTAGTGCGATGCCAGCCCAAAATCAACCAGATAAGCCTGTGCGCCACCACTTTTGCCCAAACCAAGTAAAATGTTTGCCGCCTTTAGATCTGCATGGACATAGCCAGTGCCATGCATGAACTGGTACACGTCCAACATCTGTATGGCCAGCCGGTAGACAGTGCTTTCGGGTAAGCGCTTACCGTTCTGCGCATAAAATTTAGATATGTCACTGCCGTATCGTGGCATTACAATAAAGCGATGCTTCTGGCCGTTAACATCAGCAGAGCCGTTGGCTAGTATATGGGGCATGCCCAGCGATTTCAAGCCGTTTTGCTGCTTGAACTGGTTGATATCCTCCAGTTTAGCATTTCGTAAATAGAAATGCATCTCGACAAACAGCGGCCCATTGCCATGTGGCTCCTGCAAAGCCAAGGCCGTATAAAAATCTACAATATCTGAATAACTTATTTTTCAGCTACTCACGCATTTCACCACAGCGTCATAGTTTTTCTCGCCGTTGCGGGCAGCCGCGTAAATTTCACCGAAGCCGCCAATGCCAATCGAGGGTCCAATGCGCCACTGTCCCTTGGCCAAGTCTGTTAAGATTGTGCCCTCCTTCAGCTTCTCTGGCATGGCATACAACTTGCCCCTGGCTTTTTTAGCCGGCGCTGCTTTAGGTTTAGCGGCGCGTGGCATATTTGAGATGAAGAGGCTGTACAAGTGCGAAACAAGAAAACGCAGTCTGACAAAACAGCGTAAGACTTTAACTTAACTGGGAATTTCCATGAACAAATGCCGACACCACGCATCTGCATTCAACGCGCGCCATTATATAGAAGTCCTGCCATTCACGTGTTAACGTCGCGTCATCTACATTTTGAACACGTTGGCAGGCCCCAATAAAAATGCATTAACAGAGCTCTGTTCTTAACAGCCGGCTTAAAAGACCGCGCTATTAAAATTTCAATTTAAATTTAATTGGAAATATTTTCTTTTTGTGTGCGGCTTAACCAAACGGTAAAGTGCTACTCGACTGTAGGCTTGTAAATCGATTAAGTACTTAATCTGTTGGAAGTTTACAAATATGGTTGATTTTAGCTTAGTAAACAAATAAAACAATGAACCACCCCAAATAAGAATCGATATGCCGGCACCCATTGTATGCCACAGCATCCACATCAACTGCGCAGCTGTTCGAACTGTCACCCGGCGTTTGGATGCCACCCACCCTCAGACCATGTGCGAGCCTGCAACAGGACCAGAATCCGTCACATTTAAAAGAGCGTTTATCAGCGTACTGTGCTCAGTAGATGTTCCATCTCGGAAGACGGTACAGCGGTGCAAAACAGATAAAGTGAAAAATAAACATCTTTTAAAATGCCAGCGCGTGTTTAAAAATAAACTTTTATCTAGTGCTAGATTACAGGTGCACCAATAAATTAAAGGCGCTATAAATAATTAAAAAGCAGCGCCGCAAACAAGAGCAGGCAAAATGCATTCCATTGTGGGCAACAGTGGGCTGGTTCTATTTTTTCTGCTACTGATACTTCAAGTTGCACTCAACTGGCGTACAGCTCAGGCATTGCCGGACATAATAAAAATTGGTAAGTTATGATTAGAGATTTATTCAAGCATAGATCAATTCAATGAGTACGCTGCCAAATTAGTCCTCATTCATTGGCGGATTTGCTTGGTATCTTCAGCGCGTATCGATTTTTTTTCCATACTATAATCAAAAGCGCGCGTGTGTGTATCCTTGTAAATATTAGTGATGTGTGTCACTGTGTTTGTGTTTTGTTTTTGTTTACTGCGCTCCCCGCGTTCTCATATTCGAAATATTTATGTTCACATACTTATCACATCTGCAACATTTCATCGTTTATCGTCTCAGGTGGACTCTTCCATCCCTCGGACGACCATCAGGAGCTGGCCTTTCGCCAGGCCGTCGACCGCATCAATGCCGACCGCTCAATTTTGCCCCGTTCAAAGCTAGTTGCCCAAATTGAGCGTATCTCGCCATTCGACAGTTTCCACGCCGGCAAACGGGGTAAGCATGCGGCAAGGGGGCGCTGTACGCACACCTTACGCCACAATTGTATCTGTTATTGTCCTAATTATGCCATAATAGCCTATTTGCCATCCATTCAAAATATTTATCTGTGTTTCTGAAATTTCTGGATATATCTAATTTATTTTACATTTATTAAAATTTACATTACAATATAAAACAAGTATTCTAAAATCGGCAGTATTAACTCTACATGTATGACGAGGGCGCAAATAATGAATATTCCATTTAATTTTAAACAAGAAAAAGAAAAACATTTACGTTTAAATGAGAATTACTTTTATTTGAGTCTTAATGCTATAACTAAAAATAAATGGCTATTTTCATAGCCTAGCAGAGGGTATTATAATTTTGTCTCGAAATGTGTAGTGGACTGAAGAAGACGTTTCCGACCCAACAAAGTGTATATATTCTGAATAAACATGAATAGCCGAGTCGATACAGCGATGTTCGTCTCAGTTTGAAAGCTATCGGAATGAAATTTGGCACAGACCAATTTTTGCTGCAGGCAGTACATATGTATGTATGTCGGAGCCGGCCGGATCGGACTACAATAACATACAGCTGGCATAGGAATGATCGATCGAAAAATATGTTTCTGTAGGAAAATTTTGTTTGTTTATAAATATATCTCACCCAAACCGAGTCTCTGAATAATTTATACAATCTGACAAAAATTAGTCAAAATCGGACCACTATATCACATAGCTGCCATAGGATCGGGTGAAAAATGAGTTTTTGTATAAAAACTTTTTGTATTACATCAAAACTTAGTGAGAACTTTATTATACTTAATATAGTTTTCTATAATTTTATCTAAATCAGACCACATACAGAGCTCCTATAGGAACAATCAGACGAAAATTGAGTTTTATACTTATAAAAAACATTACTGCCAGGGTGTATAACTTTGGCACACCGAAGATAGCCGTTCTTTCTTAGTTTCATTTTTGGGTATGAAAACCGAAGAAGCAATTTAAATTTTCGTATTTATCTTGCTAAATTCTAGAAGTAAAACACAAAATTACATGAGCCAAGACAAATGATGCTGGTTTAAAAAAGTCATTCGATGTACAAAACAAACTGTCCAAAATAGTGTGATTGTGATAAATGAGACACAAGGCTCGTAAAAGTAGTGGTTGTCTCCTGGACGGGTCAAATGACCATAGCTACCTTGCGGCATATTATAGAAAGCCAAAGTAAAATACGTTTTAGCACGACATTAACAAGCTGGGAAGGATACACAGATTCACACAAGTGCATTATTTACCACAGCCCTGAGGTGGTATGTGGTGGATACTACCACCCACACACCAGCATACATATAGTATGTACGAATATATGCAACGTAAATGCACCTGCACTTACACGTGCTCAGTAATTTGATGGGGCAAAGGATGCGATTCTAAAGGCAAAGCCAAAAAGCAAAATGGAATTATGTCTTTCTGAAGTGCAATTTAAATATGCGAACTAGGCGAACTGAACTTTACTGTAGCCTGTATCCAAGTACATTTGCTACTTGGGCTCATTTTGTGATGCCACAGATTGGGGGATTCAGTCAGCTCATGCCTGAGATTATCTCGCTGGCACACATGCCTTTTGGTGTATTGGGATTGGGAGCAGCGCAAAGCGCATTACATGAAAATCAATTTGAGACTTGGGCGCACATTTGGGATTTATGTACAATATACAAAGATTTTGCAACAAAGTTGGACAAATACAGAGAATCCTTTCTAGTATATAGCTGTATGTACCTGTGTTTTATCCTTCATAGTTTGCGGCTTGCTGAACATTGGCATTGCCGCAATTTTTGGACCGCAATCCTCGCATACCGCTAGTCATGTGCAGAGCATTTGCGATAACATGGAGGTAAGTGGGACAGTAATGGAGGAGAGGGAAGAAATTGTGTATATACCAGCACACACTTATTTAGATACCACATTTGGAGAATCGTTGGGACTACCGCCTGAGACGTGAAAGTTGCCTGGTGAATCTTTATCCCCATCCAAACACGCTCTCAAAGGTAATGTTTGTGTATGGCTTTTGTTTTCAACTCGACTTCAGCTGTTAATGTTTGTATTTCAACTCAGGCTTATGTGGATATTGTCCGCCATTGGGGCTGGAAGACATTTACCATAATCTACGAGAACAACGATGGCATTGTTCGACTTCAGGAGCTGCTCAAAGCGCATGGAATGACACCTTTTCCAATTACAGTGCGTCAGCTGAGCGATAGCGGTGATTATCGGTAGGTTCTTCTAAAAGGATAACAAATAATTTTGTTCCAACTTAAATAAAACATAATCCATTCTCACCACAGTCCCCTGCTGAAGCAGATTAAAAACTCAGCTGAGGCGCACATTGTCCTGGACTGTTCCACGGATCGCATTCACGAGGTGCTCAAGCAGGCACAACAGATTGGAATGATGAGCGATTATCATAGCTATTTGGTCACCTCGCTCGATCTGCACACTGTGAATCTGGATGAGTTTCGCTATGGCGGCACAAATATAACTGGATTTCGCCTTATTAATGATAAAATTGTTACGGATGTGGTACGACAGTGGAGTATCGATGAGAAGGGCATGTTGCGTTCAGCCAATCTTACAACTATACGCTCGGAAACGGCGCTCATGTATGATGCAGTTCATTTATTCGCCAAGGCGTTACACGATCTAGACACCTCACAGCAGATCGACATACATCCGATCAGTTGCGATGGTCAAAGCACCTGGCAGCATGGCTTCAGTTTAATCAACTACATGAAGATTGTAGAGATGAAGGGTCTGACCAATGTCATTAAGTTCGACCATCAAGGCTTTCGCACAGACTTTATGCTGGACATTGTGGAGCTAACCCCAGGCGGCATACGAAAGATTGGCACTTGGAACTCTACACTGCCCGAGGGCATCAACTTTACGCGAACATTTAGCCAGAAACAGCAGGAGATTGAGGCGAATCTGAAAAACAAAACTTTGGTAGTCACTACCATATTGGTATGTATAGTTGACAAAGATACTCTGTAATTTGAATTGATTATTGTTTTCTCTTTGGCAGAGCAATCCTTACTGCATGCGCAAGGAATCGGCAGTGCCTCTAACTGGTAACGATCAATTCGAGGGCTATGCCGTGGATCTTATACATGAGATATCGAAGTCGTTGGGCTTTAACTATAAAATCCAGCTGGTGCCGGATGGCAGCTATGGCAGCCTGAATAAAATGAACGGGTAACTTTATTTATCTAACATATTCTGAAACTATCTATAATGCTCTACTCCTTGCAGCGAATGGAACGGGATGATACGCGAGCTGTTGGAGCAACGCGCAGATCTGGCCATAGCTGATCTCACGATCACCTTTGAGCGCGAACAGGCCGTTGATTTTACCACACCTTTTATGAACCTAGGCGTTTCTATACTGTATCGAAAACCCATCAAACAGCCGCCCAATTTATTCTCCTTCCTGTCACCTTTGTCACTGGACGTTTGGATCTACATGGCCACGGCATATTTGGGTGTTTCAGTATTGCTCTTCATCTTAGCCAAGTGGGTTAACAAATATGTTATTTATAAGCACCGACTAATATACTCACCTATTATTTAAACAGATTCACGCCCTACGAGTGGCCCGCCTATACGGATGCACATGGTGAAAAGATCGAGAGCCAGTTCACTTTGCTTAATTGCATGTGGTTTGCCATTGGTTCCCTGATGCAGCAGGGATGCGATTTTCTGCCAAAGTATGAAATTCTTTCCGCAAAAACTCCGTTTAAGCTTAACTTAAATTTTGTATTACTTTCAGAGCACTTTCGACGCGCATGGTTGCTGGCATTTGGTGGTTTTTTACTCTGATTATGATATCCTCCTACACAGCCAATCTGGCTGCGTTTTTAACTGTTGAGCGCATGGACTCCCCAATTGAGAGTGCTGAGGATTTGGCCAAGCAGACGAGAATCAAATATGGCGCCCTAAAGGGTGGCAGCACGGCAGCTTTCTTTAGGGTACGTAACGTGTAACGTATATTCAGTTGAATAGCTTTATATTGCACTATTAATGGATGACTTTGCAGGAATCTAAAATTTCGACATATCAGCGCATGTGGTCCTTTATGGAATCGGCGCGTCCCTCGGTGTTTACGGCTAGCAATGGTGAAGGTGTTGAACGTGTTGCCAAGGGCAAAGGCTCCTATGCATTTCTAATGGAGTCCACGTCCATTGAGTACGTCACCGAGCGCAATTGCGAGCTCACACAAGTGGGCGGCATGCTGGACACCAAAAGCTATGGCATAGCCACGCCGCCAAGTGAGTTTAATGGAAGATAAACTTTACGGGATATTATATCATTTGTTGTTCCACTCCACAGACTCGCCTTATCGCACTGCCATCAACAGCGTCATACTCAAGCTGCAGGAGGAGGGCAAGCTGCATATACTGAAAACCAAATGGTGGAAGGAGAAACGCGGCGGTGGCAAGTGTCGTGTGGAAACCTCCAAGTCATCATCGGCAGCCAATGAGCTGGGACTGGCCAATGTGGGTGGCGTTTTTGTGGTGCTAATGGGCGGCATGGGCGTGGCCTGTGTCATAGCCGTGTGCGAGTTTGTTTGGAAGTCACGTAAAGTCGCTGTCGAGGAGCGTTTAAGTGCAATTCTAAACGAATGAGGAAAATTGTAAACCCAAGACGAATGGGTTTAGAGTTGGTCGTCAGCTTGGACCAGAAATCAAAGAAAATGCACCAACGCAGAAATCCCAATATGTAGTATAGTTTTATCAAATATTATTAAAAGTTACACAACGCATTTGGGAAGCGAAAGAGTTGAAAGTTGGAATACAATAATTGGAAAGTGAATAGAATGGCGCCACCAATAAAATATTGCACGGCATTGAATACGTTTCATTGAGATCTTTTGAATAGTGTAGAAAATTTCTTTACAAGCAAAAATTAATACAAACATATATATATATATATATATTCAGGTTATATGATAAACCCACTTTCGTATTACAAATATTATAAATACAAAACAAGTACGGATTACAATCAAAATCGTATGCATTTATATTTGAAAGCAATTTTGGAATTGTACTTTAGTAATAAGTGTAGCTACAAATTTAGTACAATTTATACCTACATACATAAATACATACATATATTTAGTACACTAAGAGCAATTCTTAGTCAATATACTTTGACACAATTTACAAATATTAATATTTAAATACAAACCTCTAAATGCTCATAGAACTAAGTTAGAAACTACATAGCTTAACCTAACCTAAGTGAATTGTAATTCTTAGTCTAGCCACCCTATTGTTCCATCCCTTCCCTAGCTATAAGTTTGTAAAATGTAATTACATACACGCAATTTTGATGAACAATTTCATAAATATAATTAAATAAACGAAGTTAACACTGCAAACACAATAATTTAGTATGAATCCTGCAATGGACACCTGGATCAATTTGCTGACATGACTGACATTTGATGTGTATGTCGACGCCCAACCGCAAACTGTCAATCAACAATAAGCCGCAAAAGGTTTTCCGCCGGCTTTTCCTGCCCTTTGAATATTTCATGCGCTTTTCAGCTCCACACGCCTCAATGCGCTACAATCGCTCGATTTTAATTGGCTTTATACTTTTGTATATCCTCAAAAACAAAGGCAACCTCGGGAGTTTTGTTTGCTTTCACTTTTTAGTTGGTTCTAGGCGGTGCCGGCATCATGAGGTTATCAGCTTTAGTCCTCTGTCTAATATGTGGAGTGCAACTCTATACTCTGGTTCCTGTAATGGCCAATGACTTTTCCTCGTTTCTAAGCGCCAATGCCTCTCTGGGTGAGGTTAATGAATACCAATAAACATAGATTTGTATATACAGTAGCTATTCATTATGACTGTTGCAGCTGTGGTTGTGGACCAAGAATATATGGCCTTGCACAGGCAGAACATAATGGCACATTTCGAAAAAATCCTGAGTGATATTATACGTGAAAATATGAAAAATGGCGGCGTTAATGTACGATACTTTACTTGGAATTCCGTAAAAATCAAGAAAGGTAAAAGCAACAATCTTTAGAATACATTTTTTTGTCATTAATATACTTTATACTCCATAGACTTTCTGGCGGCCATTACGGTAGCGGATTGTGAGAACACATGGAATTTTTATAAATCCACTCAGAAAACATCGGTACTTTTAATTGCCATTACGGATTCGGACTGTCCGCGTCTCCCGCTGAACCGTGCGCTGATGGTAAGCAAAGTTTCAAGTCGATCTACGGGACATTTGGTAAATTAATTTTTCCCAAAAGATACCCATGGTGGATCATGGTGACGAGCTTCCACAGATTGTGCTTGATGCAAAGGTGCAGGGCATTTTAAATTGGAAGGCAGTTGTTGCGATTGTCGATCACACTATACGTGGGTATTTTTTCCAAAAATAATCGTATCATTTTAATAAATATACCCGTATATATATTTGTACCATCTACTTTAGTCGAGAATAATCCGATGTTGGTTAAGTCCATAGTACATGAGAGCACCACAAATCATATACCGCCCATTTCGGTGATTCTTTATAAGATTGATGAAACGCTGCGTGGCCAGCAGAAGCGCGTGGCTCTACGCCAGGCTCTGGCTCAGTTTGCGCCCTCCAAGCATGAACTGAAGCGTCAGCAGTTTCTGATCGTTTCCAAGTTCCATGAGGATATCATTGAGATAGCCGAGACTCTGGGAATGTTTCATGTCAACAATCAATGGATGTTCTTTGTGCTGGATCAACTGCATCGCGACTTTGATGCAAGCACGGTGACCATAAATCTTGATGAGGGTGCTAACATAGCATTTGCTCTGAACGAAACTATGCCCGATTGCGTGGACACGCTGAACTGCACCATATCTGAGGTTTCAATGGCTCTGGTCACATCTCTATCACGCATGATACTCGAAGAACAATCCATTTATGGAGAAATATCCGATGAGGAATGGGAGTCGATACGTTTTACTAAGCAGGAGAAGCAGGACGAAATGCTTGAATACATGAAGGTAAACTCAGTCAATGTTTTACCATATTCACCCTATAGAGGTCCTTTCAATCCCCGCTAGGATTATCTTAAGGCCAACAGCAAATGCGCCAGCTGCGCCCGCTGGCGCTTTGAAACCGCCATTACCTGGGGCAAGAGTCAGGAGAATCGAAAGTTTAGAGTGGGTAAGTAGCAGCTATTTATCGCCATATTTACTACGGAAGCTATCTCCTCGTAGCGCCTACACGCGATGCAAAGAACCGTAACTTTGATTTCATCGACATTGGCTACTGGAGCCCACTGTTGGGCTTCGTATGCCAGGAGCTGACTTTTCCCCACATTGAGCATCACTTTCGCAACATCACAATGGATATAGTTACAGTGCATGTGAGTCTTTGAATCAGGAATATAATCAATATATATTGGTTCAAATATCTCGTAGAATCCGCCTTGGCAAATTCTGATCAAGGACAGTCGGGGAGCCATTGTCGAGCACAAAGGTATTGTCATGGAAATACTTAAGGAACTGAGTCGTGCTTTGAACTTTACCTACTATCTGTATGAGGCCAATTCTCCAGAGTACGAGAATTCGCTCAGCCAAAGTATGAATGAGAGCGTAAGTTGAATATTGAGGATGATCAACTAATATGCCAACTACAAGATTGCCTTTCAGGATGCACTAATGGGCTCAATGACCTTTCGCATTCCATATCGTGTGGTAGAGCTGGTGCAGGGCAATGATTACTTTATGGCTGCAGTGGCGGCCACTGTCAACGAGCCACACAAGAAGCTTTTTAACTATACGCAACCAATAAGCGTGCAGAAGTACACGTTCATATTGCGTCAGCCGGATGAGGTCAGTCGCATATATCTGTTTACGGCTCCATTCACTATAGAGACCTGGGGCTGCCTAGCGGGCATTATATTCTTGACTGCGCCAATGCTCTACGCCGTTAACCGTCTGGTGCCGCTTCAGGACCTGCGGATTACAGGCCTGTCAACAGTTCAAAACTGTTTCTGGTATATCTACGGAGCACTGCTGCAGCAGGGTGAGTTCCCTGCCCAATGACATCAATGGTTTGCTCAATTGCTCAAATAATTGCAGGTGGTATGTATCTGCCTCGTGCTGATAGTGGTAGATTGGTGGTTGGCTTCTGGTGGATCGTTGTCATTGTGCTGGTCACAACCTACTGCGGCAACCTGGTTGCTTTTCTCACATTTCCAAAGTTTCAGCCAGGCATTGATTATCTTAGTCAGCTATTTGGTCACAAAGAAATCAAGCAGTACGGCCTGCGTAATGGCAGCTTCTTTGAGAAGTACGTGGAGACCACGACCCGTGAGGAATTTAAGCGATTTATTGAGCGCGCCTTGATCTACAACAGCGTCCAGAGTGAGAATATTGCCGCGGTGAAGCATGGTGAACGCATCAATATTGATTGGCGCATTAATCTGCAGCTTATCGTGCAGCAGCATTTTGATCTGGATAAGGAATGTAAATTTGCGTTAGGCAAGGAGGATTTTGTGGATGAGCAAATTGGCCTCATTGTGCCTTCAAGTAGCGCCTATTTGCATTTGATTAACCATCACATAGACAGACTCTTTCGCATGGGTTTCATCGATCGCTGGCACAAGACCAATCTGCCTTCGATGGACAAGTGCAATGGCAAGAACGTGCAACGGCAGATTACCAATCATAAGGTCAACATGGATGACATGCAGGGCTGTTTTATGGTGCTCATCTTTGGCATCACTGTTGCGCTGCTTGTGACCTGCATTGAGTTTTGGTATCACCGTCTTTTTGTAATAAGCCAGGAGCGCCAGAACATAGCCTTTGCCAATTGAGAAACATACAAGAAGCGTCGATTTACAACTTGACGTGTAAAATAAGTTGTTTAATTGTTGAAAATTACTATATGAACATTATTTTGCAATAAAAATAGCTCGGCTTCTGTTCATCAGATCTCTACACTGATCCACTTTACGTCGAGTTGGCGTTGGGGCCACGACGACGGCCGAAGCCTTGCACAACGTTGACGAAGCGACGGTTGTACTGGATCCTGCGCTTTGCGCGACCGGTCTTCTTCTTCTTCTTTTCCTGTTTCTCAACCTTAGGGGTCTGGCCCTTGACCTTACCGGCACGCGCCAAAGAACCGTGCACCTTACCACCAATCATGGGAATGGTAATGTCTAGCTCGAAAGAGCCCAGCGCGGTCACGGGTGTCTCATTGGTCAAAGTGGCACCCTCGCAGTTCAGGCTGAACTCTTCAGTGTCGAAGCCATGCAGCAGGGCGATTTGATTCTGCGGGACGCGGAACAACAATGAGGTTAGGGGGAAGCTTTTGTTGTCGTGACTAAGTTAATTACTAACCTTGACGCCAGCAATGGTGGCATCCTGGGACACCTCCAAAGCCTCAATTGTTTCCAACCCACGTACGAACAGCTGCATATTGATGTGCTCTGAAAATCGGAAAATAGGAAATTAATTCTCATTCACAGCCTACGCCTGCTGTAGTGGGAAACACGTGTAGCACTTCACATTATTTTCACAGCCTGGGTGGGCGGCCAACTTGGCATTCAATGTGCAGCACATTATTCACACTGTTTGCATGACGTTTGATGCATTTTTGTCGTTAAAACCTTTTAAAAATGCATTAATTTAGCAAATAATAATTTGCTCACCTTGTCACTTTTATGCGGATCTATCGAAAAGAAAGAAATTAGGGTTGTTGTCGATATGTTATCTTTCGCAAGCGCTTACAATTGTCGGTAGATGGCGCTGTTACGCTTCGTGCAACCCTGCAAGTAACGAGAGTGTTGCCAGACAAGAATTGCCAGAAACAGTAAATGGCGGGATTGCGCTTTTTTTTCAACATTTTTAAATATTTGTATTTTATCGGAATTTATAATAAAATTATAAGAAAATGTAGAATGTATAAAAGTTGATAATTTAAAAGCTGTATGTACGTGTCCAGCTTATGTATGTCAAGGCAGAGCGAGCGCCTGTTGGCAAAGGCCGGTCTGTCTGACGCCATACTAAGCCATACACTGCGCTTACCTCAATCTGTGTAAAAATAGGAATTATGTTAATCCATCTATGTCTTGTCTGCTGCACCCAACTTGACCCACATTGGTATTTTGCGCGTGCGTTTGCTGCGCCTTTTCCTGCACATTGTATGGCTCTAAGAACAGGACTTGAAAGGCCATTTACAACCCAAAGCGGCGCATGGCTGTGTTATTCTACGCCATTAGAATAAATATTGCCGCATTGTTTGTCAAACAGGACTAGATTAGTAACATAAACATTAGTTCATTGAACGCAAATCATAAGCCGATTTCACAAATTTACACGAATTATCTGCAACTAATGAGTATGGCTTAAACTGTCCAAGGATATTTTTGGGTACGTTCATTTCGGTTGCCTGAAAAACCTTACAGTTTTGACCAATGTAATGTAAACTTAATAGTCCTCTTCCAATTAGAATGCATTTGTGCCCCGAACAGATGTGACATTTGATATATTGTCATATCGTACAAAAGACACACTCATATCAATTTAAAACCCTTTTACAGTCATTTTCTTTCGATTCATATCGCCGATGTTCATTTAATATATGTATGTATGTGGATAAATGGCGCATGCGGATTTCCTGCCGCCTACCTTGGTCCAGTTCGCAGGCACTTATATGATCGGATTAGCCGAGGATTAGGTATAGACATCGCAAGGATTTGCGTAAACTCATTTGCCAGACATTGCCGCAATAGTAAAATCATAAAAATCTTATACCTTTGAACAGTATCCTGAATACGGCGCTCCCCGGCCGTCGGCACTTTTTGGTGCAGTTGCCGCTTTGTAATTTGATATTTTTGTTGTATGCAAACAAAGGCAGCGGAAAAACAAATTATTCTTGACCATGAAAACAGCAACAATTGCGAAATCGGCTTAGGATATTTTTCTCGTCTCTCATCAGCGTTGTTTGCTGTTTTTCCGGCACGCGAATTGATTTA
This sequence comes from Hirtodrosophila confusa, assembly GCA_035043065.1. Classification (NCBI taxonomy): domain Eukaryota; kingdom Metazoa; phylum Arthropoda; class Insecta; order Diptera; family Drosophilidae; genus Hirtodrosophila; species Hirtodrosophila confusa. Next base: position 234,406 of record JAWNNI010000064.1, read on the forward strand.
TTTTCATTGATGCTTTTTAGAGAAAAATTTCCCACAAGCAATATGTTTTTGGCCACAGAGTTTGCATACGGCTTACGTGCTGCTCTGATCCTCTTGGCGGCATGGGAACACTTGGCAAAAAATGATAAAGAAATTCAACAAGTCAAAATACTTCACATGGTATTTCCAAATAACTGAACTTGTAGAGCCTCAATGCTATTGCTTAGATTGATAAAAATTTTAAAAATTATAATTAATAAATAAACAACTAAACGTGTTAATTTTTATGCCAGTCAATCTGATAAAGAATGCTTTTCTCTGTCTGATTTATTCCATATTCATATCTAAATGTACAAGGAATTCTATGATTTGAATATGTCAGTTCACTTTAAAAATGTTTGAATATTTTGAAAATATTAAAACAGAGGCAATAAATCAGATCCGTTTGATTAATATTATGACACTCTATATTGAATTTTATCTACAAAAATACAAAATACTATTGGATCAGCAAGAGTAATAACTACATAGTTCGAAACTTAGCAAAGCCTTTCAAGCTTAACTGTTATCAGCCTAAACATAATAATAATAGTTCAAGTAAAATTAATGTTTTGTTAAATTGAAGAACAATAGTGTTTTATTTCTACACCTTGTAAAATGAGTAAAAGGGAGTTTATATCTGTGCAAATGTATGTAACAAGCAGAAGTCTCCGACCCTTTAAAGTATACATACCTTAAGCATCAATAGCGAAGTTAATCTGTCCCGGTTCATCTGTCTTTCTGTCTGACCGTCTGTCCATCCGTATTTATGAACGCAAGGCTCTCGGAAACGATAAAAGCTAGAGACATCTGCATGTCAAGTTTATTCAAATTTTAAGTATTCCACCCACACCTCCGAACATCGATATGAACGTTTAAAGGGACAATTTCAAAAATAATTTTTGGCATGCATAACTATTGTGTCTATTTGGATCCAAACTACTCCCTCAAAAACACAAATCTCACCAGACTTCAACAAATAAAACTCATCAGAATACGCCTTGGTCACACAAACATTACCAACATGCATTATATAGACAAAAACCTTAACAACACATGCACATGTCCTTCCTTTACATCCCACAGAACATCCCCATTTCACAACATAGATCCTTTATCCCTAATTACAAACCCCACCAATAAAAACATACAAATTCTTTTTCATTTCCTAAACAACACAAACTTGATCCATAAAATATAACACAATATCCAATTACACACATCACAAGCGCTCATACACACATTTTTCATTATCCTACATCCATTCAAATCTTGTAAATAATGTAAACAACACTTCGTTAATACATATATACACATATACTTTATACATTCCCCATAATAATGTAAGTAATAACCATTATAATGTAACTCCTGCTGAAGGCCTTGGCAGCCATGGCAAAAATTCAATGTTAACTCATAGTTTTAACTAGAAGTTATCATTAATTAAATAAATAAATATTTGGATCCAATCGAAATTTTAAGTCGATCGGATAATAGCACAAAAGTCATTCTATAAGGTTTTAGTACTGCTTGCATGCCGCTGAATTGCTTGATGCAGGTGTGTATGTGTACGAAGATATAATTCTTACATGTTTTAATTCGATATATTTCGCATTTCGTCGGAATTCGTCCTTAAGGATTTTGAATACAGCATCCAGTTTGTCACCAAGTGCACCAAAAATTCCAACATTAATAACCATAATTTAATGAAAATAATATGAATTTTTTAATAATTACTAAATTGTTTTCCTTAATTGAAACCTACCATTGAGCAAATTGTTTATGCACAATTAAAATATAACTACTACATAAGTAGAACAGCTTGAGCTCAAAAATAAGCAGAGAATATTAAAAAATTATACAAATAAATAAATAATTTTAAAAAGTTTTGTTTTACTTCAGTTTTGTATTAATTTCGTATTTAATTTTAGTTATGCATTGTCTTAGATTCTTAAGCTAAAGTATTTACATATACTTATAAGTACCTATTTTAAAATTCTTTATAGTACATGAGGTCGTTATAATCTAAGCCACTCTTATAGTATGCCCACAATCACAATTTTTTCAATTACAGCCAAAAGTCTAATTTGTCTTTTCACTCTCAAACGATGACTATCATTTCCGGTTCCGGACTGGATGCATTTGATGAGAAGGTTGAGTCACAGCTCTCGTCCTTTTCACGCTTCTCACGTCGCTCACGGGCACGACGATTTTGAAACCAAATCTTCACTCGGGTGTTGGTCAAATCCAAGGATTCGGCCAACTTATTTGCATCCTCGGCGCTCAAATAGTTGGACTCCTTGTAGGCGCGCTCCAAGGCCTGCAATTGGGCGGGCGTAAAGGGAATTCGTGGCAGGCGTCCAGGTGTCCGCTTAGAGGGTCCCTGGCGTAGTGCCCGCGGCAATTTAGGCGGGTGGTAGCGAGTATACTGCAGCCAATCATACATGGGCATCTGTTCATCCTCCATTAGTGGTGCTGGCGATGCTAAGGGTTCTTTGCGAGCAGGATGCGCATATGGATGATACCCCAAAGGCATGCTGACTCGGAATTTTTGCAAAATTCCAACTGAGGCATTCGTGCCGACGTATCTATCGCCGGCGCGGTTCAATATGTAGTCGATGCTAAAATCACTCATCCTAGACCTTCCTTGTGCGTGTCAGGGCAAAGTGCTACTGTGCAGATCCGTGAGCAACCTTGGCTATTTAAGGCCGCTCGCCGCTCAGGGATACCCGCCATTTTGTGCACTACAACAGCACCACATCGACACCGACACCAACACCAACACCGTATGGCCGTCTCTTTCTTGCTCTGGTTCTGAATGAGGCGGGCTCAGCATATACGAATCTAATTTGGACGCAGCGAGGCGCTTAATAGGCGTTGCCCGGTTCTGGCCACAGCCAACCCGGCTTGTCAGGTAGGCTGTAGTTTATTACCCTTATCAGCCCGTGATTAGCCAGCGCAAGTAATTGAAGTTGACACACGGAACCGGCCCTTAGTTGCTTCTAAGGGCACAAACAGATACTTGAGCAATTTGAATGCCAGTATCCGTATCCGTATCTATATCTGTATCTGCATCAGTAACTGCTTCGGTGTAGTCATATTGTTTGTATGTTTGTTGTGGTTATTGTGGCTATACAGCGGTTTTCGGGGTGGCGGTGCCGGCCTCCCCTTGCCCTAATGAACTCATCTGCTGCGCCATTTTCGATGGGAATACGAGTTGAGCCTCAAATTTTAATATGTTTTGATTGATTCGTAAATTTGTTTTCATAACAATTGAATTTGCGAAACGAGTTTTCCAGCGAGTAAAAAAGTATCAATTACAATATTAATTGCAATAGGCATCAAATAGTAAGCATATGGCCATCTAAGTACCAACTATTCTATACGAAATAATGGTTTTAATAACATAGCAATAACAATAAACATAGCTAAATTGTAATACTGGAACTAAAACGGTGCAATGTAACGAACCGTTTATATATTCTTGATCAGTATCAATAGCCGAGTCGATCTGGCCCTGACCGTCTGTCCGTTCATATATATAAAGACAAGGATCTCGGAAACTATTAGATCTAGAGTCCCCAAAGTTGATATGTAGGTTCCTGTATAGCGGGCACAATTCAAAATATTAAAATTCACATATTCCCTCACACCCACGCAAGAATTATAATATATAGGGACATTTTAAAAGAAATAGCCTTAATTTTGAGCAACCATAATTCTTGAGTCGCTTTTTAGCTGTCACGCAAATATCAAGTCGATCGGCCAGAAATTATTCAAGAAGCTAGTTTCAGTACTGCAAAACGAGGCGAAGCAACACCAAAGGCACTGCTTGAAGTGCTCTGCTTGCTTACAATGCAACCGAATATGTATTAATTCATATGTATGTATATATTTTTTTTTTTTTAACTGTCTTTTAAACTTTATTTAAGATCTGTCCTTCATGGACAATAATTAAATTTGATCTTGGGGTACTATCTCTATCATTAACAAGTGTTACAATAAGTTTTTAGAATTTCATCTGTGTTTACAAAGTTTTAAATTTCATTCAGCTTAGTTCCAGGGCAGGTCCAGCGGATGAACTCTTCGGAGTCTCCTGGTTGTGGTGCTGTTATCCAGCAGTCCAATCGCTAAACAATTTATATGTTGATGCAAGCGCTCGATGTAGGTGGAGCTGCTTTGGGCGATCAGTTCCGAGACCCACGGGATCCCGAGAACATTGTGGATTGTGGCGTTATCGTGGTAGATATGCGCGTTAGTGACAATGCGCAGAGCTTTATTCTCAAACGTTTGGATTAGCCTTCTATTGCTTCGGCAGGCAGTTCCCCAAAGCTGGATGCCGTAGGTCCACACTGGCTTGATGATGGACTTGTAAACAAGAAGCTTGGATCGGGTGCGGGAATTTAGACCTGTTGCATAGTCGGATACAATCGAATAGAGCATTCTTATCACTTAACATTCTTCGCAGCACTTTTTTGATTATTTTTAAGCAGACTTTTTACTGTTTGACCATAATTGATCAAGATTAGAAGCACTACATAAACTTAAGTAGGTAGTAGGATAACAATAGTCTAAGCGAGTCTAAAATACATTTTAGACCTTATATACTATGTTTTTAATATCAATTGATTATCAACTGTCGATGTTGTATTTACACTCAATATAAATTAATTCTATGGACAGGGCAACTAAGAACAGCTGTATAATTCTCTATGATATTATTTAAAGGACTTATCTCTAAACAACCGAGAAAGGAGATGTGACGGACCATCTATGCTCTAATTAGTTGTATTGCAGTAATTATTGCTTACAATTGTCAACTAATTTGCCCTGTGCACAATCGCCATCCGTTATTGCGAGTATTTCAGCAAAATAGTTTGCAATTTCCTTCGATCGTATCTTGCGATAGGAAGGAACAAAGTTGTTGAGATACAGATAGTGGACATACAGAAGAATGCACATGCATCCTGGTACAGAAGTTGCTGTGGCCTTGCGGTAGTCCACCATTGTTATCCGACAGGGTTGATTGAGCCACTTAATTTGCGCAGATGTAAAATTTCTTGACTACATTATTCTTTACACTCTTGGAGACTTGGTTGTATGATGTCATTATTTGATTATTATTTGGCTCACTTTATGAAAGTGTTTTGAAATCCTGGTAAGTAATCCAAGAATTATCTATGCTCGCGTCTTCGTATAATCTTTATTCGGCTACCTTATACAAAATGGCATCAGCTGACAAATACTTAACCATTTCAAAAAAGTAATGTTTCGCATTTTGTTGCCTGGTGTTATTATTTAATTTGGCTCTTTACTGCTTCTTCGCATTTGATCAAGATTATAAGTACTAAATACAATTAAGTAGGTACTTTAAAATTTAAAGCTCATATATATATACATATATGTCCATAATAACACAAGATTCAAGATTTGCAAACAACTTATCTCTAACTGATTTTTGTACATGTTGATTTCACGTTTAACTCTTTATTAAAAATGAGAATGAATTATATTGACAGAGCGATAAGATATAGCATTATTGTTTCTCAGTGTTTCTTGCATTATTATTTAAAAGGCTGATTTCGTTAACACTCTACAAAAACAAGATGGGACATCTATGCCTTAATTATTACGCTCTATCATTGCACCAATTATCTCATACAATCGGCATATAAATGTTAGCTTATTAGCCCTGTGCACAATCACCATCCTAAGTTACGAGAAGTTGAGCAAAACAATTTGCACTTTCCTTCGATCGTATCGTGGGATACCACGGAACAAGGCTGTTGAGATACAGATAGTGGTTGTGCAGAAGAATTCACATGCATCCTGGAACAGAAGTTGCTGTGGCCTTGCGGTACTCCACCATTTTTATCTGGGATTGTTTGAGCCACTTAATTTGAGCAGATGCAAAACTTCTTGACTACAGCATTCTTTACACACTTGGAGACTTCGTTGTATGATGTCAGTCGACTAATTTGAGGCACTGAAACGGAGATTCGCTTGGTCACACTGTTCCACTTAGCTGAGGCCTCGAAAAGAGCCTTTGCTGGTTCCGCCTCATATCTGATCAGGTATGACTCAGATTCGATCGATTGCAGTTTCAATTCCCGCTTAATCGAAACCATTTTGCTGAGTTTTAGGTTGTGGCAAATTTCAGTCAAATTGTTGGCAGCCAAAAAATTATTCGTGGCGTCGACTAAATGCTCTGCAATTATCCTTGAGTTTGGTGCACTTTGTGAAATTGTTTCGAAATCCTGGCAGGTACACCAATGATCATCAATGCCTGCGTCTCTGCAATCTCTTGATTCGGCCACCTCGTAAAAAACGCTGTGACAGCTGGGACATCCTTCAGGTCTTGGTAACTCAGCTAGCGGTGTCTCCAGCTCCAGGATGTGTTTTAAGGTTGCGTAGATGTCGTAGGGTGAAGTTAATCGATTTCTATTCAGGAGCAGGCCATTCGCAAAGTTAGTATATTTTTCTCTGAACCAATTGGGTAACCAAATGTACAATATGGGCATCCGTTCCTCCAGAAACCCACTGTCCAGACTACGCAGTGGGCCAAAACGCATTCCATGATCGCTAAAGAACAAAATTATGGAGTTGTCAAAGACTCCACCTTTGTGCAATGTGCGCATATAGTCAAGTATTTTAGCATCCATTGAAGACGGCAAGGCAAAGTTATTGTGACTAAAGGAATTCGTCCAAAACATGCCGAAGCTAGGCTGATTCCAATGAACTGTAGTAAACTGCATTGCTGAATCATAAACGTACTCCGCGTAATGTCGTCGTCCCACGCAATATGGGATTCCCGTATTGAATACTGTTTTAAGCTCATTCACGAGAGCCAACATCAAAGGACGTGCATAGTAATTCGTTGGAGGGTTTCGAAAACCTCGAAGTAAATGATTAAACGTAGCATAGGCGCTCCAGTCTTCGGCATAGGCTGTAAAATATCCCTTGCTTTTGAAATCTTTCCAGAGCATCGGACAAGCATCCAAGCCACCCACCGCCTCAGGTCGACAAGCTGATTTGGATCTTGAGCTGTTGTACCCTGTGAGCACTGCCATTAAATTGGGAAAGGTGTTATCGCCCATCTTTAGAAATGGGAAAAAGAATTTATAAAATGGTAAAATGGATAAAAGGTGCACTCACCTTGTTATAGCCTTGCAGTTCGTACCAGTTCTCCTCTTTCAGATACTTGTACATCAGCGGCATTGTGCGCTGAAAGTTCATTCGGGACATGGAATCAATGCCCCAAAGCAGGACACTTGGCTTTCGTTCATTAGCAGTGGTTTTATTGTCCGCTCGTCCCGTTGTTTGCACAAAACCAAAGGCATCTTTTTGCAGGAATTTTTTGTCCTTCAAACGACGACATTCGGTGATGATAGCTTCCACATATTGGGGAACTACAAAGTCCTGATGAAAATTGCTGCATGGCAGCAGTCTGCAATTGATATAAATGTTAGACCTATGGGCTTATGATTTGGGATGGTACTGTTTCACTTGCTTGTACTGATTGTCCGCTTGCGTTCGAACTCCGGATCGCAGGATCGGCCGGAAACAACATGTGATATCCGCTTCGTTCATATGTAGACTGTACCGTTGTTTACTTACGTCATAGTTCACGGTAATTAAGGCCTTGCTCAAGTCGCATTTCTTATACGATGTTCTACGGAATATCTCAAGAACGTCATTGGTAAAGGGATCCACAGCAGGCATTCGACACTTTGAGGTGTCCACGAAGTAATTATTTTTTAAGTTGGGCACTGCTAGTAAGTATTCAAGGGAAACTAATCATTATATTTTACATTATTCCATCTTTTGAATTACCCAGAGTTGAATTTAGAACGTCGATATGAATCTGTGTATTTGTTCTTTCCGTAAAAGCAAGCGTTAAATCATTTGTAATTGTATTTAGAGGATTCCAGGTTTCTCTGATCGCCCAATTATAGTACAATACGATCAGCAAAGCTATTGCACAGCCTAGAAGAACTTTTAATCGCCCTCGTGCAGCAGAGTCTTCGCTCAGCTCAGACTCTTCCGGCGGAATTAACTGATACTTAATTTTTCCCATGGGTGTTAATTTTGTACATTAAATGCATGTATATCACATTTCTTTTTTTTAAATTTGTGCGCTGGTTCGGTGACTCGCTGCGTTCTGAGTGGGGCTCCATATCCAACTGCCAAGCCTTTTTCGGTTATCAAAGCAAACCATATAACGAACGTTAAGTGAGAGAATATTTATATATATACATACATACATAAATAAAAGAATAACTCATTCCTAATCCGTATATAGGCCTGATAAGGTCTTATCGTACAACACAATAACATTTCATTGGCAATATTACATATTTTGTAGCATAACATATGAAACAAACTCTTGTTGCGTACTTGTTGAGTACAATGCTCGTATGAAAATTATTTGTATACCCTTGCAGAGAACAATTATAGTAATTTTATCACGAAATGTGTAACGCATTGATGGAGACGTTTCCGATCCCACAAATTATATATATTCTTGATCAGCATCAATAGTATAGTCGATATAGCAGTCTGTGCGTCAGTTTCTATGCAAGCCAGTCTCTCAGTTTTAGAGCTATCGTAATGAAACAGTACATATGTTGGAGTCGGGCGGATCTGATTTATAGCTGCCATAAGAACGATCGGTCGACAATTATGTTTTTGTATTAAGAGATCCTAACCAAACTCACCAAATGTGAGTCTCTATACAGTTGTCAAACTCACCAAATCAAAGTTTCATTGTGTTTCGTACAGACTGACGAAATTTCATACAAATGGAATACTTTATACAGTTTCCTATAATCTTATCAAATTCGGACCACATTCTATTATTACTATAGGAACAACCAGACGATAATTGAGTTTTTGTATAAAAAACATTGCTGGAATGGTATATAAGTATCTTCGGCGTGTCGAAGAGAGTCGTTATTTTTTGTTTTAACTAAAATAATTTCTATAGATACAATTTATTCAAAGCGATCTTGTTAAAGTTGACTCTTCCGAACGACTTATAAATCAATACACATAAACCCATAGTCAAATATGGTTGTGTCGACTGATCAAGAATATAGAAAATTTAGTTTATTCTGGGATACATATTTTGGGACATACATAACTGTGAATTCACAAGGAAGGGTATTAAAACGGTAAGCTTTTGCGTTTGGTTGGGCAACTAAGAGTATACCAAAATTGTTACCATACGCCTGGCTGCTATCAATTGGGAAACAACCTATTTGATAATAGTATCGAATGTCAAATATTTATTTATATTTAATAAAAAATACATACATTTTTTCTATCTTACAATTTTCTGATAATGACCAATTGTATGACATGACTTGCCGTAGCTTAAATCAAACTAGACAGTTACAGTTTTCGATGTGTGTACATATATGCATATAGGCACTGATAAAAATAATACTCTGTTTCCAAACCTTTTATTTTTGGAAAAATAGTTATGTTGGGTTTGTGCAGTGTCCGTCTCGTGCCAATTTGTGTCTTCGTATGAACGCAATTGTTTTTCACATCCTTAAAACTATTTGGAACATACGTTTGTTGTATACGAGTATATTCTCGTCTGATAGTCTCATCTATCCCGCCACGCCCCACCCTCTCTACGACAATTGGGAAAAGACCTATATACTCTACATTTTGTATAGCTAGAATCATCAAATTTGTTGACCTCCTTGACAAATTTGCTCCAAAAACATGTTTTTAAGTTTCTTAGATTAATGAATTCTATCGTATCACAAAAATAATACATTCATTATATACAGGTAACTAATAGGCTTCTAATCTGTTAGTTATGCTAAAAAGCGCATCCAAAAATAAAATAATATTAGTGCGCGATTACTTTGGCTCAATTAATTAATTCGCTGAAGCAAATACAAAACTTTTTGTCAATATTATCGTCTATGCACTTAGATACTTGACTATATGAGTCCAAACGACTAATATCAGGAACATTAACTGAAATTTTTTTAGTTTTACTGTTCCAATATGTTGAAGCCTCAAAAAGAGCTTTCATTGGTTCCACCTCATACCTAATAAGGTAGGACTCCAATATTTCCGATTTTAAGCTACTTTTTCTCTGCGCCGACTCAATATTTGTCAGTTTTATAGGCTGACAAAATTCGGTTACATTTTTGGCAGCAAGGTAAGCATTTGTGGCATCGACTAACTGCTTTGTGACTTCCTTTATATGTTTCTCAGTCCGAGAATTATTTTTGAACGAGCTGCAAGAACACCAATGATCATCAATGCCTGCGTCTCTGCAATCTCTTGATTCGGCCACTTCGTAAAAAACGCTGTGACAGCTGGGACATCCTTCAGGTTTTGGTAACTCAGCTAGCGGTGTCTCCAGCTCTAGTATGTGTTTCAAGGTTGCGTAGATGTCGTAGGGTGAAGTTAATCGATTTCTATTCAGGAGCAGGCCATTCGCAAAGTTAGTATATTTTTCTCTGAACCAATTGGGTAACCAAATGTACAATATGGGCATCCGTTCCTCCAGAAACCCACTGTCCAGACTACGCAGTGGGCCAAAACGCATTCCATGATCGCTAAAGAACAAAATTATGGAGTTGTCAAAGACTCCACCTTTGTGCAATGTGCGCATATAGTCAAGTATTTTAGCATCCATTGAAGACGGCAACGCAAAGTTATTGTGACTAAAGGAATTCGTCCAGAACATGCCGAAGGTGGATTGATTCTTGTGGACTTTAGTGAACTGTACCGCAAAATCGTAAATATACTCGGCATAGTGTCGACGTCCTACACAGTAGGGAATGTTTGAGACTAATACATTCTTTAGTTCCTTCTCCATAGCGAGCATGAGCGGACGTGGGTAATAATCTGTTGGAGGCTTGGCGAATCCCTTCTTGTTGTAGTTAAAAGTGGAAAACTTGCCCCAGTCTTCAGCGTAGGCTGTGATATATCCACGCTTCTTATAGGATTCCCAGAGAAACGGGCAAGCGTCCAAGCCACCCACCGTTTTTGGCCGACACACCGAATATGATCTTGTGTTGTTATAGCCAGTGAGAATTGCCATTAAATTTGGAAAGGTGTTATCGCCCATCTTCAGAAATTGGAAAAAGAATTTGAAAAATGAGGAATACTTGCAAGATGCACTCACCTTGTTGTAGCCTTGCAGTTCGTACCAGTTCTCCTCTCTCAGATACTTGTACATCAGCGGCATTGTGCGCTGAAAGTTCATTCGGGACATGGAATCAATGCCCCAAAGCAGGACACTTGGCTTTCGTTCATTAGCAGCGGTTTTATTGTCCGCTCGCCCCGTTGGTTGCACAAAACCAAAGGCATCTTTTTGCAGGAATTTTTTGTCCTTCAAACGACGACATTCGGTGATGATAGCTTCCACATATTGGGGAACTACAAAGTCCTGATGAAAATTGCTGCATGGCAGCAGTCTGCAATTGATATAAATGTTAGACCTATGGGCTTATGATTTGGGATGGTACTGTTTCACTTGCTTGTACTGATTGTCCGCTTGCGTTCGAACTCCGGATCGCAGGATCGGCCGGAAACAACATGTGATATCCGCTTCGTTCATATGTAGACTGTACCGTTGTTTACTTACGTCATAGTTCACGGTAATTAAGGCCTTGCTCAAGTCGCATTTCTTATACGATGTTCTACGGAATATCTCAAGAACGTCATTGGTAAAGGGATCCACAGCAGGCATTCGACACTTTGAGGTGTCCACGAAGTAATTATTTTTTAAGTTGGGCACTGCTAGTAAGTATTCAAGGGAAACTAATCATTATATTTTACATTATTCCATCTTTTGAATTACCCAGAGTTGAATTTAGAACGTCGATATGAATCTGTGTATTTGTTCTTTCCGTAAAAGCAAGCGTTAAATCATTTGTAATTGTATTTAGAGGATTCCAGGTTTCTCTGATCGCCCAATTATAGTACAATACGATCAGCAAAGCTATTGCACAGCCTAGAAGAACTTTTAATCGCCCTCGTGCAGCAGAGTCTTCGCTCAGCTCAGACTCTTCCGGCGGAATTAACTGATACTTAATTTTTCCCATGGGTGTTAATTTTGTACATTAAATGCATGTATATCACATTTCTTTTTTTTAAATTTGTGCGCTGGTTCGGTGACTCGCTGCGTTCTGAGTGGGGCTCCATATCCAACTGCCAAGCCTTTTTCGGTTATCAAAGCAAACCATATAACGAACGTTAAGTGAGAGAATATTTATATATATACATACATACATAAATAAAAGAATAACTCATTCCTAATCCGTATATAGGCCTGATAAGGTCTTATCGTACAACACAATAACATTTCATTGGCAATATTACATATTTTGTAGCATAACATATGAAACAAACTCTTGTTGCGTACTTGTTGAGTACAATGCTCGTATGAAAATTATTTGTATACCCTTGCAGAGAACAATTATAGTAATTTTATCACGAAATGTGTAACGCATTGATGGAGACGTTTCCGATCCCACAAATTATATATATTCTTGATCAGCATCAATAGTATAGTCGATATAGCAGTCTGTGCGTCAGTTTCTATGCAAGCCAGTCTCTCAGTTTTAGAGCTATCGTAATGAAACAGTACATATGTTGGAGTCGGGCGGATCTGATTTATAGCTGCCATAAGAACGATCGGTCGACAATTATGTTTTTGTATTAAGAGATCCTAACCAAACTCACCAAATGTGAGTCTCTATACAGTTGTCAAACTCACCAAATCAAAGTTTCATTGTGTTTCGTACAGACTGACGAAATTTCATACAAATGGAATACTTTATACAGTTTCCTATAATCTTATCAAATTCGGACCACATTCTATTATTACTATAGGAACAACCAGACGATAATTGAGTTTTTGTATAAAAAACATTGCTGGAATGGTATATAAGTATCTTCGGCGTGTCGAAGAGAGTCGTTATTTTTTGTTTTAACTAAAATAATTTCTATAGATACAATTTATTCAAAGCGATCTTGTTAAAGTTGACTCTTCCGAACGACTTATAAATCAATACACATAAACCCATAGTCAAATATGGTTGTGTCGACTGATCAAGAATATAGAAAATTTAGTTTATTCTGGGATACATATTTTGGGACATACATAACTGTGAATTCACAAGGAAGGGTATTAAAACGGTAAGCTTTTGCGTTTGGTTGGGCAACTAAGAGTATACCAAAATTGTTACCATACGCCTGGCTGCTATCAATTGGGAAACAACCTATTTGATAATAGTATCGAATGTCAAATATTTATTTATATTTAATAAAAAATACATACATTTTTTCTATCTTACAATTTTCTGATAATGACCAATTGTATGACATGACTTGCCGTAGCTTAAATCAAACTAGACAGTTACAGTTTTCGATGTGTGTACATATATGCATATAGGCACTGATAAAAATAATACTCTGTTTCCAAACCTTTTATTTTTGGAAAAATAGTTATGTTGGGTTTGTGCAGTGTCCGTCTCGTGCCAATTTGTGTCTTCGTATGAACGCAATTGTTTTTCACATCCTTAAAACTATTTGGAACATACGTTTGTTGTATACGAGTATATTCTCGTCTGATAGTCTCATCTATCCCGCCACGCCCCACCCTCTCTACGACAATTGGGAAAAGACCTATATACTCTACATTTTGTATAGCTAGAATCATCAAATTTGTTGACCTCCTTGACAAATTTGCTCCAAAAACATGTTTTTAAGTTTCTTAGATTAATGAATTCTATCGTATCACAAAAATAATACATTCATTATATACAGGTAACTAATAGGCTTCTAATCTGTTAGTTATGCTAAAAAGCGCATCCAAAAATAAAATAATATTAGTGCGCGATTACTTTGGCTCAATTAATTAATTCGCTGAAGCAAATACAAAACTTTTTGTCAATATTATCGTCTATGCACTTAGATACTTGACTATATGAGTCCAAACGACTAATATCAGGAACATTAACTGAAATTTTTTTAGTTTTACTGTTCCAATATGTTGAAGCCTCAAAAAGAGCTTTCATTGGTTCCACCTCATACCTAATAAGGTAGGACTCCAATATTTCCGATTTTAAGCTACTTTTTCTCTGCGCCGACTCAATATTTGTCAGTTTTATAGGCTGACAAAATTCGGTTAAATTTTTGGCAGCAAGGTAAGCATTTGTGGCATCGACTAACTGCTTTGTGACTTCCTTTATATGTTTCTCAGTCCGAGAATTATTTTTGAACGAGCTGCAAGAACACCAATGATCATCAATGCCTGCGTCTCTGCAATCTCTTGATTCGGCCACTTCGTAAAAAACGCTGTGACAGCTGGGACATCCTTCAGGTTTTGGTAACTCAGCTAGCGGTGTCTCCAGCTCTAGTATGTGTTTCAAGGTTGCGTAGATGTCGTAGGGTGAAGTTAATCGATTTCTATTCAGGAGCAGGCCATTCGCAAAGTTAGTATATTTTTCTCTGAACCAATTGGGTAACCAAATGTACAATATGGGCATCCGTTCCTCCAGAAACCCACTGTCCAGACTACGCAGTGGGCCAAAACGCATTCCATGATCGCTAAAGAACAAAATTATGGAGTTGTCAAAGACTCCACCTTTGTGCAATGTGCGCATATAGTCAAGTATTTTAGCATCCATTGAAGACGGCAACGCAAAGTTATTGTGACTAAAGGAATTCGTCCAGAACATGCCGAAGGTGGATTGATTCTTGTGGACTTTAGTGAACTGTACCGCAAAATCGTAAATATACTCGGCATAGTGTCGACGTCCTACACAGTAGGGAATGTTTGAGACTAATACATTCTTTAGTTCCTTCTCCATAGCGAGCATGAGCGGACGTGGGTAATAATCTGTTGGAGGCTTGGCGAATCCCTTCTTGTTGTAGTTAAAAGTGGAAAACTTGCCCCAGTCTTCAGCGTAGGCTGTGATATATCCACGCTTCTTATAGGATTCCCAGAGAAACGGGCAAGCGTCCAAGCCACCCACCGTTTTTGGCCGACACACCGAATATGATCTTGTGTTGTTATAGCCAGTGAGAATTGCCATTAAATTTGGAAAGGTGTTATCGCCCATCTTCAGAAATTGGAAAAAGAATTTGAAAAATGAGGAATACTTGCAAGATGCACTCACCTTGTTGTAGCCTTGCAGTTCGTACCAGTTCTCCTCTCTCAGATACTTGTACATAAGCGGCATTGTGCGCTGAAAGTTCATTCGGGACATGGAATCAATGCCCCAAAGCAGGACACTTGGCTTTCGTTCATTAGCAGTGGTTTTATTGTCCGCTCGTCCCGTTGTTTGCACAAAGCCAAAGGCATCTTGTTGCAGGAGCTTTTTATCCTTCGAGCGACGACATTCGGTGATGACAGCTTTCACATGTTGGGGAACTACATAGTTCTGATCAAATTTGCGGCATCGCAGCTGTCTGCAATTTAAATTAGCGTTTGTAAATCCATACTACATATTAGATGGAAGCACTCCACTTACTTATACTTGTTGTCCGCTTGATCGCCATCTCCGTAGCGTAGAATTGCTTTGTAGCAACATATTGAATTCGCTTCATTTATATGCAGTTTGTAGCTACGATTCGTTTCATTATAGAGTACAGATATCATATCTTTACTGGAGCTGCACTTTTCGTACGATGTCTTTGCAAAAATCCTCAGCGCATCCCGTGCAAAAGGGTTCAGAGAAGGCATATGACACCTTGAGGTGTACACAAAGTAATTATCCAATATCACGGGAACTATATGTAAGCACATTCATGGGATTTGATTAGAATAAAATAAATATTTACCACTTACATATGCATAATTACCCATAGTGTCACTGTCCCTTGATGATGAAGTTAACTGCTCTGGAGTCTGCGTTGACATATTATCTTCTGCAGCTGAGGTAGTTTGCTCCTTGGACACATTGTCCTGATCGCAAGCTGGAGCAGCCCAGCTTGGAGGCATAGAACTTTGGGTCATGGTTATTGTAACGGAGACGGGCCAACTACCAGCATAGCAAACAATTATCAGAAATATAGCACATATGGCGCTAAATTTCAGAAACGTATGTGCAGCGATTTTCTCGCCTTGCCACACATCCGTCTGAATGAGTTGATACTTAATTTTTCCCATATGAAATATATTAATGAATATTCTGATATTGCTGAGCTCTGTTCACGACGCCTTCGTTTGTAAAACTATTTTGCTATTATCGTATTCTTGTTCTAAGCGCTTTATTTTAACTCCGGATTCCAATTATTATCACCCTTTCACAGTATAATGAGAACCGAACATACTCGTATGTGTGAATGTTGCTGTTTATCAAAAAGGCCGTACATACTTGTATATGTACATACACAGGCTTTTGAATTTTTAGATAAACATTGAAAATAATTAAGACCCTTGCAGCCGGAAACTCCCGACTAAAATATACTCTGATTCCAGTGCAGTAAATATACATTTTGTGGATCTCATCTTGCAAGGAGATATTCAAATTTCGTGAACTTACTTTTTAATTGCCGGAGGATTACTACATGCATCTAATTTTCAGGACCGAACACTACCATTGACCCTTATATTAAGTTTGGTGACTAACTTTAAATTTGAGGGACCTGTAGGTTTTCGCTGATTTGTTGGGGCGTAACAATACGATGTCATAATACCTTGAACTTTTACGGACACCCGGGTAGACACGACACTAAGTCATATACTAAATTCTTCTTCCTCTTGGAAATAAATTTTACCTTTTTAGTTATATGATTAGAAATACAATTTTTGTTAGTTCAGCCTATTGTATCTTGTTTTTCTACCCGAGCCCATTTAAAAAGGGATAAGGGGAAACTAAAGTTGTGCAAATATACATTATATATGTAATAGCAGAAGGGGTATATTGATCAGTATCGATACCATAGTCGATATAGTCGATCATGCCTGTCTGTCTAATTAAATCTGAGACTAGCAAAATTCCTATGTAGTTGCTGTATACCTTAAGCACACCAAAACATGTATAACTCCCCTCACTGCATCAAATAAACATCGATCTCGACACTTCATAAATTGAGGGTATACACCAACATGTGTACCAAGTTTGGTTGCTCTAGCTTAAAGATAAAGGCAAAAAATTGCGTTCATACGGAGAGACGGACATTTCGCAAACCCAATATACTATTTTTCCCTTCAGGAACATAGTATACAAATTCTAAAGCACTTATAGCGTTCTTCATACGTAGAGTTCTAAAATAGATATAATACAAGTTATAATAAAAACAAGAAAATACATCTTTGAAATGCTGAAGATACATACATATATACCCTTGCACAAATCAGTTTCACACATAAACTCAATTTCCAACTGATCTTTCCTATGCCAGTTATACGATTTTGATTAAAATTACCAAAACTATATAAACTATTGTAAAATTATCAATTGTATAGTGTTGATGTGGCTGTTAATCACCTCCAGCATTGTCGTGACTTGATGATGCCAAAATTACAATTTAATTGAATAATACAGCACTGGGCAATTCCCGTATTTACTCACAACCAGTTATTGTTGCAATGTGTGAGTATTTTTGCAAAAATATGTACAATTAAAATGCATTTTGTTGTTAATCGTTTTGTATTTTTGTTGTATTTCAATAATTTAAGTCATTTAAAAATGTACATATACAATAATATACGTATGTATACTTTTTATAACACAAGTATACACAAAACTTCATAAATAATAAAAATTTTCATGAAACGCATTACAAATACCACGCACATAATCCAATATGCCTTTAAAGTGTACGCAGGGTCTCAACTGGCCACAAAAGGTAACGGCCAGTTGAGCCCAGTAAAATGCGCGTACATTCAAAAAACACGCTCAATTTAGTTAGCTATATCATAATACATATGTACTTGATTTATAATATTATTTCATACATTGACGATTACACTTATTGTTCTCTTAACGTTTCATCTAAGTTATCTGTTATCTGTTATCATTTTCCGGTTTCTTCTACTACATTTATTTCAATTCTACTGTGGGTGAGTTGAGTTCTGGATTGTATTGTTTTGTGGTTTGTTGGTAGGTTGGGTTGCCTTTGTTCAATACAAATTCAATGCCTAATACATAAGATGCCACACCGTAGTGTGAGCGATTGCTCATAACAAATTCTAATACATATGATAATAATTTCATCAACGACTGTTTACTGCAACACAATCCGTAGTACATATCTACGTACTGTAACTGTATTCTCGGTATCTCTGTATCTCAATATCTCTATATTCTCTATGTCTGTGTATGACATTAGTTCAACTACTAACCGCCCGCATGCTCCTTGTTGCGCATCGCCCAATTCGTTCACTTATGAGTGAAAGATTTCCACATAGTTCGCCGGATACAAGCCTACACGTCCATTCATGCGACCCTTGCACCAGCCTTGTTCGTCCTCATCTTCCAGCTTCTCAAAAACTTCACCTGTTGAAGCAGATATAATAAAAATTGTAAAATATTAATACATATATACATAGATATTAATATTGCCGTTAACGCACCTTGCTTAAATGTGAGCTCGTCGCTTTCAGCGCCATCATAGTCATATAAGGCCTTAACTGGCACACCCGGCTCGCCGTTGTCGACCAGCACATTGTCTGCCTCATCCCACTCCTCCTCCTCGTCGAATGGATTTGAATCGACTTTGCCGTTGCCATTGCTGTATGTTGTGTACATGCAAATTGAAATCAATTAGTTCAATGAAAATGAGCGACTCAACCAGCGCAGCCAACAACACCAGCGTTAGTGACCACTCGAGTGTAATCCAAAACAATACAATACAAATTCAAAATTGTTTCAACTTACGTTACGCTCGAATTGCGACTGGATACCGCCGCTGCCGCTGTTACCGTGCCTGCAGCCGTTGTTGCTGTCGCAGCGCCAGACGCTGTTGTCGACACCGTTGATTTAGCTTCGACTGTTGTGGCAGAGGTTTGAGTAAATGTTTGTTCCTGCTGGTTGCTCTTGCCGCTCGCTTTACTGTTAACGCTCGCGTTCTTCTTTAGACTATTTGTTGAAGAGTATTCCTGTAATAATAAAGTTATTAAAAGCTTAGTAACAGCTTTATTAAATTGAAATGCTGGCTTACGTGCACATCTTCGGCGACGGGTCGCTGATTAATGAGCGTTATGGGCGCCGCAGGCAACGCCTCTTTTGATTTGTTGCCCTTGGCTATGTCACGGAACTCCTCCGTATATTCCTGCAATGCAAGCAAAGTATAAAAATCTCAACATTGTATTTCTTAATGTTATGATTTAGACTTACCACAAATGATGGCCAGTTCATTGCCATGTTAATACCATGGTTATTTGACCACCATTTCAAATCCTTTTGTTGGTCCGCATTGTTTATTGTATGATAAAACTCCTCATAGATTTGTGGCAGGCTGCGTTAATGGAGAACAAAGATTTTGAAGTTCGTTTTTAATCAGCTAAAACAATGAAAACTAACCTTTGCACTTTGGTCGGATCAAGACATGCGTGCACATTAAATAGAACTTCCTTGAAAAACTGCAGCCGCGTCTTCTCCATGGTTTGGCACTTCTCAAACACGGATGTCATGTCCTCAATGTAAACGGAATTATATTTGGTTATTTCGCCAATGGCCTGCTCATATTTCTCGCGGCACTTTTGCACTTGATCTTTGGTCTTTTGCACACGATCGTGCATCTTCTTCACCTGCAAACAAACATATTTGTAAGTATGAAGTACTATGTAAATTAGGGAAGCCATACAACTGTCATATTGTATGGTATATAGTATAGGTCTAACCTGATCTGGTGACAGCGAGCTGTCCGCATTGGCGTTGCGCTCTTGATTGGTGGCGCTACGCTCCGTTTTGCATGCTGAATGATAATCTGATTTGGCCTTCTCCACTTTGGCCAGCAGTTTGGCCCAGGGCTTCTGTGCCTTCTTGAACAGATCCTCCATATCCTTGCGCTCCTTCATCTGTATCAGCGTGTGGTGATAATTGTCCTTTTGCCAGGTTTTAATCTGACTGTTAACATCATTGCACAAATTATCCTTTATTTTCATATGCACATCTGACAAACGCTCTGATTCAGTCAATACGCCCTTCCAAGCCGCCTCTGTAGTGCCATATTCGGGTCCTGCAATGGTGGAGTGAAGCAAACGATTAGTTGATTATCAATCTGGTCACAACTTAAGCAGCAATTATGTGTCATTATTAAAAGATTTTCAAGTGTTGCTGCTGATGTCATCGGCTCGTAGTACTACACGGGCCTTTTTATCTAATCACCTCAAAAATGTTAGTCTATAATGCGTATGCGTTTGTGTGTGTGAGGCACATTTTTGGCATGTTTATTGTGTGCTAACAAAAAAGAAAAACCGTAATAAATTATAGTATATGATGCCCACTTAATAATTGCAAATTGGGAATGCACGAAACTCGTTTGACCATTTTGACTAACGGACTCAACTCTACTCAATTGGCGCCCCACACACTACAGTACACCACACCACGTCACACAAATTGAGGGGCTTAACACAGAAATAAGCACGTTCTATTTTCTCATCGCATTGATTTTTGAAACCATTTTCAGCAACGCTTTGGTGCCAGTTTGTTACGCTTCTCCTCAGTCAATTGGTTGAGTGGGTCTTCGGCCCCGCTGATAACTCTGGCTAGACGCAACTAGGCAAATTCCGCACAAATTTGTTAGCGGTAGGTGGGAGGTGGGTGGTGCGTGGCGGAGTCAGCGGCAACGGCGGCGGTTGAAGAAGCCGCTTTATACATTTCTGTCTGCAATTGCTATGGTCCGTCGTGGTTACTGTGAAAGTGGACAGAGAGCAAAGGCGGTGGCGGCTACAGCAACAGCAACAACAACAACAACAGCAACAGCAATGGCAAAAGCGGTTACCAACATTGCTTACATTGTACTCGATTTCATTTCACAAAGACGCGCACAGTGGAACGCAAACTATAGCATAAATGGCCAAAGAGCGAAGCATATCTTTATACATAGGTATTTCCACATTCCACACCTTAAAAGGCTTATCATTTAATTGGAGGCACTATTAAACCACATTTTCCCAAGTTCTTATCAGTATTTTGAAACAGACATGTTTGACGACAAGCCGGAAATCTTTGAACTCCAGAGTTGCTTAGGATAAAATAATGTAAGCGATACTATCGATAAATCGAACAAAAGCAGAGTAAATAGAATTGGAAACAGTCGATATTATCGATATATTATTGATGATACCATTGATTATTTTCCACCAGTTAGTGGAAGTAAAGCCGCAGTTACACGATATGATATTTTGCCACATATATGTATATTACATATCGAAATCAAGCGTACAAAACTTTATATGGTAAGATACTTGCTGACACGATGTTTCAAATCAAAGATTTCTATGTTAAAAAAGTGCTACACACGTTTATATGTTAAAATATTTAACATATAATTATATATTTTCTGCGTCTGTCATATAGAATTTTGTAGGGTTGATTTCGATAACGTGGGACTACGGCTTAAGGGCATGACTTTGTGGCAACACAAAAATCATCATTGAAAATATTTGCAATGCGGATGCAGTGCATTTGAAGAAACATCAACTTTTATTCTGCCACATGATAAAAAAAAAAAAAGATTATCTAAGATTACCTGACTGCTCTAAAGTTTATGGACTGCAATAAAAATGCAACTTTTGTAGACTTCTCACCCAGCATTCTCAAAAAACACACACTACTTCAATGATATATTTGACTTTAGTAAAATATTTTCTCATGTTATTCGAAACCACAGTGTGGCGATGACGGTGACAACAGGTAAGATAGCGAGAAAAAAAAGTAAGAAGAAAAAAAGGAGGCTACAAAAAAGCCCATTAATAGCTTAAGCCACTTATCGCACAACAACAATGCGCAAAATGATGTACACAAAATGTGGCAAATAAGAAGAGCAGAGGCAACCCAGTGGGCAATTGTTGTTGTTGTGGTTGTTGTTGCTTCATTGGGCCGTTCAGCAGGCGTGAATGAATAATGTGTAAACAAATAACACGGTTAGAAGCACACACACACATGCATTGCTATGTACATACATACATATATAAATACTTAAGTAGTTGCACTATTTTATACCCTGACCGCACTAAATATGGGTAAAAGGGCATATTAAACTATATACCACGAATCACTCTACAATCTGCGATGAAACAAACACGAGGTAAATTTGGATGGTTCATTTTAGAATTAAATGGTCCGAATAAATTGTTTGCATTATTTAGTCGAAGCTTAATTGGGCTAGTGTGGATTCATCATGGACGGAATCATCTTAAATATATTTGTAGGTTAATTAGTGCGAGTAATGTAAAACTAATGCAAAATATATTGATTTTTTGGGAACAACTTTGGGACTCCCGCAGTTGGTGTTATTTTGTAGTTTTACACCAAATTTAGTTGTAATCATTTTTAGATTTCGATTATTTTCGCGATAATGGTGTGAATAAGAACTATCAAGTACCAGGAACTATCACACACTTGACAAGAGCATATTGGTTTCATCTTAGTTGTAGCTCACCTTTCTCAATGAGTTCAGCCCATTTCTTAGACCAGGTCCGCAAGCTTTTGGCATATCCCTTCTCAATATCTGCGCGCTCCTGTATCAGTTGCTGTAGGTCACCGCAGAGTCTGTCCAGGGAGTTAAGAGAGGAGAGAAAACAGAAACAGAAAACACATACAAAACAAATTAAAACCGGTTTCAGATTTCTTATTGCTGGCAATGACCCAACTGTTTACAATTTGATTTATTTATTTTTTGTGGTAGTCCGTCAATACTCACTTGTAGCTATCTTCGATGCGTTTCGTGGTGCGTTTGTAGTTGCCGGGCTCCCAGAAGGAATCACTTCCAGCCTGCAGAAGCTGATCATCGCTGTGGTGGGACATTTCCTGTAAATAGTTCAATGCAATTCTAAATTTGTGCTTGTCTCAAGTAACTATGCAATCAAGAAGTGGCGCAGTTTTCCTCGTAGTGGTTACGCATTGCCAATAATCATAAATTTATTTTAGTACAGCCATGAACCTGTACTGCGGCGCAGCAAGCAACAATCAACGCTCTGAGTTTTGCTTGTCACATGTAGCAAGAGCAAACAGACAGAGCTCAACTAGCAGATACCCTGTGCTCAGACCTGAAATACACATTTATCCGAGACTTGGCAACATTTTCGTATCAAAAGATCATTTTAAATGCAACAGCTCAAATTACTATCAAAGCTTGTTACGCTTTTATTAATAACGAGCTTCGCTTTTTCAGGGTGTCCTGTTAATCCTCAACTTATTGCGATTTCGGGATATATCAATAACAATTATAAACTTGAACTGCTTATGGTATATTACGCACTAAATTTGTCTTCTTAATATAGTCCTAAAGTCACTAAGATCGAAGGGGCAGATGAACTCACAACTTTACTATACCCTCTTTGCACAACTTTAATGGGTAAAGGGTAATAAAACTATATTTGTTATGACGACGCTCAAATGGAATTCCTACATCGAGACGAAACAGAAGCACCTGCTTTGCCGATGTTTGCTACAAAATCTCATCCGATAAACAAGACAATACGCAATTGATCAAAAATCAAATTTGGCGTGTGGTATGTAGGTTTGGAAAAGCTGTATATAAAGTTAAAATAAACTAGTTTTTTTCTTTGTACTCTTGGAAAGAGTATTACAATATATCACGATATGTGAAGGAGACGATTCCAAGCCCACGAAGTATATTTAGAACTATATTGCGGAAATTTTGCCGTACAAAAGTCGGAGACGGACAGGTCAAATCACAATCTATATATATATAAAACAGTTTGCCCTGATTGGTGACTGACTGACTGATTGGCAATCATCGCACAGCCCAAACCATAAGAGCTGGAATGCTGCAATTTTCAGAGTAGCTTCCATCTATATCGATTGTTCACACTAAGACGGGATTTTGGAAAATCCCACCCACAAGCGTGAAAAATCGCGGAAAACTGTTGTATGCAACTTTTTTGTTAACCAACCAATCGGCTTCAAACTTATTTGCCAAGATCTATACGAAAAATCATTTGACACATAGTTCACCGATTTTGGAAAATCCACTCCATGGGCAGAAAATTGTGGTCTCAAAGTTATATGGGAGAAAGTCAAATTTTGGTGCGATCGGGCTCAAACTCATTTTCAAAGCTCTACACATTAAATAATTCGATACGTGCCTAACCGGATTTTGAAAATATGTGGATTTAGTTCAAACATATTTTCAAAGATCTACACAAAAACATAATAGGCGGGGTTCTGAAAGATTTTGGAAAATCATGGTGCGTTATTTTTGTATATTTCTTAAGATTGAAGAAATTAGTCAAATTCAACATAATGCATTTTAATCTAATTATTTCGCCGGGCAGCGCTGGGGTTTTACCAGCTAGTATCATATAATGGGTAAAAACGTTGTGATATTCTGACCAAACTCACCAAATCGAATTTTCATTATGTTTGATACAAACTAAACAAACTTGATTAAAATAAAACCATATAGCTGCCATTGGAATTATCGGCAAAGAATTAAGTTGTATCATCCAAATGTTTTTTGGTTTAATTTTACTTTATATCTGTCTACTGACTATTATATCTTTTAGGTGTAATAGAAACAAATTCTAAATACAGTAGATGCCCGCAAATAAGAACCACTTTTGTTTTAAGGTTAATCTAATTTCTGAAAAATTCAAATTCCTGGACAATTTTTTTATTTGAATATAATAATGATATTGAGAAAACTTAATTTTAAAAAATACTTTATTTTATTTAATAAAAATATGTTAAGGAAACTAAACAATCCAATACATGTAACTTGTAAAGATTCACGTTTATTCGCGTTTTATGTTTCAAATACTTCAATTCTAATTTCTGGAAGATTCGAATTTCAGAGAATTGTAATTTGTGAGCTTCTACTGTATTGCATTTTTGCAAACAAAACTTTGGTTATTCTCGCACTCCGTTGTACATGATGCGTACAAGAAATCCAATTGATTTCCGAATTGGGGAACTAGTCAAACCAATTGGCGCCGTTAGCGCGCTCTGCTCTGACCTGCTTGTGGAAGCCCCGTATAAATAACAGCTGCTTCTTATTTTAATGTGGGTGAGTTTTGAAATGGGAACATGCTTATCAGTTATCACAAGGCATTTATAAGTTCGCTTAAGACATTTATTTGTTATTGCATTTGTGTTCAATGGAGTTGCAGGCGAATCAGCTGTTTGTAAACAATGTAAAGGTTGCTACACACAGAAACATACATATACATAATGTTATCAATGGAGCGGCCAGCAGACGACCATTGAATGCCGGCATTGTGATAGGGGCTTGAAACTGACAGCACCCTGCAGCCCTTCACTCCACCGCCACTGGGCATGGCAACTGAGCTTTACTTTGCCTGGTCATCGTTATCGTCATCGTCATCGCTTATACAGCATTGCTTACGTTGTTTATTTGCAATTGGATTTTATGCATGCAGTCATAACTACTTATTTAGCATTGTACACGTTATGCGACTTTGATTTCACGTCAACTTGTTTATTAATTTGATTATTGTTGCTGTGAGCAGCAATTGCAGATGTTGTTGTTGTCTTGTTGTTGTTGCTGGTTTTGTCGTCGTCGCGGTCACCGACGCCGCAGCATTGAAGTAGAAATTTTTAACAGAAAGTTAACAAACAGGTTGACGCATACTTCGCATATTTGTCGAGATAGATAAGCAGTCACAGCAACAACAACACACACACACACACACACATGCACAGGTCGACATACACACACATGGGCTAGCAGCAGCGCTGTCCAAAAAGATAAGCAGGCGCAAGGCCTGAAACTCGTTTATCTGGCCAAGATTGAAATTTAGTTATTAAATTCAAATATTTGCACCTATATCCAGCCAGTTCGGCTTACATAAGTTCTTAAATACAATTGAATGTTTTGTTTAAATTATTAATGGGCGCCTCGACACACACACACACACACACACACACACACTCAGGCGCACTCAAATTGTTTCCTTTTTTTGCACTAATTTAGCGAGTGAAGCGTTCAGCGAGCAGCTCAGCGAAGAAGAACACTTTACACATACACAATTAAACCTACACAAACAGACACACACACGCATTCAAAATTCCGCTACACGATCCCGCACCGTTGTTGTCCGCACCCAAAACGAACGCGTTCATATAAAATTCTATGTAATGTTCTTGATGCTGTTGCTTTCGTTGTTGTTTATTAAGCCACTTGTAATAATTGCACGGTATTGGCATTTCGCATCTGATTAACATTTGCATTCGCTGCCGTGACGTTAGTTAAAACATACCAAAAAACAAAATAGCCGTAAAAAGCACTACAACTTGCGTGTGTCTGAAATCGCCAACTAAAAAAACTAGCAGGGCTGGCAAGCAACAATTTGATATCGAGCTGGCGAGGGCTACAAGCTCACTAGTTCAAAGTAGCTGAATTTTAGTTCCTATGTGATAATGACATCCGTTTGTTTTTTGTGTTTTAGTGATTTTATGTGCAACGAGATCAGTTACGGTAATTCTTTGTTACTATTTGTATATATGTTTCACGTCTTAAAAATTGTGGAACAATTTTAGAATGTGAATTATCGGTGGCTGAAAATATTTATTTATTTATACATTTTCCAAAATCATCCAACACACACATAGTTGGATAAATAAAAATAAATTCATATCAGTAAAGCTGGGAATTCCTTGCTACTAACTATTATGTCTTGCCTTTGAAAATATCTCAATCAATGCGTTACACATTTGTCTATCGCGAAATACCCGACAGTCTTATCTAACTTGTAAAAATACCCTAGTCACTTTTAAGAAAAAACCTGACGTCACAGCCATGAGCTCATCTAGTAT
Source organism: Hirtodrosophila confusa (assembly GCA_035043065.1). Taxonomy (NCBI): domain Eukaryota; kingdom Metazoa; phylum Arthropoda; class Insecta; order Diptera; family Drosophilidae; genus Hirtodrosophila; species Hirtodrosophila confusa. The sequence goes on from JAWNNI010000064.1 coordinate 261,384, forward strand.
AATTCAACCATGTCACAGTATACCAAATTTTGCATGCGCTTTACGAAATATATGAAGCAAGGCGCGCGCAAATTGTATTAAAATGTGACATCACAAATGTCGCGTCTCGAAAGCGTTCGACGCGCCCCTACAATGATACCCAGCGCGCAAAAACTTTGCGAAAATTAAATGTTCGCTTCTAGTGCGCTGTACCTGCACGCTACATACATTAAATTTCGTACGTAACGATGTATGTGCCTATGCAGTGCTGCCACATTTCGATTACCAAAAGACAACAAATGACCTAACAAGGGACAAAATATAAAACCTGATCTACAAACCGACAAATTGGATTATCTACATATTTTAATTATGGAGTAGCTATCGATGGCTTACTTTAACCATTGATCGATTCTTAAATATCCAGATATCGTTGAAATTTCGATAGTTGAACAACGAACATATCGATATTAACTTATTACATATCGATGAGAAACTTCAAACTTGACTTGTATCCGTAATTGTTTTGTGTGAATGGTATTTTGCAAGAGGCATTGCACGAATTTGATAGACACGCTTTAAATATTAGCGGTCAGGACATAAAATTATAAAAATATTTGAATTAATAATGGCCGAACCTGAGAATAATTGGTCGAATTACAATCCTATGGCTGATGATTTTTATAATGCAGTTTTGAGCAAATATGATGGCGTCAACGAAGCACCAGCAACTGACAATGCTAAAAAGGACCGGAGCACTAAAGAAATTCAATACCCATATTTGGTTATTAAAAAGAAGAGCGCATTTATTACAGAAAATCTGCTAAGAAATTATTTTGGCGACGCTATTATATATCATATAGAATATCGCTCAACCTCACGCGTATATTTTGTTTATTTTCATGATATGAGGTAAGTTTTATTCTTTATTTTTGTATGTATTTAGCTTAAGCTGAATAGTGATCATTTGGGTTAGATGTCTTGAGGCGGCCTGGACAAAGTCACGTCAGTTTCCAAACATTGTGAACTGCATTGAGGGCCGACCCAAACAATACCAATCATGCCCAATAGACGAGCCTGAAGAAGATCAATCGAAGGTGCCAACTACAACCCCAACTAAAAGTGACGACAAAGTCGTGGACTTGATGTCTCGATCTATACTGGTGTCAGGAGCTAAGATCAAGCAACCGGAATTCACCAAAGTTCCCATAGTTATAACAGCTGACTACGCTGCTAAGAAATCGTTGCTGGCCCAAAATGATGTAAATCGACGCTATCTGAATGTTAAGTACGAGTTTACTATGGAGCGCCGGGGAAATAACGCTTTTCAAAAAATAGAACGGGATCAGGCCATCTTTCACTTTCGATCAGGTCGTTTGATAGTCACGTGCGTATTTCAATTGTTTAAGTATTTGCATATGTCTTACAATTTAAATTATATATATACACATGTAGCCCAAGCAAGCAGCTTGAATCTAAGGAACCTGATGTGGAATCAAAGCTTGAACAGCTGGCAAAAAAGTGTTTGGCTTGCAGTTGCTACACTGATAATTGTTGTAAATTTTGCACAATGTATTTCTGCAATCCGGCTTGCTTCGACGTACTCTCCGCAGCCCACAAGTTGAGTTGCGACAAGGGCCGGCCGCCCGTAATCGATGATGCAATTGAGCAACAGTTTAATAAGCTTAAATTGCCGCCCTCGGGTGCCACTGTTAAAATCACTGCATTCGAGCAGACCAACGTGCTGTACGTACGCTCAGCTGAAATAAGTGCCGAGGTGGCCTACTACAAGATACTTACAGATGTTATAATGCGGGGCAAACTATCGCCCAAGTTGACCCAAATGCCGCAATGTGGCCAGTTGGTTATCTACAAATTCAACACAGAAATTCTGCGTGCCATGGTGCTCAATGTTGACAATCCGCAGGCCATATACGTGGTCTGTGTGGACTATGGCAGCGTGGAGATCACTTCGCTGGAATCTCTGCATGAGTGCAGCGCCTATTTGGCGGCTTTGCCACGCTACGCTCATCCAGTGCTGCTGCGCGGTGTACCCAGGCGCTACATGAGCGCCGATCTGTGCGACATGCTGTATGAGCTGGACCACACTTACACATTTGTGCTGAAGTACTCGGAGCGCGAGTTTGATTTTAACAAGGGCATGCAGCGCGTTGTACTAATCGAGAGTGACATGAATCGCAGTTTAAATCGTTTGCTTACAACAATGCTGATGCCGGTAGAGCCTCGATTGTCGGACGATGGCTATGGCGAGAACGTAAGTCTGTATAATTTAAAACATTCAGCATATAATCCAGCACAATTGCTTAACTATTTGCGTAATTTGGTTCACAGTATTTGCGGCATGTGGATTTGCCTACTGGCAAGGGCGTGGATTTGGTCGTCTTGGATAACACGTTCATAAGATTTGGTATAATACACTGCACCACTTTGGAATTTGCCTATGAAATCACTCAGATGCAACGCGACTATCAATTCTATGGTGACTCTGTAGCCAAATCTACAACATTTGCGCCTGCGTAAGCCCACTTATTATTAAATTAAGCGTCAATTAGTTTTGTTACATTCTGAATATTTATTAGAAAAGACGAGTTGTGCATTGCCAAGTTCCAAGGCAAATGGTACAGAGGCTTGTGCATGGAACTTGTTGGCGATGGCTTCCCTAGCATCTTGTTTATCGATTACGGTAATATTACTCCGATCCACGTAGAAGACATACGTCCGTATCCGCCACAATTTACATTCCCTATTTTGACCACCGAATATGATCTGATTGGCATGCCTGTTGATCTAAGTGACCAGGCATTGACCCGTCTGGAGAAACATCTTGCTGTCGGCGCCATTATCAACTGTGACGAGGTCATATTCAATAAGAAGGATAATAATTACTCGCTACGCTTGGACGCTGTTCAAAAGCTTACAACTTAAGCAGTAAACAGAATATTCCTATTCAAATCATTGCCATATTGCCTTACCAAATATACATTTAAAAACATAAGAACGTTGTAAGAATTAAGAATCTTGCAGTCGAAATATACTCTACTATTCTGACATTTTATAAATACATTTTTTTTTTTTTCTAAAATTCTGAACTTAATTCATTCTGCTTGCTAAAGACGAAGCCTACGCCTGTCATTTCTGTACTGAAAAGTGCTTCCTGCAATGGAAATTACATTAAATATAGTCACGTATTGTGTATAAGGACATGCATACCTTCAAAAATCCTTCGCTGAAAGGTGGCTGATTTTGGTTCCAACTTGATAATGTCTGCGAGAGAAAAAAAAATTAAATTTGATATGACGCAAGGTGAATTTTATATTTCATCAATTGTTATAATTTAAAGGGATTGAGCCTTCAGTTTTACCCACATTGTGTCCAATCCCAACAAGCTCGTGAGAGGCATTCACATGAAGATTTAGTAAATCCAACAAAGAATCGCTACTTTCGACTAGTCCCATATGCTCTTGAAACTGCCGCTCCTCCAAGCAGCCTGCAGTGATTAAAGTGTATACTTTTGTGTTACTATTCGGGAATAATAACTGTTTCACTGCTGATCGCGCGCTATAATTATAGAGTATCACATATTCACAGCAAGTCAAGCGGCAATTCGCTTGCAATTTGCTTGTCATTATAAGAGCAACCATTGGAGCCTTGTCCTCCTCTTCCGTACTGGTGCATTGAAACACTCAGCTTGCAAGCTGTCGTCAATCTGAATGTATGATATTTCCCAGCACTGACAGTATCCCTTGATAATGTCCAAGGACAACTGGCTGTTTGCAACTACAGCACACTTTTCGCGGCGGCCTACAACCAAATTGTCCAGCATTAGGTGAACAAACTCAAACTTGGCGGAGTCATAAAGTCCCATTTCCTGCCAAGGCGGCAAATGTGGCTGCAGTAACTCCGACACAACTGGTTGATTCATCATGTACTTTAGTAGAACTGGATGATCGCAGATTTGTTGAGCTATTTCAACAATGTTCCTAGATGCCAACGGTGCTAGCTAAAAATTAGGCAAATATAATAAGATTCAATACAATTAATAGACATTAATAAAATAGCATAAACAAATTCGTGTAGAAACTGAGGATGCAAAAAAAATTAAATTTGGCATAGTTTAAAATCGAAATGGAATAAATAGTATCCGAAAATCAGAACAGTTCTGACTAAGATCTACTACTTTTGATTTAAATCAAAATATGTCAGCTTATAAAAACTACCACTAAAAGATGAACGATCAATGGTGTAGATATAGATTGCTATATGATATAACAAATCATCTTGATTGCAGTAAAATCTCATCTTAGTTTTTTTATCTAATATAAATATGTCAACTCGTTGATCATTGTATTGATCAATTTGTATATATTGCACATTTCGTAACAAAATGAAATTGCTCTCTGCAAGGATATTAAAATCAGGCTATGCCACTTTATGTGTCTCACCAGGTCTAACCCTTGACAATGATCGGTAAGGAGCTGCAATGTCTGCTCTTGTAGTTCCGCTGGCGCCAGCATACAGATATATTCCTTTATTTTAAACCGGGTTACAGCTACACGGGTACTATAGCTGGAGTTTTCTTGAAGCGGCTTTGATTCCGACGATCGCTTTGGCTTATTTGGGATGATCTTTGGCCTGCTGACGTTACCAGAGTGTTGACAAACCAGCCCATCAGATTCCTCCTGCTTTCGATACCAATTTTCAATTTCTTCTTTTCGTTGTAAGATGCACTCCTCAGCAGTTTTGAGCTCTACTTGTATTTCAACATCCTTCACACCGATTTCTAGTAAGGCATCTTCTTTTATTTTGTCGTCCTTAAAACAAGTCAGAACGCCCAGCACTTTGCCAGTTTCGTCTTTTAAAGTTGCTTTAGCTGGTGTTACCTCCAGAGTACCGTTGCCGGTCCAAGTTTTGTGTTTTTTGTTTGACTGATTGCGCCAGAGCACTAGAAAGATTCGCTTATCCTTGAGCGGATTCTCTGTATCATCGTACTTCCGTGGTCCCAAACTTTTGTATCCTCCGGCCGTGCCCCATTGCATTTCCATGGGCGCACAGACCTTTCTATTGGCTTCCAGATCAAAAGCGACAGAGCCGCTTTTGGCTGCTCTGCGCATTGATGGTGCCTGGGAACGGCGCATGAGACTCCTGTTTGTATGATACAAATAATAAAAAGAAAGAAAGAAAAAATTAATTTCGATTTTGCCGCTTGTCCCTTCGTTTTAATAGTCAATTGTCGTAAATATAAAAACATCGATTAAATATATCGCCGAGTATCAATTATAGAAATCGTATATCGAAAATTAGAAGGTTTATAAAGGGACTCCTGCCATAAAAATTACATATTTTTAATTTATTAACATGATTTCATCCGTTGTTTTAAAAGTGATTACAAAAAATTAAGCAAAATATTGTAGGATATAATTATGGTTCTCTTTCGTGTTTAAGTAATCGATAGTTTAAATCGAATCGATGTTTGACAATTCGATATAATGGGAAAGCGAGTTGCAATCGTTATATCGATGATCTGAAAAACACCCGAGCCGGCGTTTGCACATTGTGAATAGCCCACCTAATTCCAATTGCAGTATAAGTGCAATAGACTCAAGCCTGTTGCTTGCAGATGTCAGGATGGCGTTCCATTGGTGCGACAATAATCTGCACACGACAGTGTTCACACCCCGCGACTTTCAAGTGGAGCTATTGGCTTCCGCCTACGAACGGAATACCATCATCTGTTTGGGCCACAGAAGCTCCAAGGAGTTTATAGCACTGAAACTTCTGCAGGAGATGTCCAGGCGAGGACGACGCAATGGTAAGGTGAGCGTGTATCTAAGCTGTCAGGTGAATGCCGAAGCCACATCAATATACACAATGCTCACACACCTCACTGATCTCAAAGTGTGGCAGGAGCGTTCGGAACAGGAAACGCCACCCGATCATTGCTGGACAGACTACCATGTCAGCATTCTGCAACCAGAGACGTTTCTCTACGCGCTACGTAGTGGGAAGCTGTCTCTCAGCAGTATTCAGCTAATCGTGCTAGAGGACTGTCACGACACCGCTGTCTATCGCACAATACTTCCAATCTTCGAGGAACACATTCTGCCTGCGACGGCAGCCGATAGACCCAGAATATTGGGCTTGGCAGGTCCATTGCACTGCGCCGGCTGTGAGCTGGAGGAACTCAACGCCATGCTGGATACGCTCGAAGAGCACATGCTGTGCAGCATCGAGACGGCGAGTGACATTGTCACGGTTCTCCGATACTGCGCCAAGCCCCATGAGTACATTGTGCAGTGTGCGCCCTTCGAAATGGATCAGCTGTCCAGTGTGATATCAGATATTCTTATGACACACAGATCGTTCCTTAATGACCACCGTTATGATCCATTTGAAATCTATGGAACCGATCAGTTCATGGAGGATTTAAAGGGTATGTGACCGGTTTAAGTTAAACGAAAATCGTTATAATCGTTTAGTTATATATTATAGAATCAAGCTATCAAATAAAATCAAGATTCAAATCATCATCTATCTGCGGGGTGCCGAAGATCTATACAAGGAAATTTTTTTCATGCTAAACCTTAATCTTCGATTGATTATTTCTAGGCAATGATCACCATTTATTCAAGTTTTAACAAACTATTTCAACATTAATCAAATTTGCAATTGCTTAGATGGGTTGAGATATCTGCAATAAGATAAGTTTTTCATAAATCTCGTTTTTCTACCGACTTTTTATTATGACAGCCAAATGATATGATATGGTCAAATAATAAAAGTCACTGAAACTTTGTTGCGGTGTGTTTCGGTTCTCAGTCTTGCTTATAAGCACATACTCGTACGAAAGATTCACAGAATTTTATTTAAATTTTAATTATTTTCTTATTCATTATAAAGATATACCTGATCCCAAGTTGCTTCCGCTCAATGTGCTGGATTCTTTGCTTGCTGTGCTGCATGAAATGGGACCGTGGTGCACGCAACGAGCCGCCCATCATTTCTATCAACGCATCGAGAAGCTCAAGGTGAAGACTCCCCACGAACGCCATTATTTGCTCTTCTGTCTGGTTAACACAGCGATTGTTCAAGTGCATACACTGTGCGAGCAAACGTTCCAGAAGCAAATGGCCGATGATCCACGCTCCACCATTGAGCGCTATTCCAGCCCCAAGGTGGGTCGCCTGCTGAAGGTGCTTCGCTCTTTTAAGCCAGCTGAAACGCACAATAAAGGAGAAGGAATGCGCAAGATGCGTCAGCAAGTGGAGCAGACAGATTTCTATCAATTAGCCCATGCTCTGAAGTTCAAGTGTCAAGTGGTGGAACAGCTACCGCAACAGCATGTGGAAACGCGCTCCCTCGTTAGCCATCTCGAGCAACTGATCAAGCCGACAGACAAAGAGCTGCAGGAAGCGTCGCAAGCAAAAGTCAGCAGTGAGGGGGCAGCATCAATGACTCAACCATTGGCAACAACAAAGTCCAAATCCAATGCTCAGTCACATTCAAGGAGACGAGTGCACACTCGGCGGCACAATCGCTATCAGCACGATTCCAGCGAGACCCTCTGTGCGCTTATCTATTGCAATCAAAATCACACAGCACGCGTACTTTTCGAACTGCTGGCGGAGATGAGCAAACGCGATCCGGATCTCAAGTTTCTCCGCTGCCAGTACACCACGGACCGCATGGCCGATCCCACGACTGAGCCAAAGGAGGCTGAACAGGAGCACAGGCGACAGGAGGAAGTGCTCAAGCGTTTTCGCATGCACGACTGCAATGTGCTAATTGGCACCTCGGTGCTGGAGGAGGGCATTGATGTGCCCAAATGCAATCTGGTGGTGCGCTGGGATCCGCCCACCACTTACCGCAGCTACGTGCAATGCAAAGGACGTGCTCGTGCCGCACCCGCCTACCATGTAATGCTGGTGGCTCCCACCTATGAACCGGCTTCAGCGGAACCTGGTGCTGTCGTAGAGCTCAACGAGCAGAGCCACCGATATATATGTGCAAACACAGATGATGTACAAGAGGATCTTGACAGCGACTCGGACGACTCGGCGTTGCCCAATTCCCTAGCCTCTGATCCCTACACATTCGGCACAGCCCGTGGGACTGTCAAAATACTTAATCCGGAGGTGTTTAGCAGTCAGCCGCCCACAGCTTGTGACATTAAGTTACAAGAGATTCAGGATGAAGTACCCGCCCTAAATACATTAGATGGCGGCAATTCCAGCGATGATGCTATCAGTCTAACCAACACCACGCCTAGCGACAGGAGCGCGGAGCGTAGGCGTAAACAACGCTTTGAATGCGAGCTGACTACAGTGGCAGATATTGACATGGCCACGCCGGTCAGCGCACCTGCTGACAGTTTGGCGAGCACCACTCAAACACTAGTGTACCAAATGGCACAATACCGCGAAATCGAACAGGTAACATATCCATTATTTTATTTTATTTGATATTCAATATCATTGTGCCATTTCCAGATGCTGCTATCCAAATGCGCAAATACGGAACCAGCTGAAATAGAGCAACAACATGCGGAGCGCTTCACCAGCTGCTTGGCCGCCTATCAACCCAAGCCACAGATGCCGATTGGCGCTTCTGTGGATCTCAGTACTGCCATCGCGCTGGTCAACAAGTATTGCGCCCGCCTGCCCAGTGATACCTTCACCAAGCTTACCGCCCTGTGGCGCTGTGCACGTTCTGAAAGACAAGGCGTTACCCTATACCAGTATACGCTACGCTTGCCGATTAACTCACCGTTGAAGCACGATATTATGGTATAAATAAATTTTTTATATAAAATTATGAATAAGGAATTATTTACTGATTTCTTCATTAAATTGGAAAATAACGTACTTTTTGACACAGAAAAACGTTACCCTGGCAAGGGTACCACAATAACTCTACCTCCTAGATTACACACTCGCCTAACTTTATCTAAACTTATGCGAATTATTTGACCATAGTGATTTTGAAATTAACAAGTCCAGTGTGCTTACTAATATTTTAACTACTTTTACCTTTTCAGTTAAAATTACTAAACTAATTGTCCTATGTGCTTATATTCTTTATGTTCAAGGGTCTCCCAATGCCCACTCAAACATTAGCACGGCGTCTAGCCGCGTTTCAGGCCTGCGTAGAGCTGCACAGGATAGGTGAATTGGATGATCAGCTGCAGCCCATTGGCAAGGAGGGCTTCCGGGCACTGGAACCGGACTGGGAGTGTTTCGATCTGGAGCCGGAGGATGAGAAGATAGTGCAACAAAATTATGAGCCACGTCCGGGTACAACCAAACGTCGCCAATACTATTATAAGCGCATTGCTTCTGAGTTCTGTGACTGCCGTCCAGTAGCTGGTACTCCCTGCTATCTCTACTTCATACAGCTAACGCTGCAGTGTCCAATACCCGAGGAGCAGAATACGCGCGGCCGTAAGATCTATCCCCCGGAAGAGGCGCAGCAAGGATTTGGCATACTGACACTGAAGCGCATACCCAGATTGAGCGCTTTCTCTATATTTACGCGTTCTGGCGAGGTTAAGGTATCATTGGAGCTGGCACGCGAGCGCGTTGTACTGACGCAGGAGCAAATCAACTGCATTAACGTGTTTCTCAACTATACCTTTACCCATGTGCTGCGCCTGCAAAAGTTTCTCATGCTTTTCGATCCAGATTCCACTGAAAACTGTGTGTTTATTGTGCCCACGGTGAAGACAGAAAAGGACACTCGTCTAATCGACTGGAAATTTCTGGAGCTCATACAGGCCACCGGGAATATGATGCCACAGCCTGTGGCGGAGGGACAACGTCAGGATCAGAACTTTGAGGCGCAACGTTTTCAAGACGCCGTTGTTATGCCCTGGTATCGCAACCAGGATCAGCCGCAGTACTTTTACGTGGCAGAGATCTGTCCGCATCTGTCGCCCCTCAGCTGTTTTCCGGGGGACAATTATCGAACCTTTAAGCATTATTATCTGGTTAAATACGGTCTCAACATACAAAATACTGATCAGCCTCTGCTGGATGTGGATCACACTAGTGCCCGTCTTAATTTCCTTACGCCACGATACGTGAACCGGAAGGGCGTGGCGCTGCCCACCAGCTCGGAGGAAACAAAGCGAGCCAAGCGCGAAAATCTCGAACAAAAGCAAATTCTAGTGCCTGAGCTGTGCACCGTGCATCCATTCCCGGCCTCCCTATGGCGCACCGCAGTCTGTTTACCCTGCATCCTATACCGCATCAATGGTCTGCTGTTGGCCGATGATATTCGCAAGCAGGTCTCTGCCGATCTGGGCTTGGGCCGCCAGCAGATTGATGATGACCAGTTCGAGTGGCCTATGTTAGACTTTGGTTGGAGCTTGTCTGAGGTGTTGAAGAAATCGCGCGAAGGTAAGCAGAAGCCGGCCAGCAAGGAGGCAGCCAACATGAACGTTGACGGTCCTGTACAGCCGCCGGCGGTGGAAGACCCTAAAATAGAGAAGACCGAAAAGAGCGCCAATGAGCTGATCATGGAAGGCGAACAGGAAATCGGCAATGAGGATGACTTCATTGAGATTGGCACTTGGTCCAATGACATGGCCGACGACATTGCTTCTTACACAGATGGCGATGAAGATGAGGACGACGATAACTATTTGCCTGTGCTGCCCGCCAATGTCAAGTTCTGTAAGTGCGTCATATTCTCTCCTTTATCTGATTAACAAATTTCCAATTTAATTTACAGGCGATCAGCAGACACGCTACGGGTCGCCCACTTTTTGGGATGTAAGCAATAGCAGCTCCTTTAAGCAGTCAGCCTCTGGTCAGCAGCGATCGAATAAACCACGAGGAGCCGCTGTAGCTGGCAGTGCTGCTAAGGGTGAGGGAAAGCCGAAATACAGCTACTATGACTCGGACAACTCGCTGAGCTCAAATTATGATGATGATGATTATGTGGGAGCGAGGCATCAATACAGCTCAGAAGATGACGATGAGGCGGACGATATTGCTGCCGGTCGCATTGCGTTCACCTCAAAGAACGAAGCGGAGACCATCGAAACAGAACAGGAGCTCCAAAAGCGCCAAAAGCAGCTGTCCATTATTCAGGCAACCAATGCCAACGAACGTCAATACCAGCAGACAAAGAACCTGCTCATCGGCTACAACTTCGAGCAAGCGCAGCACAAGACCAGCGCCAAGTATGACCTATCTATTGTTCATTTCAAATCGGAAATTGAGAACAGCGGCATGTTAGTACCATACGATCAGGAATTGGCACTGCAGCGAACAGAAACTATCTCAACGATGGCTGAACAGGATGAAGTCGCTTTGCATCTGGAGCTGCTCAAGGAGCTCTTGCCATACGTAACGGAGGTACAGCTGCTAGCTAAATTGGGCAGCAAGAGGCAGATGGAGCTTGCTGACTTTGTTGAGCTAAACATAGAGTGGCTGCAGCAACACAACCAGGAAAGCTATCACGTGTTGGGCTGTGGCGATAGCTTTGATAACTATAACGATCACCACCGACTGAACTTGACCAGTAAGCTGCTCGAACTGCAATATCGGCAGGATGTGACCATAAATTCTGATTCCGTTGCTAATAGAACTGAGGCGCATATAACAATGTTGCCTCAATGTGGCTTTAGCTTTGATTATCAGCCAGAGCTGGCGGGACATCCTGGGCCCAGTCCTAGCATTATTCTGCAAGCGCTCACAATGTCCAATGCGAACGATGGCATTAATCTGGAGCGACTGGAGACAATTGGTGACTCGTTTCTGAAGTACGCCATTACAACGTACTTATACATAACCTATGAGAATGTGCACGAGGGGAAACTTAGCCATCTGCGCTCGAAACAAGTTGCCAATCTCAATCTGTATCGGCTGGGACGACGCAAGCGTCTGGGCGAGTATATGATAGCTACAAAGTTTGAGCCGCATGACAATTGGCTGCCGCCCTGCTACTACGTGCCCAAGGAGTTGGAAAAGGCGCTGATTGAGGCCAAAATACCAACGCACCATTGGAAGCTAGCCGATTTGCTGGACATCAAGAATCTAAACAGCGCGCAAATCTGCGAGCTAGTGCGTGAAAAGGCTGAGGCATTGGGTCTGGCCGGCAGCCTGGAGCAGCCACCTGCCGCACAGCAGCTGAAACAAAACGCTAATATAGACGACTCTAGTGAGACCAATGATTTCAGTTGTTTTATTCCCTATAATCTGGTCTCGCAGCACAGCATACCGGACAAATCCATTGCCGACTGTGTGGAAGCGCTGATTGGCGCCTATCTGATTGAGTGTGGGCCACGTGGCGCGTTACTCTTCATGGCCTGGCTGGGAGTGCGTGTGCTGCCCTATAAAATGGAGGCGGCAGCAGACGCTGACCAACGTAAGCTGGGCGCAACCACGCCAGATGTAAAGAAGATGGTCACGTTGTATGGCGAATGGCCAACACCGCGCAGTCCGCTCTTGCAATTTGCGCCCAACGCCACTGCTGAGCTTGATCACCTTCTAAGCGGCTTTGACGAGTTTGAATCTAGTTTAGGTTATAGATTTCGTGATCGTTCCTATTTGTTACAGGCAATGACGCATGCCAGTTACACACCCAATCGTCTGACAGATTGTTATCAGCGATTGGAATTTCTGGGCGATGCTGTACTGGACTATCTAATAACGCGTCATCTGTACGAAGATCCACGTCAACACTCGCCAGGTGCACTGACCGATCTGCGTTCGGCTCTGGTGAATAACACCATATTTGCTTCATTGGCTGTAAGGCATGGTTTCCACAAGTACTTTCGTCACTTGTCTCCTGGGCTTAATGATGTTATTGATCGCTTTGTGCGCATTCAGCAGGAAAATGGGCATATCATAAGTGAAGAGGTAAGGAAGGCAACCCAATCTACAACTGGCGTATTTGCATACTAAAGTTTTCGATTTAATTACAGTACTATTTGCTTTCTGAGGAGGAATGCGATGATGCCGAGGATGTGGAGGTGCCCAAAGCTTTGGGCGATGTGTTTGAATCAATTGCCGGTGCCATATTTCTGGACTCTGCTATGTCGCTAGATGTTGTGTGGCAGGTCTACAGCAACATGATGAAGCCGGAAATTGAGCAATTTAGCAATTCAGTGCCAAAGTCACCCATCCGTGAGCTGCTCGAGCTAGAACCGGAGACGGCCAAATTCGGCAAGCCAGAAAAGCTGGCAGACGGTCGTCGCGTACGGGTTACCGTTGACGTCTTCTGCAAGGGCACCTTCCGTGGCATCGGGCGCAACTACCGCATTGCCAAATGCACAGCTGCCAAATGCGCATTACGACAGTTGAAGAAGCAGGGCTTAATAGCCAAGAAAGACTAAGGATGCGGCATTGCACTGTGAATAACTGTAGTGGTAGTATCTATGGTACATACGTACTGCCATTAAACTCCAATAAGCATAACTTTTTTATATAATGCTATGTAGTACCATATCGACATATTCTTTTATATGAAAATTATAATTTCTTACTAAAACTGAACATCGAAATTTTCTAATGTTGCGGCAGACGGCTTGGTTTGTTTTTGCAAACTATTACGAATATATATTACATACAATATATTGCTTATTTACTTGAAGTGTGTCATAAAACAAAATTTTTGAGAATATAATGCAGAATTTACCATAAATAACTAGTTGGTGTCGATTTTCCTTAATTTCGAAATGATAATGAATATTCAAGTGTTTTCAACCTTTTCAACAATTTTTCATGTCTTCAAGTAAATGAGTGATATATATACATAATTATTTTCCATTAATTTCTTAAGTTCATAAACTTGATCAAAAAATAAAATATTTATTATGAAAGAGTCATGTACTAATAAGTATTTGTTTGAATAATATAAAAAGAAATCTCGATCTTAGCAGGATTCAGCAAGAATATATGTACATACATACAATATATATATATTAAGAGGCTGCTGCTTATATGCATGACTTCACGGCCGATGGTTCATCGCGGTTGAAAACCATTCAACAATAATTTTGGAACTGAAAAACGTATGGTAACGACAATGTCAATGGCACCAAAGTCCCATTTTTATACCCCAGCAGAGGGGTATTATATTTTTGTCTCGAAATGTGTAATGCACTGAAGGGGACGTTTCCGACCCAACAAAGTATATACATATATTCTGAATCAGCATCAATAGCCGAGTCGATATAGCGATGTCCGTCTGTTTCTACGCAAACTAGTCTCTCAGTTTTAAAGCTATCATAATGAAACTTGGCAGAGACCCTTCCTTTGCTGGAGGCAGTATCTATGTTGGAACCGGCAGGATCGGACCACACATAGCTGCCATAGAAATGATCGGTCAGTTTTTGTTTATACAGATATCCTCACCAAACTCACCCAAACAAAGTATTTGGTAAGTCTATCCAATCTGACCAAATTTGGTCAAAATCGTATCACTATATCACATAACAATCAATTGTTTCACTTGCAGGTAAGCGCCGCTGAAAGCTACACAAATGTGTTGCATACAACTGTGCCATTTTATTTTGAGAGATGCTGTCCCACCAGTAGGCATAGAATGAACATGACAATGTGTTCAAAGTGAACAATGGTAAGTAAGCTCTTATTCGCCAGATGACTGATATAATAGTAATGATACATTTTCGTATACGGCCGTCTTTAAATGATATAATATTTGAATGCCACAGCGAGTAAGTATCTATTATAACCGACCTAATTCTAAGATATGTTTAATATCCTAAAACAATATACAAACCATTACACGGTGGTTGCTAACGATTTGAATATAGATTGATTGATTTGCCCATATGATACATTTCAAATTGACTAATCCAGATCAAATGAAATTTAAACCCTATCCCATTAATAAAAGTTCATTGATTCAAATTTTCGGATGTCATATACATTAGTGGGTTATGTATTTTGTTGGTACATATGTGAATAAATTTTGATTATGGACTGACAAACTAAATCTATTTCTTATAAATGTTTGTATGTATTTTGGGAAATGTTAATATGGGGTTAACAATCTGTGGTTTACTTGATTTAATGAAAACTGATAGCTGGCCGAAATATTTACATTTAATTTAGTGGATTATATGGCTGGGCCTATCAAATTTTAAAACATTTGCTTTGACAAATACATACTTAATAACTGTAATATTTGAAAATACACAATATGTATATATAATCCATAATTTCTTATATAAATATGTGGCTAAGTGAATAGTATTATTTATACGATCACTAGCAATTAGTTTGATAAGTTCTCTTGTCTTGCCATATAAAAAATGTAGTTTCATTAATTAATGACTTATAAAAATTGTGATGCTTTAATGTTAATGCTTTTAATTTAATAATAGCCTGTGAAAAACTAAAATGTTTAATTTTCGGTGCTAGTGTTAAGTGTTCGTGTTAATTAATTGCTAATTTTGCATTCGTTTCACAATAAAAATTGTAACGTTTCGTAAAAGTTCACATTTGAGTATACTATATAATTGTTTCATTAGTTATTTTGAATTTGTGTTTTTTTTTAATAATAGTTGCATACGTTAACCTTACTTAAGTATAGTTTAGTTAATTAAAATTGTTTGGTATAATTGTTAATTTCATACTCGTTATTAATTGTTTTTGTTTCTCATTTCCTTTTTCTTTTTCACCGCACGTTCCTGCCTACGATTTGTTCAATGTCTTCTTTATATATGAATGTTAATGCATGTGTATTTATTTTTGTATTGTTGTAATTTACGTCTCGTTAAACTTTATTGGCATTCATTTTTGATCTAAAACTCTGTGTTATTATTTAATTTTGCTCGTCAATTGTCGTTTGAGTAGGGAAACCAAATGAAACTGAAGAGTGTGAAAACGGATCGTTTGGAAAATATATTTGATGATGAATTACTATATATGATCAAATGATGAATAGGGAAACCCAGTTAAACACTAAAATTAGCATGTCAAAAGTTGTATGCTCAAATTTTAATAGCTTAAACTAATAAATATGCGCTTCACTTATAATTTGAAATCAAATAATTTAAAAATGTTAACAAAAGTGGTCAAAAACGTGTTTATTATTTTTAATTAACCTGTGATATGTATCTAAGTGTAGTATAAAACACAATTCAAATGTACAATAATAAATTATATAAAAATAAATTAAATCGTTTTTATAATTGTGCTTACAAACAAACTGTCAAATTGCATATGTTATAAAATATTGCATATGTGAGTTCAACTAAATATTATTAAAAGTGAGCTGAGTGGTATTTGGGACGGTATAAGTATTTTACAATAGGTAGATGGTTAAAATATAATATAATATTCGAGTACATTGGATTTTTTGGGGAGCACTGACACACAACATAACGTAATAAAAAGGTTTGAAGTATAATATATCAAGCCAATTGATTTGATACAATACTGAGGCATATATTATAAATAACATATAAGAAACATTTGAAATATATCGAAAAAATTTCAAGCTAGTAACGAAATAATTTCAGTTTGTTAAGTTTTATCAAATAAATTCATATACATTTTTCAATATATTGTGAAAATTGCGTTTCGGTTTTGGAAAACTTGAATTATTGATCGATTATAGTAAGATTACATACATACATTTATGGGTAGACTTTTGCTTATTTAGTGGAGATTACATAATGTGTAAGCGACTATTCGATTTTATGAATTTCTATGTAGCTGAATAGTATGTTGCCGTATGCGTAAAGTACAATTTCGATTTGCTTCCGTTACATTAATGCCAAAGAGCGGACTAAAGATTGGCTACAATTTTGTAAAGCACGCCGACACGATTTACGATTATGCATGTTCATATAAATGTATTTATATAGGTAGGTAGGTAGGTTGGACACGATTTCAAGTATATAGTTGAATATATATGAGATGCGTTGCAAGTGTATGTATATGTGTGTATTGGAAGATTACCTTTCGAAACAATATTGGAAAACTTATTAAAAGAAAGAAAAAACAAATCCTATATAAACTATTACCAAGTACTATAGGGAAAAGGGAGTCGTCACGGTTTCTTTGTGTTGTTTCTTGGCTTAATACGATTATGACAACGTAATCAGAAATTGTAACAAATTTGATGCTGATAAATTACTTTGTTGATTTTGTTCATTGTTCTTGAGTCAGATTTATATCGAAATTTATATTCGTCTGTAAGTGTCTGTGTCTGTATGAGTGTGTGTATTGGTTGCTAGATGCTTATGTCTAAAGAACGACGTCAGGCAGGTCGTGCGGCCTTGCCTAGGCGCGCATTTGGTTTTCATGTACAATTTTTCTCTCCTTATAGTAGATCTCCTCCGATTCTTTGTCACATAGCAACAGAACCACGGCGCCAAACAAGAAAATGGCTGCGCCCCAGCCAACACCATAGGCCCAGCCAAACTCCCAAACGCGTCGATTCGCTGTGTTATACAAAAATATTAAAATCCTCTCTTGCACTAAATATATTCCACTGCTTACCCATTGTGAGTTCGCCTGCAAAGCACACTGGATAGACGATCAATGCAGACAACACGGCCAATACTATAATTACGAAAAATTATATATTAAACTAACTAAACTTAATAAGGCTAAACGAAATACGTACATGAGACGAGCATTACTAGCACTGCTATTCGATAGAATTTATATTTGAGATTATGATTCTGCGTTCTTAGACCCAGCCCTGTAAGCACTGTGGCCAAGACGTCCGTTATCAATGTGATAATGCATAGCGCTGCGGTCGCTTTGATGTAGCCTATAAAACAATGCTCTTAGAATTGAAATAATTAACATTATTCTGCGTTAAATACCAATATCGCGTGTCCAATAGCAGCCTGGTGGGTCCTGTATATTAAAAGGCAACGGCGCCATCGAATCTTCCTCAATGCAGTGCACAAACAGGCCTTGTCGCCAGCCGGCGGCCATCAGCCAGTCTGTGGACGCTAAGGCCATAATCATCAGCACCACCACAATGACTCCACATATGAATGCAATCACCTGCAGATGTAAATATATGTAACGGGTTAGTAGTGACCATGAGAATAACAATGAGGGATATAGTTTGATCGCCCATTAATTAGTTCGATCGGACTTATTATATATTTTATACGCACCTTGAGTGGCCTTGTGATTGTAATGGTTTCAATTGTCGTTGTTGGCGCCATCTTGTCCTCCCCTGGACGCAGTACACTGTGTTGGTAATAAGTAATGTTCATATAATATTCATAGATATGCGAAATAGAGTTAAATTTAGCAGATGCACAACTTACCTTATAAACTAAACAGGCAAAACGTCTGCCCGCGCAAAATACTATATTGGAATGCGTTTCAAATGCTTGATTGGTTAGTACTAAGTATTTATATATATATATATGTAGGTAAGTAACGGCAACTCTGGCTTGGAATATAACAATTTAAATGCTTCAAATTGCGTCTATTGCTTAATTCTGAGCGCACAGCGGCTGCGATAATATTTGAAATGCGTTTCAATTTAAAGTGCTGGTGGGCAGCCTTTTCAACATCTGTTTGTTTGGGCAGGTTTGTTTGTTAGATCGGATGGCATGGAGGAGAAATAGAATTGGTAACATTCGATTAGTGCAACTGTGTGTGCAATAAAACAAAATTATCAACTTAAATATACATACGATTGGTAATCAAATCAGCTGAGAAAACAAAATAGCAGCAGCATGCAAAAGGTTCCAGTGTTTTAATGACTGTAAAATTCTCTAAAATTCGAAAGCAATTGCTTTCTCTAGCAATTACAAATGGGCCCCAAGCATTATAATACCGAGAAATGGGGATAGTGCAGTGATGCTTTGTGTAACGCTTCATTAACTTTTGACTCATTCCCCTAATAACACTAGTCAGCATACTTAAGGGATTTCATTATTCATTCATACTTTTCTGATTCTAATTTGTAAACGCAAATAAGTAATACTAATGGTCGAGTACTAAGTTCTAAAAAATAAAAATATACATATGTACATATATGATGCAATTTTTGCCACACTTGTTCTATCGGGCCTCTTCGTAAGTCATCCAAATATTTAAAAAAAAAAAAAAGATCACAACTTTTTTATGGATTGAATGAAAATAAGTAACCATAAGTATTTCGAAAAATATTAGTTGTTATTTGGCAAAGAACAATATTTGATCCATAACTATGCTACTATATGAAAAATATATCATATGTGCTTGTATTGAGTTAAATACCCTCAAGAAATAGTTCTCAAAGAGGGAAAAATTATATTAGGAGTGTGCAATGTCCGTCTGTCTGTCTGTCCAAATGAATGCAATTATATTCGACATATTTAAAGTTAGAGCAACCAAATTTGGTACATACCCTGCCTATGGTACATACATACATGTAAAGTGCCGACAAAATTTAAAACCATCTTAAAAAGTATAAGCTTTACTAGAATGCACAGAAGCCAACAAAGGGATGATGAGGAAGCGTGCGGTGAGGCGGGCAAGCAGCCCTAATTATTATACATAACATAATGTCAAGAAGATAAACATACATAGTAGTATGTATAGTACATATCCAAGCATATACATACAAGTTTTTATATCAACAAGCAATAATAAAGAAACATTTCAGTATCTGGTGAAGGAAAAAATGTGCGGGGTATGTGTATAATATAAGTATTTTGTAAAACCAAAATTTGACCAATCTAAAGATTCTATTGCACAGACGGGAACCAGACAAAAGAGATTTCTGCTTTATTTTTAGCAGAATAATGCGAGAAAATCAAAAGATTTGCAACAGTGCACAATAAAAGTTTACTTATACACTGCTTTCTTAAAAAAAATAGTAATAAAACTCAAACCGAAGAAAAAAACTTGCAATAATCAATAGGTTTATAAAAAATCAAAGATGATCAGATAAGATAAAACTATTGAATTCGATGTGATATACTTATACCGATTGTTTTATTTTTTTGTTCCTGATCTTAAGTTTTCTAATAAATTTGAGATAAATCTCCACCGAAAACATACTTTTAATACATACACATATATATTTTGTAACAAGGTATTATAATTTGTATGTTGTATGAACGTTATTCTGTTTATAAAGATATCTTTGCCAAACTCGGAGTGTTATGTTTTTTTACTTGTATTCTGACTTGAATGCCACTAAATCTTAATCTAAATCAAAGAAACAATCGCTCTTAAAGTTAGTTGTATGAATACCTTTTTGGTTTTTTACAGATTTATCAACAGTGCCATCCATGGCCAGTTGTACTATATTTTATATAGTTTGGAATGTTGTTCTTTTTATCAAAATCTGAAACCTATATTATATAGCTGCCATTTTTTGAAGTCAAAAATAAAATACTATGCATGTACCAAAACTTTTGGCGGACAGTATCTGAGAGTATTTGTGAGCATGTGCGATGTGGGCATGGCAACAGGATCAGCATTAAATAAGTAAAAGCGAAAGAAAAGTGGAAGAGCAAATAAAATTAGGGCGCAAAATCGACAATAGCAACAACTATTGCAGTAAGGGGGTGGGGGTGGGGACAAACGGTTAAAACGGAACCAAAACAAAAGGCAGACAATGTATGGTTTGTTGTTGTTGCTGTAGTTGTTGTTGTGTGCTAAATACCTTTCCTTGTAATAGTCCAAAGTTACCGATTCGGAATCAAATTCTGAATAATCTGGCAGTGACTCGGCATCAAAGGAGCTCATTCCGCTCAAGGTGTAATTGGGTATGACGTTCATTTTTTTATTGTTATAGATGCCAATGCTGCCCTGCTGTTGTTGTTGTTGTTCGTGCTGTTGTTGTTCGTGCTGTTGTTGTTGTGATTTAAATATTTCCGACATTTTTCTATTGTTTATTAATGTTACAAAATCCACACACACAAACACACACGCACACGCACAGACTCGATTGGGAAACTTTAATTCTGACACAGATATGGGAAATTATGCACTGCTATTTTCTCTATTCTGTTTTCCCAACTTTTCACTTTCGTCTGCTGTGGAAATGGCTTTGTTGTTGTTGCAAACAACTCTCACCTACGTTTTTGCTGTGGGAAGCGCTTAACTCTGGTCTTTCACATATTTATTAAACCATCATGTGAACTGCTTACATTAAAAATAAACAAAATAATAAAAATAATTATTTGCAGAGGACAGACAATCACCAAAATGTTAGTACTAAGAGATGTATAGTTTCGTTAAGAATAAGTTCAATTGAACAGCCCATTTGTATAAACGATAGTCAAAAACCAAAAACTAGTTCCTTTTGAAGTAAAATGTTCAGGTTGAACTTTAAATTTAAGTATTTTAAAAGTTTGACAAAAACCTAAGAATTAAAAAAGTTGTTGTCCTTTATTTATAGCTACTAGCTTAATATAAATTAGGGTAAATGTTATGATCTGAACGACGTAAGAATTGAAAACTGCATAAAATAACTGAATTAGTTCACGGTCAAAACGGAACGACTGAAATTATTCACGAAACTGAACTAGAATATCAACTCTTCAACATGTTGTTAGTATTTTTGGTATTTATTAGCACCGAGTAGGTGGCAGACCCAAGCTCTGCGATAATCACGAGTGGTTCGATATGAAATCGATAATTGTATTGCTACATCCCTAGATCGGCGTCGCGTTTGTTGTCTTTTATTTTGTTTCGTTTGGCGAAAAAAACCAACTTTAAATCTGAGTTTATAAACGAAATCCAAGCCAAGAACGCAACATTAAAAGCAAGAACAACGGCACATTAAGACAGTGCCCGGTTGCCAAACATTATTTAGCACACAATGGCAACTGACACAGTGCCCACTGCCGAAAACTTTAAGCTCACAAACAGCGACGAAGATGTAATATGCCCCACCTGCGATGCGAAAATCAAGCGCAGCCAGGTAGCCGATCACTGCCAGCTTGAAATGCAACGCTTACATGTAATGCAACTGCGCTCCGCCCCCGCCACTGCCGCAACACAAGCACCGCCAGCGGCGGGGTCTGACGGAGGGCTACGCAAGCCCTGGAGCGTATTCCAACGTGTGCAGCGCAACCGGCAGACACGGCAGCGCCAGCGCACGCGCAAGCGACCCACACCACCACCAGCAGTCGCACCGCCAGCAGCAGCGCCCGCAGCGCCAGCCGCAGTCGCTCCCAGCCAAGCGACGGATACCACTTGTCCAGTCTGCAACAGGAGCTTTCCACAGGCACAGATACAGGAGCATGCCAATCAGTGCCTGCGTAGACAGAGCAACGGTGAGCGTCAGTCCAGCGATGAGGATGATGATGACAGTGAGGAGTATGAAGAATATGAATGGGCGGGACAGAAGCGCATTCGAGTATCGACGCTCGTCCAGGGCGGCTATGCGTCGCTGAATATGGGTCAGACCGTTAGATACAACGGAGGGCAGCAGGCGGCAAACGAGGATGAGGATGATGTCAATGTAGATGAGGATGATACGCACATTTATGGGCCAACACAATATGGCGAAGTCGATGTTATACCGCTGCAGGACACTGAAGAGGGAGGCGTCTCCGCAGCGGATGTCACCAGCTATGTGCGTCGACTCATATCCAGCAACGAGACGCCCAAGACCAGCAACCATTCCAGCGATACAACTGACCAAACGACTGAATCACCATCTACATCTCAAGCTCCGACGGCATCCACGTCACGTGGCAGCTGCAAGCCGGCGCAGAACCAACATCAAATCATTGAATCCTTGAAGGCTCGTCTACGACTTTATGAAAAGCAGGCACAGAGCAAATTAAAGTGTCTGATCTGCATTGACGATTATAAGAATCCCGCCATCTCCGTATCCTGCTGGCATGTCCACTGTGAACAGTGCTGGCTGCAGACGCTTGGCGCACGCAAACTTTGCCCGCAATGCAACTCCATTACCACTCCGAAGGATTTGCGACGCATTTACCTGTAGATTGGATTACGGATTACTTATATTTATTGCAATATTAAGCGTTTTGATTGAACTCTGCTCTTTGTCGGTACAAGAATGTTTGCCTCGCTGTTTGTTTTAGTAGTTTTAGTTGACAATCCCATATTATTTATTAAGCTAACAAAGAATGCAGCTATGATTATCATACGTGACATAACAATAAGCATTATGTAACTTACAATAAACAATTTCAGAAATATTCTTTAATGTATTTTAGGTATATGGACCAACCCTAAAAAGGATAAGGGGAAGAACGTATGCATCTACTCTTACAACAGGCAATGTTTGTTGTGTGTGTTTGATGATGATACTCATCTGTTTGATTAGTCCAAAGACACAGGTTGTTTATTTTTCACATAAGATGGTTAACTTTATAAAAAATATAACGTCCAGAGCGATCGAAAGCTAAAAATTAACAAATAACTTATTTGGTACACGCAATTTTAATGCACTCAAATATGAAAATAAAAATATATGAAAATGCTGCAATAGCGACGTCTGTTTTATGTAACGTTTGCAAAAGCACCTTTCGTTTAATAACATCGTTAAAAAATATGTTAGGAAATATTTCTTAATACCATTTAAAAGTACTCAAGAACCCACATTCAAATTCTTTTAGACATTTTAAAATTTTCAAAGTGATGGCAAAGCGCGGGCTAGCAAACGATGCCCTATCGATACTTGTGTAATAGCATCGATAAGCTTATCGACTGTAGTCGGAGTAAGATGTACATCGATAAGATTGTTAGTTTCACTTTCTATCGGCTTGCATATCGATGAAACGGATTATCGGAAACGATTGTCGCTGGCCAAACATAGTGAAAACTTGAAAAGTTGCTTTTTTTGTCTCCCGTGGATTTTTTGCCAGGGATTACTAATTTGCAAAAAACGCGCGGTTAAGTGCGTGCCATTTTGTAGGTGGGACGCAGCGTGAAATTCTTAAGCGCGCTGTACAAACGCTTGCGTTGGTGGGGATCGGTCGCCTCCACCCTCACACCTCCGCCACCGCAGTCATCACCGTCATCGTCACTGGGAACCTAGCACAGGTCCAGTTTGTACATTACAACATACAAACATACATTTGTATGTATGTATTGAGATATTGCAAGAGTTGCATACGTATTATGTCATTTATTAATAATAAAGAGCATTAAATTTGACAATATGCAAATATAGGCGCTGAATGTTGCACCAAAGAGTAAGAAAATATATAAACACGTAAAAATGTAGACTCTCTGTGTGC
Source organism: Hirtodrosophila confusa (assembly GCA_035043065.1). Taxonomy (NCBI): domain Eukaryota; kingdom Metazoa; phylum Arthropoda; class Insecta; order Diptera; family Drosophilidae; genus Hirtodrosophila; species Hirtodrosophila confusa. The sequence continues at coordinate 285,553 of JAWNNI010000064.1, forward strand.
GTACGTGTGTGTGTGTGTGTGTGTGTGTGTGCCGCAGATTATGGATGTTTAGTTGTAGCTGTACAAATATATGCATAGATATATGTACATAGATATATGTATATATACATCTATACGTCGTTGTCTTCGTCCCCCGGGGGCTAATGCGATGCCAAAAGAATAGTAGCAATATAAGCACCTATAACAACAACTACAACAACAACAAATGGCCACATTCAATGCAACAAATGCAACAAGCAACAGCAGCGCGGATGTTTTGAGTTCCCCGCTTGCCGCTGCTGGCGCAGCAACAACAACAACATTTCTATTGCCATCCACAACAACAACAGTAGCTGGAGCAGGAGTTGGAGTTGGAGCGGGAGCGGGAACGGGAGCTGGCGTGCATCCGCTTAATCTGGAACAGTTTGGTGCTATGCCCGCACACACGCAATATATGAGCGCTGCTGCTGCTGCCCCGCTGCCGTTGTCTTTACCCATACCAATGCAGCATCATCATCATCATCAGCAGACAAACTCATCCTCGTATACGTTTGTGCAGATCAAACGCGAGCCTTGCCAGGTGTCTGAAATAAGTTCCAACAATTGCCATCAGCAGCAGCAACACCACCAACACCAACAGCAACAGCACCACCTGCAAACGGCCTCCACATCGCTTGGCCTGGGCAGTGTGACCTCATCATCGGTAACGGCATCGAGCACCTCCAAGACCATGTCTGCATCGACCCTTACCACGCTGGTCAAAATAGAAGCCTCCTCGCCGAAGGTGTCCGATTTGGAGAAGTCCAACTCCAGCACAAGTACGTTCATAATCATATTCATTTGATTATTATCATCAAATCATTTGAATCCATTAACTCAGGCAACTCAGTGCCCATTGGCATTGCAGTGGCGCGCAAACGTCCACAGGAGGCAAGCACCGCTATGCTGAACAGTGGATCGACCCTGCCTCTACAGCAACCACTCAACAAGGACATGAATTGCTTTGGCATTCGGGTTGCCGATCTAGGTAAGATCCACAGTTCGATGGAACGACTTACTGAACTGCATAAAAGAACTACATATTATATCGCTGATTGTCTATTATCTATTTCGTTCGATCTGTTCGCTTAAGTCCAATTCTCGTTGCTTTAACATCATTATCACCATTAGCACAGAATACGCATTATAATAACAACCTGTTATAATTCCCGAATGCATATCAATTGGGTGTTCCCGTTTCTGAAAATATAACAATCGTTTTACTTTTTTAAATCCTTGCTTCAATCGTTTCAATTTTTTTCAATCATATAACCGGTCTTAAAAGATTTGGGACTACCAATGCTAAATTAAATTTTTTTTTTTTTACCAGTTTCAAAAAGTGATAAATTTGTTCCTATCTAATATATAAATTTATATAATACATTTGTTATAAAAAACTAGCTGGTAAAACCCTAGCGCTGCCCTCGAAGTAATTAGATTAAAATGCATTATGTTAAATTTGACTACATTCGTCAATCTAAAGAAATACACAAAGATAGCGACCATGATTTTCCCGCCCACGGGGGTAGATTTTCCAAAATTGATAGGTGAACAAAAAAGTTGCATACAACAGTTTTCCGCGATTTTCCACGTTTGTGGGTGGATTATTCCAAAATTCCGTCTTAGTGTGCACTTTCGACATAGATGGAAACTACTGTGAAAACTTCAGCATTCTAGCTCGTATGGTTTGGGCTGTGCGATGATTGTGAATCAGTCAATCAGTCACCAATCAGGGCAAACTGTTTTATATACATATGTACATATATAGATTATAATTGTGCTGGAAAGCAACTCTTAACATTTGGAGTGTCCAGACACGTTCGTCTTATATATGTGTAACAAATCTTCCCAATCAGTTAAAAAGTAAACATCTTAAAACCGAAAACATAATCAGCACAGCTGCTAACTTCGCAATTATTTATATCCAAACTGTAAGATTTTGGGAATTTATATTGGTTTTTACACAAGGAAGAAGGGTAATAATATTTCAATCCTACATAGTTCTACCATCTAATTGAATTCGAGTTGATGATGCCGTTGGCTTTGCCACTTAAGGCTTCTCCCCAGAGGCATCGTTAACGGCATAATTATGGTGCTCGGACTTGGTCTCATGGACGTGGAGCGTGTGCTTCGATGCCGCTGGCAATGTGCAAGCCGCTCACTTATGGCACTAATAGGATTTCAACAAACATTTCAAAATTCCGTCAGTGAGTTAGGGGGTGTATTTTCCTGGAATCGAAAGAACTGTGCCGTAAACACACATCACCCCGTTAAAAATTGAAGGGCAGAAATCATATGATGCGGATGCGGATGCGGATGTGGATGTGGATGCGACCGTCTTGTTGTGACATCCCCTGACGTGTACCCGTGCTCGATGCTTTACTCCCTGCTGTGAGTCGAGTGCTTATACTCTTTGCACAAAGGGAATATAAGTATATTGGGCTTGTGCACATTCCGTCTCACTGAATGTTCGTCTGTACTCCCCTTTTAAATCTCGAGTAACCAAATTTTTTTTATGCAAATAGTATCGATGTTTTAAACTATCACTATCGAAAACTATCGATTGTTTGCACACTTCGGACTGCTTATAAAAACCAATAATACTTTTGCTCTAAAAGCAGAGTATATAGCTGTCGGGAGCTTCCTTTATAATGAAACGTCAATGTCAGGATACGCGAGGTATAAAAAACAGCGCTCATTGAAATTTCTGAAGAGGAAGTAAATATATATAGTATCTTTTGGGCCGTCTATATTTATAAAGGTAAGGAGCAAAATGCATAGATCGGAAAACGGATTACTCATAGGTAGTTTTATATAGTATTTATTTACTTTCTTTTTTCCTTTTTGTGGGTGGTTGGTGGTTGGCGGCTTGTTGGGCAGTTGGGTTCAGTGCGTGTTTGAGTTGTTCTTGCAAGGTGGTGCGTTGTGGCAGCAGTGCACGCTGGGGGTAATGCAGGAGCTAAGGACATGTAGTAAGTGAAGCAGCAACAAGGGATGCTCATGCTCAGCGGGTTTCTGTCAGGCAGGACTCAATGAAAAGCAATCTGAGACGCGTAAGTGGTTTGGGTATGTGTCCATATGGTAAAGTCGCCCTCAACGGCTGTGCGCATTCTATTTTTATAAATGTAGTAAATGTACATTTTGATGGGTAGTTGTCCCAAAAAAAAAAACTGTAGCACTAATTGCGTTTTGAGGCGGCTTCGTTTGCTGTATGGGATATCAATCTGAGGTCCTTAATAGCCCCTTAATGTAATGCAATTAGTGTGTCGTGTACGCTTTAATCGAGTTTCTGTAAAATATCCTGCCGCTGGCTAAGGGTGGCTTGATAACTCGGTGGTCGGTGGGTCGGTGGGTCGTTGGGTCTTGTTGGTCTATGGTAGGCGTGTAGGGAGTTCGCCAAATGCATAGTTCAAGGACATTGCAATATTTCACGTATACACACAGTTCTCTCTCTCTGACACACACACACACACACACACACATGCGTGAGCTGTATGGAAAGCTGCTGTGGCGCAAAACAAAATGTTTATTAAATAATTGAGCGTCGAGTTGAAAAGTTGCAAAGTTGAAAAGTTGTGCGCTCGATGTCTCAATTAAAGAAAGTTGAGACAAATGGTAAATAAATTACAAGATTATTAACTGATATTTGGTATGTATTCCACCTTTATTCTCAGGCGCCACTAATTGCGGTAATTTTTACTTTACGGGCAACGGCGATCTGATGACCACGAGCACGGCCACCGCCGAGGAGCTGGCACTGAGCGCTGCCGGGGTTAATAGAGCGCCCTCCACCTTTTGGCAATATCCAAGTGAGTATGGTAATATCCTGAGCAAACATATCCATATATACTAGTTACCCCTGTCTTCTCTACACGGCCCACTTCTATATTTATTTATTCATGTTTCCCTTATTATTTGAAACTATTTTTCTTTGGTTGCGTTTCTGTAGATGCTTTGCCCATTGAATCAGTGATTTCCATGTCGCCCGCCACGGTGGGCTTGCAATACTCACGCGAAGCCAGTCGCGGCCAGGTGGTGCTGCTGCCAGCCGCTCCAGCAGCGCTTGGTAAGTCCTGTCTCCATCAACTAAGTACTAAGTCATCGCATTTTGCAGTTACATTGTACACAAACACACACACACACACACACACACAGACACATACACACACACACACCTTCATATCTCATACTAATGCTTGTACTATTGTCGTATCTCCTAGTTAGGTTAACTTGATTTTTGAAACAAAACTAATTCATGCTTTTATAACTCCGCTTTTCTTCCCGCTCCAAACAACTCCAAATCCATGAAAACAAACAAAATATTTATACTGAAACCGAACAAAACACGACTATGCACAGCAGGCATATCAAATTTTCCCCTCTTAACGCCCACAGATCCGTTCCAGCAGGCAGCGGCAGCGGCGGCCTTCGTCTGGCCCTCGGCCTATATACCACAGGCAACAGGCGGTGGTGGGCCAGCCGCCGCAGCCGCTGCGCTGCAGCCATCGCCCAACTTTATCTTCCCCTCAATGGGCGCCCACTCAACGCTGGGCGCAGCACCCTCGTACGCCTCCACGCTGCAGCTGTATTTGGCTGCAGCGGCCACCGCTACGGGCAGCTCGACACTGTGCCAGCACAGCAATCAGCAGACCAGCAGTACAACCACCACCAATTCCACCATCAATCTGAGTCTGGCTGCTGCTGGCGCTGGCGTCACGAGCAGCAGCAGCAGCAGTAGCCTAAGTTCTACCAGCAGCTCCCGATTTCTTAGCCTGGCGTCTCAGCCGCCTGGGGTCGGGCCCAAGCCGTTGCCCATGAGTTCGTTGTTGCTGCCGCCAGCAGGATCTTTGAAGCTGGAGGAATATCCTGTGTCGCAGCCATTGTCATTGACGGAGGCGTCACGCGACAATGAGCAACAGGCGCTGAATCTAATGCGTCTGCCGACGCCGCCCACCTCGGCCACAATGGAGCCCACGGTAACACCGCTGGGCCAGCCCATGTCGCATCAAATACTCTTTCAAACGGCGCCAAGTACGCCCACACCGGCGCTACTGAATTTGTCAATGCATGGAGCCAGTGCCGCTGCTGGTATTGCCGCTGACACACCCACACCCTGTGACGAGGCGGCGCTCAACTTTAAGTTGCATGCACCACTGACGCCGCAAACGCCACCGCGCATGGTTTCCGCCTCGCTGCTGCCACAGATGCAGGACGTCAATATACAGACGGATACGCCCGTCTGCAGCGAGGATGAAAATTCATCGTGTCCGCTTAAAACAACGCACGAGTTAAGCGAATCGCAGCTGCCCCTCGAGCTGACCAAACCCAGTGAATCCAATGCCCACACCAATGCCAATCACCCAAACGAGTGCCATACCCAAACGAGTCCCAGTCACATTGTCAGTGCCAGTGCGAATGCCCGCGAGCAGCTTGAAGCGCCATTAGAGGAGTTACCTACGCAGCAGACGACGCCCGAGGATCTGACCGGTCTAGTGCTGCTCTCAAACATCAGCACCAACAGCACACCGCTGTTGCGTGTTAAACAGGAGCCAATAGAGCAGAGTGAGGTAGTGATGCCAAGTTCAATGCCCATGACAGTGCCAGTTCCACTGCCGGTGCCAGTGCCAGCGCCAGTAGAGCCAGCGCAGATGCGGGCAATGTTGGAAGTAGAGCGAACACAATCAGAACCGCTGGGTGGCTTAAAGCTGCTCTGCGCTCTCGCTGAGCAGCGCATACAGGAGGAAGTGGTGCAGGGAAGCAGTCTCTTTGCCACGCCCACATCGCGCACACCTTCACCGCAGGCGGCCACACCGCCCATGGAATCAAACAGTTCGTTTGGCTGTATACCGTCAGCTTTTACGTCGGGCTACTGTCCGCTTGCGTCACCCACGTTTCCCTCAATGCAGGGTATAGAGTTGCCAACCACGTCCAGCGCTGCAGGATCCGCATCCAGCGGAGCTGCGGGCGATGTAACGCCCGTCAAGCGCAAAAAGCACAAACATTCCAAGTCCAATGCAGTGTCCGGCGATGGTCGCAAGTTGTCGCGCTGCAGCAAGAAGAGCAAGAAGAAGCGACGCCAAAGCATCAGTCGGCAACAACAACAACAGCAGCAGCAGCAGGAAGAGCAAGAAGAGCAACAGCAACAGCAAGAGCTGCTGCCGGAGGACGATGCGGAGCTGCAGGACGAGGAGCTGCAGTCGGAGCTACGCAGTGCTCTACATACCATGGATCCCAGTTACGCACAGCGCTTCGGCCAGGAGGTGTTCAGCATTATGGACAACAGCATGCGCATGCGTTTGGCGGACATTACGCGGCAGTATCGCAAAAAGAAGCGCAAGCTCGACGAGATTACCAAGCACAAGAAAAAGAAGAAGTGCTCCAAGCAGCTGCAGCTGCAACAGCAGCAACAACAACAACAACAGCAGCAGACGCTACCACTCCAGCAGTCCATAAATCAGCCGCAGCTAACGCTCAACTCGACGCTGTCTGCTGTCCTGGGGTAAGATACTCGGTCTCGAATTTTGGTTGACCAACACCGATTTGACAAGGATTTGAGATTTAAATAGCTAATTAAATAACTAACTAATTTTTTAAGCACATTTTTTCCAATTATTTAAAAAAATTGGTGCAGTCTGCCAAAAACATTCTCAATGGATTTCAAAAATTTACAAGTCTTTGTTTTTAATTTTTAAACATTATATTTTAGTCTCCACTTTTGGAGTTCTTTAATATTGTTTGAAATCAACTTTGATGTCTGCAATCGAAACAAATGTAATTTCATTGAATATTTTGAAAAAAATATGAAGTAAATGAAATTAGGAAAATAGCAATTGAAATATAGGACTAGGAAATGTCTACACCAACTTTTTGCATTACTAAATTCAGTTTTACCCATTTTCCTTTCCATAGGACTGCTTCACCTTTGCGGGATTACAAATTTCCGAAATTTTCTAGCGGCAATCTACAGGCGTCCAGTTTTTTGCGCTTCCCGGAGAAGACGCACTCGTTTCCACCGCCACCGCCGCTGTTGCAGGAACCACAGGCGGAGCCCAGTACCTTGCCAATCAGCAGCTCGCCGAGCACATCGTCATTTGTGCGTCTGGAGCCCAGTGCTTTAGATGCGGCCATGGCTGCTACTCCAATTACCTCCTCCAGTTCTTCCAGCTCCTCGCACAAACATTCGCACACAGTCACCAGTAAATCAGTGGCACGTAAGCGACGCAAGCTCAAAGCGAGCACTGTGGACGCTCAGCTGGCCACGGAGGCAAAGCGGCGGATCAATGCCGCGGATACCGAACTGCAGCTGACCAGTGAGCATTTGTATCGCGATGAAACGCGCGTCTTAACCGACATGGGCGGACTGTTCTATGCGGGAGTAATGAAGCCGCTGCGGCCGCCAGATGTTTACTCCATTACCTTGGACGGCGAACGCGGCAATAAGTCGCATGTTATGTCGCGCGAGGATATACTCAAGGATACGGTGAGTAGCAAAGGCTCTGCGCCTAAGCTTATCTAACTTGTATCCATACCCTTCTCTGCAGATTCTCGAGGTGGCGCCTAAGAGTGTGGATTGTGTGCCCATTGGTACGCGCCTATGCGCCTACTGGAGTCAACAGTACCGTTGCCTCTATCCAGGTCGCGCCATTGAGTCAGAGGTAGTCGCGGATGCAGTTCCCGCAGCAACTTCTGTGGCTTCAACGACACCACAGGACTTTGTCAGCGTGGAGTTTGACGACGGTGACAGCGGCCGTATCCGCTTGAAAAATATACGCCTTCTACTCAGCAACTATCCCATAGCAGGTGCGTTCTACAAAATACATTTATTTATTCAAAACTTATTGGAGAATGAAATCAAAATGTAAAAATGCAAAACTCTTAAATCTTTACTTACATCCGAAATTAAGCAACCCAAGACCTTTTAATGTGTATTGTCTTTTGACTGGTTACCAAAACAAGCGTTAATAAGGCATCTTCTTATTTCTAAATACATTAGAGAAATTCAGAATAGATTGTTTTTAATTTGATCCATTTTGTTTTTGGTCTTGTCAAACTATTTTTTAACAAAACGATTTACAGCATATATCTATTATATAAATGGAAATCTACACAATTAATTACAAATATAAATAAAAATGTACTTGGCAGGTAAGGTGCAGGTTGAGTGGCCTGTGTCTTATATTTTCGTGCATTTTTATTGCGCTACTTCTGACGTCACCAAGTGTGACCATGAAGATATTAATGTATCACAATTTTTACCAGTATTGTAAAATCTTTTATAATGATCTCAGTCAGTGCCTTAAAACTTCGCAAATTACACGTCAACATTATATAGGCTTTAATAAAATTGCAAACATACTTTTAATTTTAACAACTCAAAGATAACACTATAAAAACCGATAAGTTCAGTCGCGAAAGGCAGAACAGCTATTAACCGGGAACAAACTGAATGTCATTAATTATTGATTGTGATCCCTGAAATGGGCAATTACTTATAAGTAATTATTGCGACGGATACAAAGTTTATGTTATGATTGTAATTCTTACTACCCTGTTGTTTTCCTTTTTGTGTGTTTATGAGCTCTTTATTTATTACAATGTGGTTTTCGTTTTACCCTAATTCATTTACGCCCTGTTCCTGCCCCGTCCACGGTACAGAGTACAACGATAATCCCCTTTACTCTGTAGGCAAGCCAAAGCGTGGCGCGCTGCGCATCGGCGAGAGTGGCCCAGGCTCCACACAGGAGCAGTTGGGCCCACCAAGTGGCGAAGATGCGCACAGTCATCATGGGCACAGTATGAGCAGCGACAACACAACGTCGCTGGCTGCCACCATGGAGCTGTTCACGCAGCGTAGCGAGAAGAAGCGCCTCAAGAAAAGCCTAAAGAAGTTGACGAAAGCTCAGAACAGAACAGAACAGAGCAGCATTGGCCAATCTATTGAGTCGAACGGCTTCCAGAATGGTGGTGCTGCTCAGCCGGCAACTGGGGATGTTGTCAGCCACGATGACAGCGGACGCAAACACCACAAACACAAGAAGCGCAAAAAGCACAAGAAGCACCATCGCAAAAATACCAGTGAAGAGGCTGAGCCGTGTCAGGATTATTTGACGACGGCACAGGATGTGCAACCAGCAATGGCAGCTGCATCAGATGAGTCTGGAGAGATGGCAGCTACTACATCCGCATCCCAACGCGTTAAGGTAGAGGTTGGGGTAAAGGCGGAACAGCTGGATTTGGAGGAAGAGACTACGTCCAATCTAATGTCTGAGGTATCCGATGAGGTAAATTTAAAAGTCGAATTATTTTTTCAATTTTAAAACCAATTTTTGCACTATGGTCTAGGCTAAGGGCGATGATCTGGTTGGGCACAACAATTCAAAGGGCAGCAGCAAAATTGCAGCTTTTCTGCCGGAGCGGCAGTTGTGGGGCTGGTTTGGCACCGCCTATCGCAAGGCGGGCGTCAAGGGCCGCGCCAGAAAACAATTCTACAAAACAATCAAAAGGGGCAAGGAGACCATAACGGTAAAGTGTCACGCAACATTAAAATTTGATGTGCTGACATTAAACTTGGGTTTTAATTACAGGTCGGGGACAGTGCAGTATTTCTATCCACGGGTAGACCAGATCGCCCCTACATTGGGCGCATCGAGTCCATGTGGGAGACCACTGCTGGCAATAGGGTGGTGCGTGTGGCGTGGTTCTATCATCCGGAGGAGACCACGGGCTGTCCAAAGTTGAAATATCCGGTAAGCTATAACTCATTCCCTGAAGACATTTAAAAGGTCTGTTTCGATACCTGCAGAATATTAATTATAGTGAAATTGAGATTAATACGATATCGAAGGTAACTTTAGTAAGAAAACCCCGATACAAGCTCAAAAAGTAACCGATACATAAATAGTACATCGATTGTTTTCCAGCTCTACCACACGAATTGAAATATAATAATTGGAAATATGCATACATCATTAACAACTACTATCAAATACTTATTAATATTACTTTTTTTTTTCCCCCAAAAGGGTGCTTTATTTGAATCGTCGCACGAGGATGAGAACGATGTGCAGACAATTTCGCATCGGTGTGAGGTGCTGCAGTTTGTCAGCTACGTTGACAAGTTTGGTGCCGATTCGAAGCAATATCAAACCATATACGATAACAATGATACATATTATTTAGCCGGGCACTATAACCCAAGGTTGCAAGTGCTAAAACTACAAGACGATATTCCAACTCTCGAAGAGCTGCAGGATACTACTACTACTACAAATACTACTACAAAGGATTAAGCAAGGCGTGGATAGGCATAGGCATAGGCATAGACATAGCAGAAGTGCATACAAAAACCTACATACTATATATATCTATATATATATATATATACAATATATACGTTATACATACATACATATATTTTACACTACGTGGAGCAGATGAAGCATATATATACCTATATGTATACACATATTATTTCTATATTTTAAAATGATTAATGTATATCGTAAACAAAAACGAAAAATTAAAAAAAAAAATTAACATCAAGTGAGAGAGAAAGAGAACAAGGAACTAAGCAACAGCCACTAAAATAGTGTGTAGTTACAAGGCGCAAGCAATTTTAAGATTAGTTTGTATAAACAAAACGCGCGTTTATTATGACAATGGGATGAGGTCAAGAAGTTCGTTTAATGTTCAGCAATATTTAAATAAATGTGTGCTCCTTAATTTTATACGCCAGACACTCACAGACACAGCAACACACAAAAGCAACATGTAACACTCAACACAAAACACAATACATAAAAAAAACCCACAGATACACATGTATACCTATATGTTTGAGATGAAATTTAAAACATGTTTTAAAGATTTTAAGCAGGCAACATGCAGCAACTACTACTATAAATGTAACAATTCAATGTGATAGCAAAACAAAACCAGATGTTGATGTGTATAGATGAGAGAATAAGCATAGATGATAACAAAAACAAACAAATACGAAAAACAAGCAAAACAGTGTGTTGAATATTTACAACTCGTTTATTCAAGAAAAACATGAAAATATTAAATCCAACCTATCTATAACCACACATATATCAATAAACTTGCCGTGATTACTGTATTCTATTGTGTGAACTCTCTTAGTTCTGTTTTACAACTGCTGTTCTTTTCTGGGGTTTGCCAATAACAGCCATATGCTTAAACACTACTCCGAAAATAACGTCAGACTGACTCTGATGCTCTACCCTCAGTCTACAATATTCATTTAAATCTATTATTTGGGCAGAATTAATTTTTTCAAACAGGATTTCGTAGTCGAAAAAAACATACGTTTTGTTTTCATGGACACATTTTTAAAAATGGATTTTAATTGATATTTTTAATGAAATTTGATCGAAGAAATATTTAACTTTCTTTAAAAACAAAACATTTAAATGATATTTTTACCAATTATTATTTAACCAAGGCTGGGAGTTTCGAAAACTATCAAAAAAACAAAGCCCCTAGAACACGCCGATTTAGAATTGGCTTGGAAGAGGTTTATAGAACACATGGCCTTTACCCTGCTCACTGCGTGCACACTTAGGCATCCTTCGATTAGCATGTAGGGTATAATGACAAATGCTTGTCTGTCTATAATGTTTAATAACTCAAGCATGGGTGTGAGTTTTGCTTAGCTAAAGAGAAAGTTCGCCATAAAGCCAAATATGGAGCTGTTTAGCAGGCCAACGGCTGTCACATGCGTGCGTTGCCAGGCAATGGAACCTGCCATCGTCCTGGCATCGATTAAACAGTCGCAAAAATTTGCATTTGATAGCCCAGGCCAGACGCAGGAAAAATGAAGGCCTGACGATGCGTGCCTGGGAGACACAATAATTAAAAAGCGATTTACAAAGGGGCAGGTGATTGGCTAAGGAGTGAGTGGGCTGTGCCCGCACCCCGTCGGGGGGACTCCGAAAATGAGCACGACGCCGAAATGGTACTGCCGCAACAAATCGCAGCCAATGCACACGTTCGCGGAAATTGGTAATCTAGGCCTGGAGCTGAGACGCATCACCAAGCGAATAGTCATCGATGTTAATTCATCCATATTCAGCGAGCACGTGAGTGCATTGTGTTGATTTTTTAGTAACTGGCTAAGTGTATTGGCCAATTAGGACACCATTTTGGAGGAATGTGAGCATGTGGTGGAGCTCTACTGGGGCCTGAAGGATGAAACGAAAAATGCGGACTTTCAGTTGCTCTCAAAGAAGATCAAGCGCAGTCCCTACAATGCACTGCTGATGCGCAAATTCAATCTGATCATGGAGCTCAATGACAGACGATTCTGCCAGCTGACCTTTGTGCTCAAGCGCACGGTGGGTGGTCCTGGCCATGACATGGTCCTGGTATTCAGCCATTTCTTGCTTTTGATAACTCTATACTCTTGCAGCTGAGTCTTCTGCTGCGCAAGTCGTTGCAGTCGGAGATGTGGCTTAACTGGGCACTGCATATCACCCAGCTTTACAATAAATGTCGCAATGTAAATAAGTCTCAGATGCAGTCCCAGTCGCAGCCGGATCAGGTTATCCAGGCAGAAGATGAGCAGGAGCCAAAGCTAAGCGGCAAGTGCAAGGAGGAGATGCACGCCAATGTTTGCAGCAACATGTATCCAGCTCTGCTAATGTCCCTAAAGAACATCGACTTTGGCTTTGTGTTGCAGGTTTGTACACGTCCGAACAACTGAGCTCTTTAGGCTGTTGCCATTAATAATGACCACTTTACAGTACGTGGCTCAGACGCGCATGGAACAGAACGCGTTGGATCTGGTCTTTGGGCTGTTCAACATGGGTGAACAGGATGCCTGGCGAGAGCATGAGCAGCATAAGGACGAGTCCACGTCCTCCAGTCTGGAAATATTGCGTACTTTGAATATTTCATTTGCTGCCGGCGACTATCAGCCATACTGCGATTCAGCCCAGGATTATAATGCCATGCAGTTGCCTGGCGCAAGTGTTCCGGATGCGGATTCAGTGGGACAAGATCATCAGAGCTTGCGTTGCAAACACACTGAGAGTTTTTTGCAAAAAGAGCGCATCTTTATAGCTCAACTGATAGCTAAAGCTACGGAAATATGTCCAACTATATTTGGTATGCTCTGAATTTTAAAAATAATTAGCTGTATATTAATCCTAGAGTCCTGTGCCAAATAGACAGCCACAAGGCAGTCGAAGTGGACATGAACGTTTACATTGTACGCGGATTGCGTTTGCTTTGGTCATATGTTGGCATCATATTGGATCACATACTACTTTGGTGGATAGACACGCCCATGTCCTGCTATAATCTCACCCATATTGATTCCATACGCTGCTGGCTTTATCATCAGAACGTAAATGGTAAGGTTTATACTTCAAAGTATCAGAAACTTGTAACTTTCTTTTCCTACAGATATTCCCGAGCCGGTTTATTCCACACTACGTGGCATTGGCGAAATCCTAACCGGTTTCATGTGTAATAATGTTTGGGATCAGCTCTTTCGTTTGGCCTTGATTTCATCGAATAACCCAAAGCGTTTGGTTCAGCAATTCGTCGAACAATATCGCGACTGTCCCAAAAATGTAAGTTTAAATACAGAATATGTAGATGGATATATTTTTTTGCGATTGGCTGCTTTCTAGGAACATGGCACGCCTACGGGCACGGTCTGGATCAGTGTTTTTTCCAACCTGGTTAACCTGAGTAATCAGTATTTTTCCAACACGGATGCGCATAATAATTCCAGCTTATTGCCTGTTGCCGAACAAATACCCATACTGCATAGGCTGGGTAAGATTAAGTAGTACAGCCTGGTAAATGGATCCATATCTGACTTGTTTAGCTGTCATCTTTTAGATCATTCGGTGCACACGATGCGTCTGTGGGTCACCGAGCAGGCCAAGCTGCTTTGCTGCGAGTGGAAAATGGATCGTTTCTTTCAAATACTGGAGCACGATGTAAAATTATGCCTGAATGTCTTCAATATCTTTAAACTGCCCAAACTCACTGCCGATTTAAGTGATATACTTATGCTAGTGTGCGTGGCGCTGCGCACTAAGCTAATCACTGAGTCCACAAACAACATTGATTTGCTTAAGGTAGTATGACTCCTAAGTCTATCATCCTGTACTGGCTTAACTGATTCAATTGATCCGCTAGAAAACTACCGACGAATGTGTTCAGATACTGTCAGCGGTCTGCCGCATACTCAGCTTAGCCAATTTTACCCTGTGTTTTCCGGCAGCCAGCTATTGGCAGCGGAGTGTTTATAATAATGAGGACAAGAGCTTGTATGTTGGATATGTGCTGGATGAGATATTTTTGCCCACCATACGAGCCACCAAGGATATAGCCATACTTAAGCTCATACTGAAGCTCATCTGTGAGGCCTGGCTGGACTTTATCTACCAGAAACGCATACGCTTCAGCGTTAATGGAGCGCTGCGTCTGCTCAATGACTTTGATGATGTGCGTGAATGGATCCTAAGCTGCACTCTGCTGGAAGAGCAGCAATTGGACAAGCTTAGTAACCATGAAGTGCTGCGCATGTGCAAGGGCGTGGGTAAGATACTACTCCGCAAACCAGAAGATGTAATTTCTATAGCACATTCGCCAAAGTTTGATAAGAAGTCGCGTAAGTTGTACTCGTATAACCGCTAAAGACTTGGCCTTGTGCTAATCGATTTATTTTCTTAGCAGAGGATGCGAATGCCCAGGACACTCAGCTTCCATCCGAGATGTTTGTCTCCAATCAGAAGCACTGGCTCCAGCTGCGTGCAGGTGGTGGCAATGGATTTCCACTCTTAAAGCTCTGTTGTGGCGATACTGCATAATACTTGTGTAAAGAATAGAAATGTTTATTGTGTCGCGAAAATGCTTTACAAAAATGAAAGATCTACATTGTGTATAAAATAAGGCATGCCTATGTATGATTATGTTCTTAAAATTATTATTGTCCTCCTAGGCGGGCACTTTGCGACTGATTATCTTTATCAGCTCGTCGACGCGCTCGCTCTTGCCAGCAAATTGTTTTGGATGCGGTCCAATCATTTGAATAATCATCTGAACGTCTGGCGATACCTAAGACGAGAAATAACATGCGTTGACAGCTGTCAGTTTGAACTGAATAGAAATTTGAATATGGGTCAATACCTCAAGGAAACGTGCCAGCGCCTTCAGCGTGCGAAAGATCTGATCTTCGTTGGGACTGCTCTGGAAAAACTGTAGTATGGCCATAGCTAGCTCCACAGCAATGTCATCGAACACCTATAATGTGGGCTTAAGATCAGCTGATATTCTAAGAGTGTTTTTCATATGTAGTGCCTACCACTGTCTTCACTTCTTTGATCGCTATGTTGTATAAGATCATGGAACCAATGTTCTTCAACTGCGGACAATTGGAGAGTATGCAGTGTACGGCCACCTTAGTTGTAACGCGTATGTTTGAAGTGGGCTGACCATTGTATTCCCACTCCGAAATGTACAGTAGCCATTCTGAAGGACCCACATTCTCAAAGAGATTGCATGTCTGGTAGTGGGCAAAAAGAAATACATTATATTGTTAACATATTTTTATAAGTCTGGTATTTTAAGACTTACAAACATGGCCCAGGCCTGTTGCTCCTCGGGTGTGTGCTTGTCAATATCCTGTGCGAAATTCATCAGAGTGTGATCCCTACGATCTTGGTGCAAGATAATAATCACATCGTCCTTAAGCGCCGCATAGGCCAGCGTACGAATCATATGTATCCGTGTGTCCGGCGAGAAGGCCTGAACATCACGAAGGACTCGTTGCACAAATACTAGGAAATTGTCACCCAGCGCCCAGGAGCCATCATCTTCAATCAAATACTGATGCAGCTCCTCCATGGCCACTTCCTCCTCTTTGTAAATTTTGCCATCGAGCAATTTGACAAGGCACTCTAATTCAGTCTTTATCTGTGAAAGTTTTAATATAACCAAATGGGGATATCCTTAACTTTATGAACAATTTTCTACTCAAAGCGACCCAAGCATATTCGAATTTCCCAATATACATATTCTCAAAGATTCTTACATTGATGTCTTTGCAAACCAGCGCTGGTTCCCGTGGTATCTCTTTCTCCTCAGTTGACTTGGAACGCTCCTTGCCATTCTGTGGCTGCTGTTGTTGGGCTGTGGGCTCGGACATATTTCGTCTAAAAATAGTAGAGTGAGAAAATAAAATAAAATAAATGTTCATATTTATAAATAAAAAGGCGACGCCATAACAAAGTTGGACTGCAGCAGCAAACGTCATTCGACATGTTTTTCCTTGTTTCTCTGGCCAGAATTGTACTTTTTATACCATATTATTTTTTACGATCACCTTTAGACTTTATACATACATATGTTGTAATTTTCATCAAAAATGATCGCTTATGGCCACTCGTGCCGAAATGTTTATAATTTCGACACCAGAATTATTTGCGCAATTTTCTTTTTATTATAAACAAAGAGTCTCGGGAAATGAGATTGGTCGACAAGTGAAAGGTAAATCAGAAACAGAACTGGAAAGTTGTCAAACCAATGTGCGACAGTAAAACTGACAAAAACTGAAAATAGATGAGGTATTTTTAGTGCTTTACTTTACGTAGAAAAAGTAAAAAGTGAAACAAGAATAGGAACTAGATGAACAAGCGAAATGCAATGTGTTATATACAGGTATCTTAAATGTGTCCCATAAAATGTTCTCAATTATTTTCCGGTGGCTGTGCACATATGTTACAATCTTTTTTTATTTTATCAATTAACTTGTATAATTTATTGAATTTATAATTACTCACATGCTATTTTAGTATAAATGACACAGAAATTCCTACACTTTCGACACCGATTCGCACACAACGATAATAAAAGCCAATATCAAGCGTGCCACAAATATTTGAGGTTCGTTTTGGCTTCTCTTTTTTTTTTGGTGATTTGTTTATACAAATTGCACAAATTGTTTATTGCTCGTCTATGTGATGTCTGTTGCAATTGATAGAACTTTTTGTATATGTAAAACTATTTATTAAATTCCGACCGGAGCCGTATGCGTTCCGTTTTCACTGAGTATTGTTTCGAAATTGCCCGCTGTTTTTGCCGAAAATTCCTGTAGAAGCGTGAGGAAAAGTTTCCGAAAATGCACACTAAAGAACAGAAACCGGTGATTATATTCTACTCGTACTCGTATATGTATCTGCGAGTCGGTTTTCGTGTCGGGCCATTATAAATAGATAGATTTCTCTTCGCTCTCACGAGATTGCAATTACACTGCACAAAATACCTATTGATCATATGATTTTTTATCTACATCGAGCTCTTTCGATTCTTGCCTAGTTTACTCGCTACTTTAATTTCTAGCATTTTGAATTTGTCACGCATATTAAACCCTTGGCAAAGGCCAAACGCAAAACGTCAATTTAATGCAATGGACAAGCGGCAGGGTCTGAGTAAAGTCGAGGGAAAAACACAAAAGGCTATTAAGTGGCAACCAAAATACATTCGCCGCGCAGCGGGTGGTCCTGTCATATCCTGAAAGGAACAAGTCTCACATTGCGTAGCCGACTTGTTGACCGAGGCCCGCGAACGCAATTTTCTTTCAATTGCCTTTCGAGTGTTAAACGGTGCAGGCGCTTAGCGGTTATTCTCAGTCAAAACTTATAAAATAGGGACATCAGGCAATTCTTAAAAATGAGAGCCCATCTGGAGATTTGTCTTTGGCTGGCGGCGCTTATAATATGTGTTTTTTCTGCCAATGCATCGCTAGAAACTGAAAACAATGAAGTGAATGTGAGTAAATGGGCAATTAAAATATTCCAAGGCAATGCATATTTGAATAAATAGTGCCATTTGAATTAATATTATTTTGTTAACCATGTGAATGTGACATAACTGCACTTACAAGCAATTCACAGATTCGCAGCTTAGCGAGAAAATAACTTTACAATAAATTTTAAACGTTAAAACTTTTGGAAACGCCCTCCAAACTGGTGAATTTTAAAATCTATATTACTGTTTCAAGATGTCTGACTTACTATACATTTAAAAATCAATTTTAGTTACCTTTTATTGTAAGTTTTAATATTTACAATTGGTTTATCTGGTTTATCATATATGCATAACCTTTTATAAAAATCAAAACGATTAAAAAATCTCAAAAACTGGATTAAACAACCTATTCTTGACTTAATTTCTAATACACATAAGGAACACCGTTGCTCGAAATTGAAACTTTTTTAATTTTTGTAAACTCACAAACGAAAAATTACTTAAGCCTCATCAGTATTTCAATTGGTTTTCCTAATAAAAAACTTGTAATATTTGTTTACCTTGGCAGCACAAACTAAGCGGCGTTATACAGTGGAAATTCGAGAAACGACCATTTTGCAATGCATTCACAGGTGATCCAGGCCATAAGTTCTTTGATGCCATTAGCTAGGCATAAGTACATAAAATAATGTGAGCTCTTAACAATATATATTTTCAGGCTGTGGACGCAAGCGTACTTCCTATCCCTCCTATCCACCCTTTTCACTGATTAAGCGCAATGAGCTCGAGGAAAAACCCTATAACAATGAATATCTCTCGGAAGGCCTAAGCGATCTTATCGATATCAATGCGGAGCCTGCCGTTGAGAATGTTCAAAAGCAAATAATGTCACAGGCGAAGATCTTTGAGGCAATTAAGGAGGCCAGCAAGGAGATCTTTCGGCAAAAGAACAAGCAGAAAATGCTCGAGAATGAACAGCAACAACAACAACTGGAGCAGCGCGAGAACAATTGATCTGGTACAATCCGACAGCCCTTAACACCCTGATGGATAAGGTAGCAGCTAAATACATACATACATCTATTTCTGTAAATATATACCTACTATAACCGATCTATATGTACACAATTATGTTTGTACTTGCTTATCTGGGAGATACTACAAGTCCAACATTTGTAAGCATTAAATAAAGTGTTGACTCTATTCATAAAATAATCAGACACATTTCTTGGTGTTTTTACTCTATTTCCAAAAGAATTTGTTGAAATAAATAGATTATTTGTTTGGCGCTGTCTAATATTGTCTATCCGTATGAACGCAACCTTCAATCTACCCACAGTTTTTAAAGGGTAAGACTCCCACCTCTTCACCCAAATTAGACATACTGTTAAATTTTTTAATAGATTTAACAAAAACTATTTTTGTCAACTCCAACCCCTGCCCGCAATGAGCTTTTTGGCTAGAAACATCAAATTTGACATAAATACTACTGTTTTTGCCACGCACTCTTCTGCCCCAAAACAAAATAAGCAAACTTTCGACTGCAACGTTGTTACTTGTTTCTATTAATTGTATTTACATATACTAGTGTATGCCGATAAGGCAGCCTAAATGTTATCAACTATCTACTAGTGATAATCAGTCGACTTAATAGGAATTAATGTACGTGTTTCACAATTTTGCGGCAACTTTCGGTCAGTTGGGAATCCTTTTAGAGAGACGCACTTTAACTCCATCCTTTGGCAGCAGGGCAATGCCACTCGTCTCAAATTGCATCTCACGTTTGCTCATCACTTCCAAATTGAAGTTCTGCAGTATTTTCACAATGGCTAGCTTGACATTCACGAGACCCATGCGCTGTGCAATACATATCCTTGGTCCTTCACCGAAGGGCATATAGGCTGTTGGATTGTAGTTCTTGGTATCTTCCGCAAATCGATTTGGGTCGTAGCTTTCGGGATTTGGGAAGTACTCTGGGTCATGGTGTAATCCATAAAGTGAAATTACGACTGGTGTGCCCTTCTTAATGACATGATTTGTGTCCGGAACGGTATAGTCCTGTGTGCATTCACGATTGAGGATAGGCAACCCAGGATATTTGCGCATCGTTTCCAGCACGCATAGTTGCAGAAACTCCATCTTATTCAACACGTCGTAGGTAATGATTCCATCGTTTTGTTTGAGTGTCTCATCCAGCTCTTTTTGCAATCGATTCAGATGTTCTGGATATTGCGCCAGTTCATAGAGTGTGAATGCAGCCGTCGATCCAGTGGTCTCTTGGCCGGCAATGTAAAATATGATACCCTGTGCGGTAATAGCTTCCAGCGAAACACTTTCTAAACGGCCTGAAAATGCAGCGAATATTATTAGCCTGTATTTTAACAAACATTATTGTTTACACCCACCATCTTCAGTGGTCTTAATGTTGGAGCTATCATTGTCGTCATCGTCGATACTACCCTTAATTCTCAGCTGCATGAGTAACTGCAGCATGTCCTTGCGCACAATGCCATGCTTTTCCCGATACTCGACGGTGTCTTTCACAATTTCAAACATAGCCACTCCGAAAGAATTTTTTAAGCCAATGCGAAACAAAAACTTTGCAAAACTTAAATAAATTGTTTGAGAATTAGTTATAAGATAGTTTCCAAATTGGCAGTCACTTACTTGGGAACAAGGAATATCATCATTCCAAAGATAGCTAAAAAGCGATTTGAGCGTCGTATAATGCTAACCAGTTTTCTAAATTTGTTTTCTGGCTGCTCAAAGCTGTTAATATCCAGTCCGAAGATAACAGAAGCTATGATGTCAATGGCATAATTTTGCATCACAAACTTAAGGTCCACTTCCTGGGCACCTTGCTCTGGCAGCTGTTTCTGTAAGTGGGCCACCATTTTGTTGCCAATATCCTCGGAGGTGCTGTACATTCCCTTCAGCTTTCCGGAGGTGAAACAGGGCGAAAGTTTGTGGCGCATGGAACGCCAACTCTGCCCAGGCAGCGCAAATATGGACGCTGACAGTGGGTCCTTCTTTTCGTCAATATATATGCCGCGGTCGTGGAAGCTGGCAAAATCCTGAGCCAAGACCCGACGTGCCAGCTCTGCATCGCATACCAAAACAGCTGGCCGGAATAGCAAATATGTACCCAGAAAACGCTCTTTAGTCTTCAAATACACATCGTGGATGGCCATGCCCATGGATTTCTCCATTCTCCATACGCTGGCCAAACATCCAAATGGAATAACAGAATTTTCATCATATGGAAAGCCACGACGCTCCCAATATGAGTAATGGTGCTTTAGATAATACCAGCTCAATGCCAACAGCGATAGAGCTAACAATACTAGAGTAAACATACTCAAATAATAATATTTAATACGTTCTCAACGCGACAAAATACAAAACTCGTTTGACTGCAATCGGTACGTTGACGGCGTTTTTATGAGTACACGCTTTGTTTTATTTCATAATGATTGTATACTCTTTCATGGCATATGTTTGGTATAATATGTATACATGCATGTTTAGTCGAAATCAAAATTTGGTAACTAAGAAAGAGAGTTATCAGTTTCAGAAGTTGACCGGCCACAAGTCTGCATTATCGGAAAGATTTCACCACATTTGTACACACCTTGAATACAGGCGGTTATCAGGTGAATTTGTGGTAGGCTCTGTTCAATTATCAGCTGCTGAAAAAGTACATAATCTATATTTGTCATTAGCTATGTGCTTGCCATACAATAACCTAAACGATTTAACTTTATCAAATTATATATGTACTACAACTAGCATTCAGTTGGATATCCTTATAGAAAGTCATACTGCTTGCTTGGGCTTACCCTCAGCTCATCATTATGATATTGAAGTTCTGTATCTTGACGATGGCTATACAAGCTTTAAGCTGTTAGTTTTATTCGAAAATCGTTTCAATTCGTATTACTGGGAATTTGAAAAGTCTTTTGAATCAACTGAAATGATCATTGAAGTACGCTTCTTAATTTAATGTCCGTTCTGAACGGAGTAGTTAGGTTAGCAAGACTATATCAAATATTCCATGATTCAATGCACTTGCCTTCTGGCTAATTTTAATTCAGATTTGTAGCGGCACATAACTAACTATTCAAATAAAACAATATAATTTAAGTAGTACAAAGTATTCAGTAGCTGCCTTTAATACGATAGTTAACATATATACTTAATAAAGATCGCCCCATTGCAGGGGTGTGCAAATAGCGATACAAATTGTTGACATATGCTGCGGATAAATAATAAATACATATGCAAGTTGTGTTAATCTACAATTTCATATACAAAGAGCGTTGCTGATATACCTACTTACTATATAAATATGACTAATAAGCCTCCAAATCAAAGAATGCCTACATTGTTTATATTGGATGCATGTAGTCCTTATTTATTTGTTTCCTAAGCCTTTGCATCAATAATCTCAAAGTGTAGATCGTACTGTTGATCAAAGCCAATCAGGCAATCAGACATAAGATACAATGTGAGCAACAACCGTCCACGTCGAGGCGTGGCTTGGAAGGATATGCGATTGGTAGAGCGAGGTCCGCGCAAACTTAGACGCTTCATGGCCAACAGCTCGTCGTTGGACTGCGAGCCGAGTGTCAGGAACCAAGCCTCATTCTTTGGCTTGGGATACTTGGGGCAGTGTACAACGTAGCTTTGTCCGGCATTTCTACGTTGCCCGGCCACATTAAGACGCAGCATATCTATGCTCAGCACGTAATCCTCGTTGGCATGTAGCGGTATCCAGACGACCGAATCCTCAGCAAGTGACAGCGGTCGCTTGGCATACTCATCCTCTAAATAGCGACCCTCCACAGATATTTGCACTGAGATTTCGGGCAGTTCTTGAATAACCTAGTAAGAAAGAGAAGTTCTTATTAAATGTCATTCAATTAGCAAGAACTTAGTCCTCTTTACCCTGTACATCTGCTCAATCTCATGCTCCTCGAAAGCGTCGCGCAGTGGAGCAGCCAGCACTTCGTAGTCCTTTCTGCACAGCTCCTTGAGCACGGGCAGCGTTAGGTAGTCGTGTTTATCGTGTTGTATGTTAAGGAACACATCCACATTGGCTTCGTTGACCCCGGGCAGCGTTAGGAACTCGCATGCGTCGAACCAGCGAGCCTGGATGACGCACTGCATCAATTGTTGTACAACCAGGCTGGTTGATAACCAGCCACGCTCCGCAGTGTAGTCCACCATGGCTTGCATTACACGCGTGGCATTGTCCAGAGCTGACTTGGTGTCCGTTAGATAATCAGAGTTAGGCAGTGCCTGGCGCGAGAAATGAGCTTGCAGCAGCAGGAATGTCTTCGTATAGGGCGAATCCCAGCTAGCAGAGAGTGGGCGATACCGACTTGTCTCGGCCAGCTCTTCGTTATGTTTATCCTCGTTGTGGCGCACTGGCTGCTGGTCAAACTCGTAGCAATCGCCAATGGCTAGGAGAACCGCTTTGGTGTCCATGCCCGACTGTAGATTCTCTAGGAAATGCTTCATCGTACGGTACGACAGATAGTAGTAGGAGCTGATCCGGCCCAAAAATGTGGGCACTAGATACCCATCACGCTCAACGACACAGGCAGCACCTGTTAATTCGTAGACAACACGCTCCACCAGGCTGGACATGAAGGCGTTTACGTTCTCGGGTTCCACGCCCTGAAGCTGATAGTACGATGGATTGCGCAACAGCCTGCGGAAGAAGTATGTCCAGGTAAGATAGTCCAGTGCCGCCTGCTTGGTCTGCACTGTGCCCGCAACGATTTCGGCATTTATGTGCTCCGGCAACACACCCAGCAGACTGGACTCGACTGGGAACGGGTCGTAGAGGAACTTCTTATAGAAGTTCTTCTTCTCGTCATGCACCAGAACGACAGCAACTCCCTCGTTGTCAAACTGCGGCCGTCCTGCTCGGCCCATCATTTGCAGTACATCCGTGATGGGCATGTCCACGTATTTCTTAACCTTGCCGTCAAAGTATTCAGTGCCTTTGATGACTACCAGATGGGCAGGCAGATTGACGCCCCATGCTAGCGTGGCGGTAGCCACTAGAATTTGAATCTTACGATTTAGAAACAGCTCCTCGACACATTTGCGATCCGGCTCCTGTAAGCCCGCATGATGCAGTCCAATACCAAAGGCCAGACAGAACTTTAAGTTCTGATCGCGTATGTTTTGGAGTATGAGCTCCATCTCGTGTTCGGCAATGTGTAGGAATTGTTTGGGATTTTCATCGCCTGCCACAAAGGTGATCAGATCCAGTGCTGTAAGACGTGTCTGTCGACGCGAGGAAACAAACACAATGGTGGGTTCACATGGAGAGTAAGTGCGTATGGCCTGAAACGTTGGCCGGTTCATTGTGGCCATTCGGGGACAATACTGCTTGCCTGGGAAGCCGTTTATGTGCACCTGCAGCGGCACCGGTCGCACTGAGGGCTTGAAATTGTACAGACCCATGCGGTTAATGCCCAGCCAGTTGGCCAAATCTTGGGCATTGGCCAATGCTGTCGACAAGCCTACAATGCGTATGGAGCGGCCTGTGTGCGAGCTAATAAAGTTGGTGCGCGACACGATGACCTCGATAACCGGACCACGATCTTCACCTAGCAAGTGGATCTCATCGATCACAATCAATGCTACATGCTGCACATACTCGCGCGTTTGCCAGGAGCGACTGATGCCATCCCATTTCTCCGGCGTGGTCACAATCAGCTGCGATTCGCGTATAGCCTTAATGTCCGGCGTCACATCGCCGGTCAGTTCCACCACCTTGAGGCCCAACGACGAGCGCTCAAAGCGCTGCTGCCAGTCCCCGATGCGTTCCTTGACGAGCGCCTTAAGCGGCGCTATGTACACTACCTTGCACTTGGGCTGAAGATTCAGCGCACGGAAAATGGCAATTTCAGCGACAATTGTCTTGCCACTGCCCGTGGGTGCGCCCAGCAGCACATTGTTATCTGTGTGGTACAGACAGTGAAAAATTTGCGTCTGTATGGGATTGAAGTGGCTGAATGTGTACAGCGACTCGTAGAGTGCATTCTGCAGGCTGCTAACTGGTAGTGGGCGCAAGGGCAGCAGCTCAGTCAGTGGCGGATGATGTTCCGGCAACACCAGATGCTGGAATGACAGCGGAATGCAGGTGGTGCTGCCCAGCCAACTGTCGCTGGTAACGCGTATGTAGTACTGTGGTGGCAGTGGCTCCTTCAATGGAATGGTCATAACCAGCTGCTGCGACTGACCGCTAAAGACGGATTTGCGATTCAGCTGGAACAGCTCCGAATGGTAGATGTAGTTGGACTCGGGATCCTCAATCCACAGCCAAAAGCTCTGACATGTCTTTCCATGAATGCGATCGTTCCAGCTGAAATCCGGCCAGATGGTGACTGTGATACGCAACACAGTGCGTGTGATTGGCTGTAGATTGGCCTCCACCTCCAGCAGTGGCAGCTCCTGTGCTGAGCGTATGACCAGCTCCGCATAACGATCGCTGCGCAGCCACTCCTTTAACTCACGTTGCTCCATGTCCCTGAGTCGATAAATGCTTAGTCCCCGTCGCTCCAGCTTGTCAATAGTCTCCGCATTAATGGCCGGAAACTGTCGTAAATGGCTATCAAAGTCCCACTGCCTGCGCTCAAA
Source organism: Hirtodrosophila confusa (assembly GCA_035043065.1). Taxonomy (NCBI): domain Eukaryota; kingdom Metazoa; phylum Arthropoda; class Insecta; order Diptera; family Drosophilidae; genus Hirtodrosophila; species Hirtodrosophila confusa. The sequence goes on from JAWNNI010000064.1 coordinate 311,017, forward strand.
CATCTTGCATAGCTGGAGCATGCGACCCGTCAAAATGGCATTGTTCTGCCTTAACACAACCGAGAAAAGGGCACGTGCAATTCTCCCAATATTTTGTGTTATATATGACATGTCCGAGCTCAATGAGAAGGACTTCACATAGCCATTGGACAGATATGTCTGTATCAGAATGTTTACCTGGAGGAACCGACGGTGTGAGATTTGATTCTAGCACTTAAAAGACTTGAATATTTAAATCTTACCTTGCCGCATACATTCTCGCTACCCCCAAATGCCTTCAATTTGCAGTAGTACTCGCGCAATTCATCCAGCTCCTCAAGCTCGTCGTCGCGCACTTTCAACTGCTGAAACTCCTGCGCCTGCGACATCATTGTCAGCAACTCGGATTCGTTCATAAATGGCTTCATAAGTTCATTAAACGTCTCCACCGTATCGTACTTGATGTAGAAATGCGAGGCAGTGCGACCCAAGTCTGTTATATTCATATCCATGGTACGCTGATTAAAGCGCATCATCTTTGCCTTATCCAAACTCATCGATGCAGACATGATAAGCGCTCGACGGCGCGCCTCCAGCGTTGGATCCTTTTGAAGCTCAGAGTACTCAATGCCATAGACGTGTGGATTAATCCGCATGCGAACAAACAGGTAACTATAGGAGATATCAAATATAATTCAATCTATGCTCCAAGGATGCATTTAAGAACTACTTACGTGTAGCTGAGCCACTCGATTGCCTCCTCTACATTAGAAATGGTGCCTAGGCCTATTTCAGCGTTTAGATTATCGGCCAAACATTGCACAAAGTTGGATTCGATGGGGAATTGGTTGGTCAGCAGGGATAGATAGTGATTCAGCTTATCGTAGCTGGTTATGATGGTGCCCACACCGCTCTTATCGAACTGTGGACGGCCCGCGCGTCCAAAGATCTGTAGCACATCCAGAATACCCAGGTCCACAAAACTGCCATGTTTCGCATCATAGATGTCTGTGCCGCGTATGATGACTGCATGGGCAGGCAAATTGACACCCCAGGCGAGCGTGGCTGTGCAGACCAGCACTGAGATGTGGCCCTCTACAAAGTATTTCTCTACCATTTGCCGATCGGCTCGAAGCATGCCGGCATGATGCATGGCCAGACCGCAGGCAAACAGTTCTACCAGCTGCTTATTCCTGCTCCTCTGAATGGATCGACTGGCCAGGCCATGTGCCACGTTATCTGTTGGCAGAAACAGAGCACTGGTGTTGTTCTGCTGAGCCAACTCTCGTAGCACATTCGCCGTTCGCACTGTCGCATTACGTGCGTGCACAAAGACCATCACTTGATGTCCATGCTGAACCATCTCCACGCATTTCTGATAGCAGCACTGATCCATATCGGCAATTTGCTGGAGTGGCTTAACCGATTTTATGCCAATAAAGTTGGTGTCCAATGGAACTGGCCGAAAACGCGAGTCAAAGTAGAAGAGCCCCTTCATAGGATTAACTCGCAGGAAGTGCGCCACATCGATGTAGTTGGGTAGCGTCGCTGACAAACCCACGATGCGTATCATGGACTGCGAGGACTCCACCAGACGTAATGTGCGTGCGACCAGCGCCTCCACAACTGGACCACGTTCACCATGGAGAAGATGCACTTCGTCAATAATGAGCAGCTGAACGAGACTAATCAACGCCACATCGCCGCTGCCTAGAATAAGTTAAATAAGTTGAGAGAAATACAAAATTATAGACCTTTATGTTAGCTTACCCTTTCTAGTGACTACATCCCACTTCTCTGGCGTGGTAACCAGTATCTGGGTGGCGGCCATCTCCGCCTTTGTCAGTTGCATGTCGCCGGTCAATTCGCGAACGATAATCTGCAGCGATTTCAGGCGTTTGGAGAAATTATCGACCATCTCAGCTGCCAGCGCCTTCATAGGCGCTATGTATACAATTTTAAACTGATCGCGATTGATAACGCCCTGCTCCAGATGACATCGTATGGTGTGTACAATGCTCAACATGGCCACATTAGTCTTTCCCGCACCTGTGGGTGCACAGACGAGCATGTTCTCATTGCTGTGATAAGCCACCGGATAGACAACGGATTGTATGCGATTCAACTCCTTGCAATTGGCAAAGGCTAGCTGTCCAATGTCATCCAGTTCGGCAATTTGAATGCGCTTATTACCCACAGTCAGGGGTGGTGGCTCGCTAGCCGGAATCTTGACTTCCTCCCACTGTTTGCCGTCTACGCGCTGGGCATTTTCAGGCAGTGTTATGCGGCTGCCGCCTATAAAGCCTGCGTGTTGCTTCGCTTCCATTTGGCTATCGAAAACGTATGGATAACGAATAGGCGCAGTGTACGTCGACTGCTCGGCCTTGACCGCTTTTGTGCTGAGCAGGAGTGGCTCACGTTGTGATGCTTCCAGCAGCTTGCGCTGGTGCTGCATACGCAGCTGCTGTGCGGAAATGGCAACTGCACCACTATCCTCCTCCGTATTATCGTTGTCTTTGATGTTGCGCATGATGCGATGTAGCTTCTTTTCTTCGCGCCGCTGCAGCTTGCCCAGCTGCTTCTCCTGCGCCGACTGCACCACAACAGCACTGGCTACCGTTGGACGCTTCTCAGTGCCGACGCTGGCCTGCTGCCGCTTTTGTTTTACCTGGTTTACTCGACGGGTTCGCGCCGCGTACTGATCCAGCTGCTGCGCGATTTTAATGCGGTCTTGCAGCAATTGTACAACCAGCTCAAAGTGATCAAAGCCCAACAGTTCCATTAACTCGTTCTGCAGATCCTCACTGCTGCGCTTAGAACCAAGTATGTCGCCTACGCGATTCAATAGATGCTCATCGTCAATCTTCTGGGAGATACCCAGCAGTGTCTCCAGCTCCGAGCTAAGCTTGTAGCCGTCTGTGCTCGGGACTGCTGTGGCCACTGTAGCGCCGCTTTTCTTGTATTTCATGGAAAACTTGTTAACCGTGGGATTTTTCAGCTGCGCTTCCGGCGACAGATTCGTCAGAAAACTAACGTCCAACCACTCGGCCGTTTTGCAACTCAATTGCACATGTTCGCCCCAAAGTGGCCGCTCGGACGTCATTTTGCGTTGTGATTGCATCCAGTGCTTTAAGGCCAGCAGCTCGTCCTCCTGAAGCGCATCAGCCACAGCCAACACAGTGTTGTGTATTTGGGTGCGCTTTCGGTCGAATGTGCTGCCGAACATGGTGTGCAGCCGATTTGTGGTAGCCACCAGCAGTACTCGTTGATCCAGCAGCAGCCAGAACAGATACAGCGAGGCATGTTCAACCACCTGCGGCTGCTCCTCGTAACCCATGCATTCCTGAACCAGATTTCGCAGCTTTTGCAGGTTAGCCTTTGCCGTCGGTTGCTTATCCGCCGGCAGCTGTGCCAGCAGCTTTGCTATGGTCTGGTCGCCCTTCCTTTAAATACATTTAATTGAATAAAAACATATCTATTGTTATTTCACCATTTGTGAAAATCTCAGCGGCTTACTCATTGCAACTTGTCGTCGTGGACGATGCTACCAGCTTTGCTCTCGTTTGTTTGAATGTATTATAGCGAAGAGTTCTTGATTCGAGTTCCGTTTTAGCTCGTAGCGAAGCACTCAGTCGCGGCGGCTCCCACATGGTCAGATAGTGCTCGTTTTATCTTGGGAAAATGTAATTTTCTTCTGCTTAAATTTGGGTTCGTTATTGTCGCAGCTGCTGCACAGCTGTTGCTCTTCTTTGCGGCGTTGCCACATCGCCAAGTAGTCTCTATATCGTATGAGTATATCGTAAAACTGAAAATAGTATTGCGCGGGAGATTTGAAATGATTTTGCCTGCTTATTTTCAAATAAACACGTTAGGAATAAGCTTGTTGTAACGATTAGGTACGAAAAGATATTCCATAAAATAGGTTTAATACGAAAATAATAATGAGTAGCCTGTACTCAGGTCGGAAATTCGTACTCATACACACAAGCAAGCAAGCAAAGCATTTCCTTCAGCGGCTGCTGCTGCTTCCCTCTCCTCGGAAGTTCGGATGTACACAGCTTCTTGAATAACTTCGGTGTTTGTTTTTCGATCTCTTTAATGTTTCTAAAATTGACTAAAAGTGACCCCAGAATTATACTTGAACTAAAATGGTTTTATCGGTTTGCGAGGCTATGTTTTGCGGATAATTTTGAAATCTTTGCAGAAGCTATGCCCAAAATACGAGGGTATGAATTCAAAAGTTTTATAGATCTATATTTTGTATATAAGTCATTTTTTAGAAACCAATCAATTACATTTAATTATAAGTTGGCAAAATTTGAAACACAGACTACTATAGACGCTTTTGTTACATTTGCTTCCAGACATTGATGCCATACCCAACACCTCCCCTGAAAATGACAATATCTATACCTCCCAGACCTATACAGGTAGAGTCAGCGAAGTGGAACGCACTGGGATCAGAGTATACTTCCGACTGTTCTAACTTGTTTTCTCATGCAGCCATTGATTTCTAATGACATTCACATGCGCAACATGTCACTCGGCAGGTCAATTCAAAACTTTTATAATCTATTACGAACTGTCTTGATTGTGGTTAACCCACACACATACACACACACACACACACACACACACACACACACACACACACACACAAACACCCACACAACCTCCAAAAGTATGCTACACAAACTTGTTGCGCAACTTGCAATTGTGCGCTTGTGTGCGTGCGCAAGGATTATTTATTATGCAACGCATATAACAGACTTGGATGAATCTCTTTAGTTACCGTCCTGCAATATGCTTCAATGACCACTTTGAATATTACGGCTACGCTCAACTGCGTGTATGAGTGTGTATGTGTCTGTGTGTGGATCCTTGGCATGTATAAAAGCTGTTTAGCCGTCAGCTCAGTCCTTTCAGTTGCTGTTGCTATATGACTAGGGTCAGGCCAACACAAGAGTTCCTATGAGTTGCACAAGTTGTTGAGCAACACATTCTCTCCAAGATTCAGACGATTTCGACAAAATGCATTCCCAGATAATATTGTTATGTGAGTATTCGGCGAGCCTCATAATATTTTGATTTTATAAGGACGCACCTTTGCAGGCATGTGCATCATATTTCTTGCCTGCTCCAATGCCATTCCATGCGACTCCTGTGGCAAGGAGTGCGCCAGTGCTTGTGGAACCAAACATTTTCGGTAAGTGACCACATCCACATCCACAGCCTGCAAGCGGCAAATTAACTCCACTTATTGAACAGAACCTGCTGCTTTAACTACCTACGCAAGCGTACCGATCCCGATGCACTGCGTCTGAGCTCTAATAAGCGGCTCATAGACTTTATATTGCTGCAAGGTCACGCTCTCTTCACGCAGGAGATGCGCGAACGCCACAACAATGGCACCCTAATTGACCTGGACCTGAACACCTACTATGGCTGAAAGCTTAAGCTAAACTCTTGTACACTTAATTCGATATGGACACGGACAACGACATCGATATGACTGTTTGAAATTTTAATTTTTCAATAAAAGGCGTTAAACTCTTTGGGGCAAAGTGCTTTAAGAAGCAGTTAACACATTCCGTTCTTAATCACATCTAGGGACTACAAAAATTGTTACTATTACCCGCATGTTTTGATTTTGTATCAATTGCAGTTTTATTTCTTTCATTGTTTCTATTTTTTTTTGGATTTTTTTTTTCATTTTTGTATGCTAACTTTTTTTTTGTATTTTTTAAAGTTTCTATGCAAAGTTTGGTATTGTTTATCAACTTGAACAAGGCCAAATTGGCTATAGATTTGAATCCTGTAAAGCTGTCAGTTCCTGTATTTATAAATTACAAATCGTCTTCATCGTCGTCGTCTGCTGCAGTCGCCGTTATTTTTTGTTTCTAAGCCTGAGACTCGCTAATCTCAGCGGTGGCTTGGGTCCTGGAGTCTGAGGCAAATTCGTCCTTGCCACAGGCCAGACAGGGCATCTTCTCCTTGAGCACCTGCTTGTACTTGGGATGGCTGGGAAAACGTAAAGAAAGTAAAGTAAATACAAAAATTATTGTCTCTTTTGGCCTCACACAGACTCACCTTAAGCCATAAACAATGGGATTGCAAACGGCATTTGCTTTAGCAAACACCGACCCACAAATTGTTGCAAGTGGCGATAGATGCATTGATTCAAAGATTCCCGCATAATTAATGATAGTATAGGGCGTCCAGGCGAAGAACCAGAGCGATATTGTGGTCAAGGCTACCTTGGCCAGCTTGATTTCGATGGCCTTGCTCTTTTCTGCCTCGGTATTACGCAGGGAGGTCACATTCATCTTCTTGGCCTGCTCGCGCATTGCCTTCTCGTGGGCTGCCACAGCCTGAAATTTAAAATTAAGAGTGATACATTCAGTGAATAGTATATATTAGAGTTATATCTGCTTACCTTCAAAATATGATAATATGAGAATATGATTGTCATCAACGGAGTGAGATACACCCACAGGGAGTAGACAATGATGTAGGAGCGATTCCACCAATCCTTGGCAAAGTAGTCTGTACCACAGGCGGTCATATTGCCCTCGGGCACATATCGATTCCAGCCGAACAGCGGTACAAGAGCCCAAGTTCCGCAGATCATCCACACAACTAGGAGACGGAGCACTGCTGACGTGACCGTAAGAGGTTTACGTGCCATGCCTTTGACAATGACACAGTATCTGTCATAGGCAATTAGCGTCATTGACCAAATGGATACGCAACCAAAGAGGGAACCAAACAATCCGTAGAGCTCGCACAGGAACGGGCCCATGATCCATGTGCCGTAGAATCCATTTAGGACGACTGGTGGAAACATGGTGAACATCATCATGAAATCGGAGAATGCCAAATTAACCACAAACATGTTGGATGGTGTTCGCAGTGACTTCGACGAGGTAAAGACGTACATAACTATAAAGTTGCCCGTCAGTGACATCATTCTTTAAGTTATAAGTATAATTGAAATCAATTAATTGGCCTAGTTTTGTTAAAGAATTATGTATGTATATTACCCCAGAATGGCAATGACAAATCCAATAATGCCAAACCACATTGGCTCCAGTGGTGGCCACTGGTACCAATACGGATCTACCATGTGCATTATCTCGGCCGGCACACTCTCCGCCAGGCTAACATTGCGTCCATCGCGAAGATGCGCATAGGTAGGATGATTTAGACTAATCATGGCTCAGCTGTGTTCAGAATATGCTACTAAGACTGATAGTTTGACAGACTTCGGTGGTCGAACTTCGTTTGTACTTGGCTGGTTACGATAGCTACTCCGCAGAACTGTCCACTATTTGCTGTCCATAGCAGATTGAATGGCGCCGGACTGGACGCGAATGCCCTGGGCCGTATAGCTGGGCTGCCTTTATATGTGCCCGGCCTTAGGAAACACTTGTGTATAGCCAGTCTTAGACTAATTGCCCCCTAATCCAATTAGAACGCACTTGGCCAATCCCAAGACGTTGGATTTTAAATTTGTTTCCCAATTGCTGCAAATTTGTCGCGTCGGATTAGTGTTAGGGGCAGCAAACGCGTCATTCTCAAGTCATGGTCAAGTTTAAGGCAAGCACCCACCCGGCCAATTAGATTAGGACAAACGCTTTCTTGCTTCACTGGATTGCGCCACAAATTCACGTTTATTCACATAAGTATACTCGTATTCGAAGCACAAGATCAGGCATGCCAATGGTATCCCAGTTTACGAGCTCCTCTCATAATCGTATGGAATTGAAACTGCAGCGTGCCATACGATTCCATCGAGAGACCTGAAGCGAACAGGAAAAAAAACTGTAACAAGGATCAGGTGATATGTACGTTAACCTACCTTTGCACTGCAGATTGTCCAGGAGTACTTTGGGATCCTTCAACTCCGGCTGGCGCCTCAGCAGCCAGCTGGTAACATCGGCTACCATGCTCGGACACTTGGGCATCAAAATGGGAGCTTCGTTTAGGATGGACGGTTGGTTTCCCTGCCGACGGCTGCCGAAGACAGGTAGATGAACGTGGGCGTATCCCAGCAAGGTCTCGCGACCCTGACCGCTCTGTCCAAAAACACTGACCAGAATTTGTGGCCCTGCAAAGTTTTGGAAGCTAGAGCAAGTGAATCATGCTGAAAACAATACACTTACAGCCAAAGGGACTAGTGCTCTTGTATGTGACCTCAACGGGCATGTTGAAGACAATTTTGTCATTGAAGTTGCCGTATTTATTAGTTGACATCTGCGTAAGGCCCTGCTGCGGGCCAGAGACCAATTGCCAGTCCGGACCGGCGACGAGCTCATAGCGACAGAATATGAAGTCCCTGTCAGGACCCAGTGGAAATACGGCCGATACTATTTGTCCCGTAATGCATAAACTAAAGTAGCTGGTAGTGCATTTTGCATCTATATCATTTACATTTTGGCTGCTTGAAGTCCTTTTGCTTTTTCTTGGTTTTTGTTTGGCCGACTCCTTGTTGTTGTTCTCGTTGCCCGGGTAACCCGGTTCCTCGTTGTCCTCATTGTCCTCCATTGCATGCGACTGTTCAGAGGGTGCGTTCTAGCCTAACTGGTTTTTGTTCACTCGGAAGTTTTCCCAGATGGTAGGTCGACTGTCATTGGGTAGTGTTGGTAAAAGTATGATTAATTAAAGACGTTTCATAACACTGAACTCTTCGAATCAACTCTAATTGTACTTTAATTTAACTGTCCCAGGATTCAAGATCCAATGAAATTATAGAATTTTTTTTATTTTCAAATGTTTATTTACAATTTTGTTAATGAAAATCGCTTTTTTACCATTTCAAAGAGCAACAGTCAAGTATTTTTAATCGAATTGCTGTAAATAACACTCAAAAGATTTCCCTAACTTGGTCCTAAGTTATGAATAATAAATATTTTCCTTGTTTTCGAACGAACGCTGGGATCTGAAGATAGATTGCATACTTTTTTTGCCATTCGTACGCATAAGATTATTGCATACTTTTCTTGAGTGAGAGAAACAGGAAGATAATTTTAGAAGAATTTATAAGATATTAATAATTACCAACAAGTAACAATTGACCAATAATTTATTTGTAAACTTCATTGACTAAGCATAATTAATCAATGATAAATTTATTAATTATTCACATAAATTTCCATTACTTTAAATATTATTAAAGCAGATGTCTATAAATCTTAGATTGCAAGGGGTGACTTTCCAGTTTAATAATACGATTCCTCCGCATTTTCCATGCTGAATGGCGCCAGCTTTAAGAGTCTTGTAAATGTCACATATATCATTCTGTTATTACATGTTGCTGTGGCTTTATGTATTGCCAAATGACGTTTATCTGCGATCAATTAATAATTTTGTTCATGACAATTTACAAAACTATAATTAATTTCGTTTGTCTGGCGACTGAGGCTGGATCTCTAGTATCTAGGCGTCGCTATTGTTCTGCTGGTCTGCTGTGACACAAAGGTCAATTGTGGCTTATGCTCACATATAGTGCTAGGAATTTTCTATACTCTATAGCAACAGCAATTGCTAAGTGAATACCATTGGAGCGATTCAGCTGCTATCAAATAGTTCATACTCTGTAGTATGAATGGCGTAAAATGAGTCATAAATGCAATTGCAATAATGCCTTAAAACGATAACCTCAAAAAAGTTAAAAGGAATCGTCAGAAGAGAGTATATAGTATAAGACTACACTGTCATTGGGATAAGCTAAAAATATATAAAGGGGGTATACAAGGCAACAGTCTTAGAGTTTGGTTCTTGGTAAAGACATTTTTGTATCTCATGAATAAAAAATGAACTAAGCTCTGTAACAATAGTATAAATAAGGTATAAATATTAGCATGCAAGTTCAACAATTGCCAGATACGATACCAACAAGCTTTGATTCTCAGTAGCGTTTAGTCTTTCTTAACTGAATATCTAATAGTCCAGCAACTGCATAACAGCATTATTACTGGTCTAACAGGGGCTGCATGTTTATAAATCATTATGACAATTTGCTGGCGCTACTGTAACGGGCAATTCCCACCTCTTGCAACCCGCTAACCCCGCTGGCATTATGCAATGGCTAAACTCACGAAGAGCTCAACGTGCAATTAAAATGCGATTCAAATGAGGAATGTCAATAGTTCAAGGCAATTGAAGGTGTAAGCGTAGCTTTTTAGTTATATCTGGTTGCTTGAGGCGGAATTCAATTCGAAGAGCTACGCAAATGAGCACCGGCTCGCGATGGCAGCTGCAGCCGCAGACTTGAAAGCAGCCAACAGCTGTGCCTATCGTCGCCGAGGATCAATTGAAGCCTTAGCCAAGTGGCAAGTTGCATGTGGCATGTGGCAAGTGGCAAGTGGCAAGTGGCAAGTGGCAAGTGGCGAGCGGTGTGTTGCAATTGACGGCATCGTTGGCTGATCGAGTACCATGTGCAATTCTATGGAATAAGCCCATTTTCATACCATAAACAAGAGCTTAGGCTGAAGCAATAAGCTATAAGCCATAAGACTTAAGCCGCTCACATCAGTTGACTTCTCCGCTGCCCGTCCCTCGCCCGTCTGCAATTGGAGAGCTGCTTCGTTGACGGTGACGGTGACGGCGACGGCGACGGCGTTGGCAGTTGCCAACTCGTGCTGCTGACGCAGCGCGGAATCGACATACATAAAAATATATAGTATGTACATATATAAAATTTGGACTCAAGTTATGCATTATGCCAATTTTTATGCATGTCTGTTTCTAATACGGCTTGGTATTTATGCATATTCATAATTTTATGTGTGCATTCAATTTCGTTTTCGGAATCAATGAACCAACGAATTAATGAGAAATACATAAACATTTTTTTTTGAACCCGCTCAGGGGTCTTCTCATATCGCACTTAAGCCTTACATACATATTATGTGCATGTCTCATTTGATTCATTGAATGAAAAACAATGTTTCAATTGAAGTGTTTTGCAAGAGCACACAAGAAGCCATTTGGTGGGGTGCATTTCTGAAATCTGAGAGTGAACTTCATATAGAATATGCCTTACATACTACTACGGGGCTCGTTCAATGCTTGACAACAGGCAGCTAACATCTTTGTTCTCATGGAAGATCACTCGTCGAATAGTTGTCTAATGTCTTTCTCCAGTTGCCGGGCAGTTCAAAGCACTGGTGACCTTGGCGCTATGCAGGAAACAGCCCAACACTACTTATAGTACTATAGTATTGAAGTCAATTTTTATGATGATGCCTTTTCAGCGGGCACTCTTGTTTTATGATACAGCGGTACTTCTCATCGCAATTCGTAAATCGGGTTTTTATGCCCATCATTTGTGGGGTACTAAAAGTTCATTATTTTTTGGCACAACTTGTGACGGATTAATCACAATTAACTTATCAGTGGTTGCTTATAAGATGGGCTCTAATCAACAGCAGCCTTTTTATGGATTGTATTAAATAATGTGGTAGTATTATAAGCGCCAGCTCTCAAGTCTTGCAATAGAGCTATCTATTTTGCACTATACTGCTCGTATATTAACAAGACTTGTGATGGGACGTCTTCATACACATTTTATTGATTACAATTAATTTATCAATGGATGCTTATAAGATGGGTTCTCTGTAACATCAGCATCTGAATAGTAATACTGAACAGTGGGGTATATCAAAGATGAGACCTCAAGTGCTTCAATTGAAGTATCTATTTGCCATATTGCTGTCATAATTATTTGCAAGTCGAGCCTATGAGAATAATGTGCGAACCCAATATTCTGGCTACTAAATACACTCTTTTGCTCTCTCTGTCTGTCTCTAGGAATACAGATGTGTCTATAGCGTATAGATATATATTTATACATACATTAGTTTATATTTGAGCATTGCGTGGGTGTTTGTCTCAGGGTCAACGCACAACGGGCAGCAGCTCCATCGCCATCTGGGTATGGTTTTGTCTGCTGTCGTACGCGTGCAATGAATGTATAAATGTACATATGTGGACGTATGTAGTTGGATGGATGATGTATGCCATACACTTAAGCGAAATGTATCTTTGAGATACGCGTACATACCACGCAGCTTGCGCACTAAAATGCTCTTACGTATGTCTTGGACCGATTCCGATTTCGATTCCTGCCGCTGATTGACAGCGCACGTAATTGCGTTTGATTTTTGCGAATTTCGAAAATTTAGACATCACAGCGCTATAATCTGCGATCCGAAGACATGCCATTGCTAGGGTCCGGAGGGGGGCGAATGTCAAAAAGGTTTGTGTTTAGTTAGCCCAAATATTTGATTTGATTGAGCAGCTGTCAAGCGAACTTCAAAACCAGAGCTCTTGCATAGTCTTACTTGGTTTTTGTGGCCACGAGTACTCGCATCTCGCATCTCGCGTCTCGCATGGCCATTTGAGTTTTCGTAAGCTTTCCATCATTCAATCAGGATCAATATTTATTAATCAAGCGTGCTGGCAAAAAAAAAAAAGAAACTGAAATGAAAAAAATAAAACGAGCAAAAGCAACACCAAATTACGTATATAAACATGGCAACGGACACACAACATATTCACACACAAAAACACACACTCAGGCACATCCCCGAATGGACAGACGGACGGATAAACAGACGCACTGTCTGACAGGCGTATTCTAGATGTAGATATGTACATATATAGACATACAAGTAAATATACATATAAATTGAGACTGTCTGTATTGGAGACCAGACATTCGTGCAGTTCCGTGCACCCCAATTGCATCTGCACTGTATGCGATCTGCGGGATGTATGAGTCATCCGCACGCCGATCGATACGATTACTATAGTCCGGACTCCGGGGCGGGGCTATTTAGCCGTTTAATGCTAAACAAAAGTTTATAGCGGCGCGTGCTGCCGGCACCTCGAAATGAACGAAATGCGTTAATTATTAAGATGATAGACTGGCCGAGCTACAAATAGTTGTGAGTAGCTGCGGATACGCTCAGATGTATTTGCGGCTCGTGGCTGTTGCCCGGCTGTGGTCAGCATCAGTTGGTTCCGCCACAGAATCTCCGCTGTCTTCATTGTCTCAAGTGCGTTTGATCATTAACATCTGCACCCTGCTGGCTGCCCTGTTTTCGGATGATCCGAAGCGCCCAAAGATCACAGCAGAAGTAGAAGCAAGAACTGTTTTTACCCTACTCGCATAAGGCTACTCTGACTACGTGGTCCCATTTGACTCTGCAACTTTTGCGCTAATTTGTTGATGTCAGAGAATTACTTACTATTTTTTATTATTATTATTATAATTTTTATTAACAGTCACAATCATTAAACAGTTTAAAAATATGTTTAATATTATTATAATTAATAATTTGATTATTTTCAGATATGTTATTATTTTATCTGTTTAATTCTTAAGATCTCAAACAGTTTTATTGTTTTACGTATTATATTTTTTATAGCCATATACTGGTTTTGTAATGAGCTAAAAAGAGATTTACTTTTATTAATATTGTTTAAATACTTATTTATTTTTAGCGAGACACCATTCTTATTTGTATCATTAGTATTAATATTTCTTTAAGAATTATTAGTACCTTTATTTACCATTCATACTAATGTAGTGATGGTAACAAATTTAAAACCTATCTCAACTTTAGATATACTATTTACTGCCATAACCTTCGGCTAAGATATCACAACATTCGTAGCCTAGGCTGGGTTTCGAACCCACAACCCATTGATTAGTTGCCCTAATGACTCAATCACTTAGACAGCTTATGTCAGTTTCTTAGTTGGAGTGTATCTTAGCTTCGGCGCGATGTTCATAACTATTATGCAAATAAAAAAGAAAATCTAGAAATATATTTGCTATTTTGTAACATTTACATTTGTTGGTCGGCTGCTGTTTTATGTTGTTTTCATTTCCCTGCCGCCAATTTCAACTTGACTGTTGTTAATTACACAACATGTGTTGCATGGTTGTTGAGCATCTATGCAACGCCTTGTGGCAGCATGGACCTGCAGGTCGGGCTCTGTTCTGTTCTGTAGTACATTAAAGTTTGAGCTTTGCCAAATTTCTTAAAATTTGATCAAATATACTTACTATATGGCAATTTGATTGCTGTCCAAGTGCCAGTGCTGCAAAACAGCGAACAGTTTTGCGAAATGGATTTTTAATTTTCAACTATATTTTAATATGGCAAACGAGCGCTCGTCTTTTAATTGATTAATTCTTGTGTTGTTGCGTTTGATTAAAGAAAATATTTTTATTTGCAAAAAGGTCAATTGCTAGATATGGTAATTTGCCACATAAAAATGTATAAGGAACAGTTCTCAGTAACTTTAGAAAACGAAAGATCTAAGACTGAGCTATTTTGGATACTCATGTGATCATACTGGTTCAAATACTAATTACTAAAGACTGAACTGTAATTAAGAAATTTCTTGAAAATCTGACTAATGGAATACGGCTTATAAAAATAAATATCTTAAGGTTAATATTATGGAAATGTGTGCAAAAAGTCGATCGATGTAAATCTCAACGCAATAATATGAACTTCATCAAATATTTTATAAAGTTAATTGAGTTACATTTCTTAGATAATGATGTATTCAGATACATTTTTAATGTTCAGCAGTAAATTGATGAAAATAATTGTTGGATCACATTCGATGACCTTTATCTTTCGTGTTATTCTCAATGTAGGTACATAAAGACTACTTACTATTGTTAGCATGATAACATTGTGCACTGTGCAAACATCAAATGTGACAACACTAGTTTTCTAGAAAAGTAACGTTTATAAGATAAATATCTCTTGATAGTTTCTTATGATTATTATCTCGGCGCCATAATGCAGTTTTCAAAGATAGCGCTTAACACGGTGTTCCAGGTGATACTAAGATCGGAGGGGTAAGACTGTAAATAAAAAAGACCACATTGTAAAACTGTCGCAGTGTTTGCGTTTGGCGAACGGGGGGTTATAGAACTTTAGAAAGACTACAGAACAAAAAAGCTAATCCCAATAGACAGCGTGCTTTTAAAGAGTTTTGCCGAAGCTGCCAACGGGCTAAGAGAGACAGAGCTTGCGCTCTCTTCAAGCTTTAATCAGCGTTTTCTACATGTGTATGTGTGTGTGCACAAAAACGATCGTTGGCTCGTTTTCGATTGAAACTCGGACCGGGCTTGTTTCGGCTCCATACGACACAAATGCCACAACACTCTTGAGGCAGGTACTAGGGCAACCACGATGCTGGCCAGCCTGGACAAACAGGACGTTGTGTACATACCCGTATAGCCCATGCCCCATGGCATGCTCCATGGTAACCAACTGTGGATCTGAGCAGCGTATGAGCATTTTATGAAGAGCGTCATAGCTGTGTATTTCTATGCTTATGTGTATGTGTGTGTGTGTGTGTGTGTGTGTGTGTGTGTGTGTGTGTGATGTGTGTGTGTGTGTGTGTCTGTGTATGTGTGTGAGACGAAGTGAGGGGTAGACGTGGCCGTCGACGTTGCCGTCTGACTGCCGAATGCTGACTGCTGACTGCTGCCGCCAAACCAGAAGCAACAGTTTGAAGAGAGAACTCAAGCGAGCGAAACGAAAACGCGCGAAACGATTTTAAATTTGTGTTTTTGGTTTTTGATTTTTTTGGACATTTGTTTCGTCTCTTATTTTGCGCGCGCAGCGATTTGCCAGTTGATTCCAATTCCTGACAATATCAAATAAAAAAAAAAAAACACCAACCAAAAAAAAAAAACCAAATAATTAAAATGCTCGGCTTACGTGTTTCCGCTGCGCGTCGTGACAGTTTATATGCATAACGGTAAAGCTAATGGGCCTGGCTGTGCATATGGATGTATGCTTGTGTGGCCAACTTTGACTCGATCTCTTCAACCTTCTGTAGATGTCGCCAGCGATGCGACAGCGAGAAAAAGTTTCAAAGAAATAAAACAAAATATTAATATATGTATAAGAATTTAGCAAAAAAAAAAAAAAAAGCTAAAGTTTATAAAAAATTGAAGTTGAATGTGCAGCATGAAAAACAACAACATCAACATAAATACATGAAAAGAAAAACATAAATATGTATAAGTATGCATATAAGTATGTATCTTTGTGCACACTTGTGTATCTGTAACTCGTGAATATAATGAACAAGAAATGTGAAATAACATTGGATGTTTCTGTGGCTCTTCTTTAGCTGTGGTAGAAAACTTTCTTATGACATGCAAATAATGCTGCCCTGCTTCATGATCAAGACATATACATACAGATGTGGCAGATGTGTACCGTACCTCATATGTATGTGTATGTGATCGCCGCACATATGACCGACCATATCAGTAGTTTATCTTTATTTGTTGCTACAGCTCTGCGTTTTTAGTAGCTATCATCAGTTGCTAACTTGTTAAATTGTTTTATTTTATGTACCTGCCCAATATAGTATTACCACTGGCTATACAGACCGCAGCATCCGAAAGCAGTTATCTAAAAGATACATTTGTATCTCAATGCTGCGGGTGCGTGAGAGCGCGTGCGGTGACGGCAGCAACAACAGCAGCGGCAGCAACAGCGTCAGCGCCAGCGACAACGGCAACGGCAACGGCAACGGCAACTGCCGAATTTCAATTAACAAAATAAGCAAGCCAACAAAATCAACATAATAAGTAGATAAATAATAGGCTACCGAGCCCCAAAAACCGTACCCGATATCCGAGCAATTGTCCATTTTCGCGCACATTTTTCCACGTGCTCTGTTGCCGAGTGATTGACTGCTTCAGCTCCGGCTCCGGCTCCAGCCCCTGCCATGTCTAATGCGTCGACACGGCCGGAGCCGTCAGAGGCCCATCGTCAGCTGTTCCTGGGGCACGATTCGGAAGCCGCATCTTTTACTGAACCGTCTATTACCGAGCGCCTCTGGGATGAGCCGACGCCAAAGCTTCAATCGATCTACAGGGAGAAGGAGAAACAGCCAGCCGAACCTACCACAGTCACTGCCACAGACGACAATCTCCCGCGTTACTCACTCAAAGGCAAAGCGCCGGAAGACTACTCGGCCAAGAAGGAATTTATTTACACACCGCTGGTCGAGAAACAGGTAAATACTTCCACATAGAGAATGCCATTGTCGGGGGCCTAGCCCTTCGTTTCATGTTTCATGGCGTGATCTGGGTTTTGGGTTTTTGGGTTTAGGTTCTTCACTTCGCTGTGCCTTTTGTTTTACGATATTTCATTTATTTATTTTATACCGCAAATCGAAATCGGCTTGCGTTGCGAAAACGAAAATCAACTTAATTTATTGCTTCGATTTCGCATCGATTTGTCGAGTTCTTTCATTTCTTTTATAATTTCCTTTGATTTGTCGTTATTTTTGTGCGCTTCGTTTTGTTTTTATTTTTATTGTTATTTTTATTTTTTTATTTCTATATATATATTTTTTTCTTTTTCTTCATTTTTTTGTTGGCTTGTGACTAAAACTCAAAGAAACACAAAGAAAGCGTCGTCGCAATGACCATCGCATTTGAATACAAACGCTTTGCTGCACAGACAGTAACAAAAAAAGGCACAACAATAATAAAAAATTAAATTTCTCGCATTGCAAGTTGGCAAAGCTAGCGAATAGTTAATGTTTTATAAAATATACGAATATTGTTCATAGTATAAAGCAAGACAGAAAAGCAGACGGAGAGCAGAAGACATTTCCCTACTAAATTCACAGACTCAGCTCGTTGTCCTGTCCTGATCAAAAAATATTTACTTATTTAATACTTACAACTTTCATTGGTACCATACCATGAATAAGACTTATATTGGTCAAATGCTCTCAATTATTCTCAATTATTTTAAATGATTTAAAAATAAATAATTATATAAGTGGTATGATGAATAATTTTTTCATCGAATTGCATCTTATTTTCAATGCATTCTGTCATATTAGTTATCTATGTTGCTATGAACAATGACCACATTTGTAATATTTAAAGTGCACATTCAAAATATTTAGTATATAATAGAAAAAGAGTCGTCTCATTCACTTAAGATGTATGGGTTTGTCATGATACTCATCAAGCCATCTAGCCTGCGAAAATGAAATCGCCCTTAACTCGGGAAGATCTACGGGTTTTTCGGGCCACATTGAAAACAACTGAGCTAAAGATCGTCATCAAAATGTAGAACGCACATGATAGTATATATGATTCACTGAGTCATTAACCTAAATCTACGTCAGTAGTAGCCACATTTTCACCGGATGTATTCTCAAATCTCAGTATGTACAGTAAGATTATGTACGTCTCTTGAGAACTGACCGATAAGAGTTACGCTATTGCTGTCTAAATTTTGGCTATGATGAAGACATATGCTTTCGTTAAACAAACTCTGCTTTATCTTATTTGATACAATTTGTAACGCCCATATTATGTACCTGTCTACATCCAGAAAATTCGAAGAATCAGCTGATAAATAAATTATAATATAAGCCTTAATCATGAAATGTTATGTATATTCGTTAGATCTCGCTTTAACCAAAATTATTGATCCCTAGTCGATACGATTGATCATTTCTGGTGAATTCTACACTTTGCACTACTCTACACTGAGAAGTCTTATTTTTTTAAATCGTGGCTAGAAGTATTGCTATATTGCTTACTTGTCACTGTTGATATACACAAATATGAAAATCTAAATCGATTGAAAGTCATTTTAATAAAATGGTCACAATGGTATTAATGTTTGAATTTACGTGCCTGATCATCATTTTTACATTCTCATTGTTATAAATATCGATAAGTATAAGAAGAATTTCGATAAAAACGGATAACGATATCATAATCACTTTAAGGTAGCGTACTATTTCTATGATACTTGCTCAAGTACCATGATACGAGGAATTTGGTATCGATATACCGTATCAGTCGCGTTCCCCAGAAACCGCATAGCAATCTGGAAAGTGATCAGGGAGCAAGTTATGCTGGTGAACGTGGCAAATGGCAAATGAGATCTTGTTGTACCAATCTGGACTGCTACAGCTGCTACAAAGCTGTATCTTAAATATTTAGCAACTTCTGCAAGTCTTAAATGAAAATGCAGCACATTTTTGTCATGTCAGAGTCGAACGTTGTCAGAAGCATTACACGATTTGTGTGATAATTACGGATAATTAAGTTTTGGGAAAACGACAAGGTGTGAGAATTAGCCAGATCAATCTGCTTGGGTGTCGGAACGTGACATTTTAGCCAGTGTAAACAAAACGGAAAACATACAAAGTACATCATTAGCCACTATTTATACATTATCCATTAGCATTTTATCAACGTTCCCAAGAGCTAGGCTGCCTACGACTTGTAGCAACCGTTTGGAGCCGAGGACGATGTAACTATGCGGCTTACTGCCAATGCAAGTTGGCTGTGTAATTTTGAAAACAACACGAACTCATATGTGAATACGAGTATATGTTAATAGAATTCATAAATAATGTTGGCTGCGTATTAGGAAGTTGTTGCGGCTGTCAGGTCCCTGATCCGACACTTGTTCAATACTATACTATAGCAACTCATAGGTACCATACACTAGAGTTGCATCGACTTGTTCCAAAAATGAACAAATGAACTATGTTCGTGATTGTAGATCATCTAATTCGTTCGTTCGCATTGGTGGCTTGTTCTTTTAGTGAGCGCGTTCATATGAGTGGGTTATTTGAGTCCTATTATGAATCCTTCTGTTTCTTTAAGTCAGGTTAAGGTTTTTTTAAAATTGGAATTATATTTTTTAAACTAACATAAATAAAGCTTTCCAAAGTGTGGAATCATTTCATTGTCATTGGGAACATGTGTTTGTTCATGTATAGCACAAAGCTTGTTTTGTTGCTTAGCAAATAAAAATGATATAATTGAAATATATCAAACAACAATTTGTTTTAAATTTGTAAAACCAGCTAAAAGTGTACTCAAGCGAACAGAACGGTTGAGAATGGGAATCCAACAAGCAAAACAAATGATCAAATTAGTATAGATAGATTCATAAGTTCATAAATTGAACGACATTTGAACCACAGCGTACATCTCTATTATGCAAAACACTTGCTATTGAGCTCGTCGCGAGTGTTAGGAGCAAAAGCTGATAAGAGCTTCCCGTCCCCTACTGGGACTGACACCCCCTTTACTGACTGGTACCCAGAAATTAGACTGGGCGTGCTATTCGATTGGCGTCAATGGAATGCCCTTATTCACTCTACATAGATGCAGAGAACTCAACAGAATCACACTTAAGCTCACATGAAAAATGATGGCAATTTTTTATTTATTTATTTTTTGAAATTTTGTGTTTCTCGTTGGTTTGTTGTGTCTTTCTAAGAAATAAATTCTAATTCTCTAATTTTTTATGTGGCGCTATGAGCGGTCTGAAAAAATATTGTTGTAAGTATTTTGTACTTATATATTGTATTCTTTGGTTGGCTCCTGGTCCACTTTTTCAACAATGAATTTCGTACATTGTGTAGAATTTGAATATGTATTTAATGTATATATATTTTATGTATTTTGGTCGTACGACGCTTTTGCGCGTGTTTCTTGGCCCCTTTTGTTTCTTTTTTTTTTTGCTTCGTTATTTATTTTGTCTACTTTAAATAAATATAAAGAAAATTTTTAGCGTTCGTTGACATTAAAAGTAAGGGGAAAAAAATGAAAACGAATTGTAAGAAATTGAAGATTGTCTGTCATCCGAAATGCAAAAATTGTCAGTGAGCTTAACCACGAATCGGCGGTTCCCATTTCAAGTGGGTGGGTTTGCCGAACTGGGAATGCCCTCTATGGCTGTAACATATGTGTAAATATATCTATGTATATCAAAAGATAAATCAGGAAATCTCTTGTAATTAATATGATTTATTCTGCTCAGGTTTTGCATTTGTGAGTTACCAGCTTTAAATTTTATGAATATATTTTTGGGCTGGCCCTTTTGCGTGACAAACATCTTGCCAGAATTGTAATGCTTCCATAAACACTGGCATATGATGTCAAATGAGAAAAAAGGCTAAAAATAAAGATAAATGCTCGTAAATTGAAGTGTTTTGATGGGGCGTGACTTTAGGGTGTTGGTGCCGGTTTCAGTTTCAGTTTCAGTTGTTGGCTTTTGAATTGTGAATATTATTATATTATGAGCAATGTACTTACGTGCTCTGCATCCAAAAAAGCCGCTCGATTACCCTACCCTGCCCCCAATGAGCCACCCACGCCAGTGTGCAAAGAATCTACAAAAATGTTCTCAAACAATTTCATGTTAAGAAACTGTCAAAGTGATTAAAAAATTTAAATAAAATGAATGTCAGCAAGAATAGCAGTGCGGCAGAGACGCGAGAGGCGAGACGACAAGTGTTGGTAGACTTTAATTAATTCTTTTAATTTATCAGTCAAGATTAATGTTAAACATTTTCAACCTAGTGAACAGTTGGTTTTAAAACTGATTTCGCATTTCGGACTTCGAATCTTGTTTCATTTTGTTGCGGTACCTGTGCTGTTCTTGTTGTTGTTCACTATTTTAATATGGATTTTAAGCAGCCATTTTCAGCAAGGCATTAGCATAATTGCTTACCAATGTCCCTCCATAGCCGCAGTGATCCATTCAAGGCGAAAACACCTTTAATAATTGTGTGTCCAATATTTCTACACATTTTTTTTGTTTTTTTGAAAATATATATTTATATATGTACATATATTTTTGCGTTGACCTGTCACAAGTTGTGAATGAATTTTTCAGCAAATCGATTTTAGTGTTATTAGGTAGGAATTCGAATTTGGGTAATAATAATTTGTTTATCTGATTGGTTGGCTTACATCAAAGCCAGAACCGCCTCTAAAGCCAAATCTCGTTTGTGGCTTCATTCTCTCTAAGGTTACCCGATGCCCCAATGCTTTATTTGGTGTTTAGTCTTTGTCTCGACCATAATAGGCTAGCGGCTAGCCGAAACCAGATAAAGAAACGCTCTTAATGATTTTATATTTATTTGCTGTCATTTGTTTTGAGTGCCTTATCGCATTTGAAGCCATTTGCAGCCATTCGCAGCTGAAGCGTGTAACATAACTTTACATAATTTCATTATATTTTCATTTTATGACACTCGTTTAATTATTTCATACAAACTGTTGTCATCGCTCTGGTGGCATCATCACTGCCGGATCAGACCATCAGCATATAACTCTATAGCTCAAGCATTATCGACTCACGCATATCGCTTTGCATATAAATTGGGAACGCGGCCGAAACTATAAGGCGCACCGCACCGCACCGCACCGCACCGCACCGCCTTTATTCATATGCTAAACTCTTCTTTCTGTCTGAATTCAGAAGTCAAAGTGGCTTAGCCTCCCCGTCTCGTCGTCTATTAAAAGCAACATTTCGGGGCTTGAGGCATCATCACTTTATCATTGAATTCGATTGGGTGCAGCAGTGCCATAAGCCCAACTCAAAATCTACCCAAAAGGAAAATAAAAACGATTCTTTAATGGCCAGGGTTTTGAAAATATTTGGTTTTTTTTTCCAAATATTTTTTATTAATATCTCAAGGAGCACGTTGGGCCGACCAGATCTGTCGGTGTATTGTATGTGATGCCTTTGTCTCGATTTCACAGAATTAGACGCGGCATTGTGGTTTTGGGCTGCGATCTATGTGTGGTCAGCGGGGCGTTATTTATATATTTCGTAGGCATGATTTATGGGCCAAGTGATCGTTATGATTGCGCATGCAGTTTCTGACATCCCCAAGTATGTTAAATATACACTTGAAATGGGACTTCTCGGAAGCTCGAATCATAAGAAATAACTGATATATATAGATAACGACTTTATCTGTGTGTTTAATCGCATTATAGATTCACACACTTTAAGGTGAAAAGCGGCAAACCCATCTATTTGTTATCTATGCTCGACGACTATAATTTGCATATAAACTCGATTTATTGTCATAATTAAATCGACCAGTTTTATTTATTATTTATTTGCATTTCGCTGGCCTAACAGCCCAGCCATGGCTTATACAAATATTTCCGTGTTTGTTTTCGTTACCGTTCGCTAAACGCCTTTCAGTCGCTGCCGCTGCCTCTGCCTCTGCCTCTGCCTCTGCCTCTGCCTCTGCCTCTGCCTCTGCCTCTGCCACTGCCACTGCCACTAGCTCTGCCGACGCACATAGACCTAGGACCACACACAGCCATTCAAGCCCAACCCTTCACAGCGGTCGCTTAGCAATACTGACCGATCTCACTACTGGGAGTACTCAGGCATACTACCTCACTATCGGCAGCTGATAGATGTTAATTTGTGTATCAAATAAGATGCACGTCACGGTGATACATATTTACTCAAATGTTTAGCTACGAGGTGAACACACACACACACACACACACACATTTGACACTCACGCGGGCAACCAAGGCGTATGAGTGTGTGTGTAGATTATGCATACGCCTCGTTGTCCATTTGATCGAGACCAGACCGCTGCCCCGTCTATTAAACACGCGCCTCTGACAACATCACTTATCGTTCGGAGCCCCTGTGGAGATAGCAGCTAGCGGGACAGCAGCATCACAGCCAAGTTCTGTTATCAGTGCGTCGCTATGGGAGTAACTTAGCTCCGGCAGATCGGCCTGTTCGGTTGTGTTCTATGGCTAGAGAATAAAAACAAGCATTGATTGTGATTTTAGAACTAGTTTTCGATGCTTTTAATACTCTGTTTTCCAACTTTTTGTTAAAATCTCCTCCCAGCCACGCATTACTGTATTTTGAAGTCGTTCTTGCATGAGCGTGGTTTCATGGTCGAGTTGCGAGACGAGCGATCGAGCATTCGCCGCATTGAAGCTGGTGTACCGCAGGGCAGCGTCCTTGGCCCTGTGCTTTACACACTGTACACCGCGGACTTGCCGACTCCAGTTGCTGATAACACACTGGTTGCCACATATGCGGATGATACTGCCTTTGCGGCCCGCAGCACCAATGCGAGGGAGGCCGTCAGACTCACGCAGGAGTTTCTCATGGCTTCTCTAATTGGGCAAACCGTTGGAACATTGTTGTGAATGGTTCCAAGTCTCACAGCTGCGTGTTTGCACTCAGAAAACCCGCTGTCGGAGGGTGAAATATGAAGGGCAAATCATTCCAAGAAGCAACACAGTCAAGTACCTTGGCGTGACCCTGGACAGCCGGTTAACTAGCGACCACACATCCTCCAGGCTGCTGCTGCTGCTAAGAACAAAGCAACCAAACTAGACTGGATGCTAAGGCCACGTAGCTACCTTAGCCTAGAAAACAAGATCAGGATATACAATATGATCATATGGCCTGCCATGGCGTATGCCATAGCACTGTGGGGGTGCGCAGCCAACTATTCTATTCAGGCCATTGAATCCACCCAGAGCAAGATAGTTCGTAGGATAGCTGGAGCCTCAAGATTTATGAGAAACGCAGACATATACAATGATTTGCGAATAAACCCAATATGCTCACAAATAAACCTGCACACCAGTCGATACAGACACAGGCTACAACAGCACGCCAACTCTCTAGCCAGAGGGCTAACAGCAAGCAATTGCACAAGACGGCTAAAACGGCGCCACCCGAATGACCTATGGTCTCATGGCCGGTGTCCTGAAGGTCGACTTTTATAAAACTCATTATATATATATAATTCAAAACTCACACACAAACACACCAACATTGTTTTCCCCCACCCACGTCCCCAGTCAAATTTACACCCTTACACGAACATTTTAAATTTATTAGGTTAAATGATCAATGTTTAAGAAATACATATGAAAATCAACAAAAAAAAAAAAACTTTTTTGTTTTGTTGGAAAAAATAATATGTTGAATTTGTACAATGTTCAATAGCCTTGAGGCTGGTTCACATGACGGTATATGGTCTTGCCTGATAAAGTCTTAAGAGTAACTACTCCACTGCTACTACCACAATTCGGCATAAGACCACATCTCTCATACATTTTTATAGCTAGAGGCAACAAATTTTACTTCTTCAAATATGTTTTTCACCTACGTTTCTTCCCCGCAAAAGAGAAAACTGTATATTTCCCACACCTTAATAGCTAGACTTACTAAATTTGATATGAGGACATATGATGGCATCTTTAAAAGGTTTGACTCAAAATATATTTGCGAAAGACAACAGACTGGAAACGGAGTATTCCGCAGTCGGGTACTTCCGACTGCAACGTTCTTACTTGTTATAATCTAATATTTTGGTACATTTCTGGTCAGTTCGTAGGTTAAAGTAATGATGAGATCTGAAGTGGAACATGCAAGACTCTCTGTCGTATGTATATTACTTTGCGAGAAAGACTTACATATGTATATAAAAACATATGGTTTATATGGAAGATGTGTATAGACTATATTTACTTATGGTTTTATTCAAGAATATGCATCTTTATATGCGTTGCTTGTTCTAGTTAATATTTGGACAAGTGGATGCACGATTAATTTAAAAAGTATATGTACTCGTACTATGTGATATACTATGTACATTGGTATATGTATATACATATACTTATTTTCAAAATATATTTCTCAGTCGGTTGTGTTTCCGACCGTTCACTTATACAAACAATTTCAATTTTATATAAAATGCATTTATAAAATGTTCATAAAATGCTATACACGCTGGCAAGAATCCGCAACCATTCCGACTGCAAAACATTTCGATTTAAAATCTATTTCTTCCTCAAGCAAAAAAAAAAAACCTTCGCAACATGTATTATTGAGAATTGAAATCAATTATAGATTAAAATGTATGGCAGCAGACCAGCTACTAGAAAAATATTCATATACAAACATATGAACACACTCAACACTCACACTTATACTATATATGTACTCGTATATAAGTAAACATATGTATTTATATGCTGACTGTGGCTAAGCATTCGCTGCTGATTGTAATGGGCTTGTGGGCATGGACTCTCCAAAAACTCGAATAGTCGCAATTTGTATGCCGCATGCTGTACAAAGTCATTGCCTTCAAGTACAGCTGGGGGCAACAACAGCAGCAACAACAACAACAACAGCAGTGACAATAACAACAAATAGACGGCCTGAAGAGCGGGACGAACTGTGTCAAAAGGCCTATAGAAAAGACTTTGAAAAACCTAAACACACTTATTAACTTTAGCACTCCAAACAATTGTGGCAATTTTGCTTAGGCAAAGCAGGCGTGTCAATTGCTCAACAATATAAACAAATTACTGCGCTCGAAAACAACACCAACACCAACAACAACAACAACAACCACAACCCTAGCAACAACAATCCTAGCGGCAACATGCCGCTGTAAAAATGCGTTAAGCCCTATTAATAATAAATTTGTTAACTTCACTTGTCAAATGCTGACGGGTTGATGGTTCACAGCAAACAACAACATTAAAAAAAATTTTATCACCGTCTCGACGAAGTTTGCATACTCTTACTTACTATTTAATTTTAAAAAATATTAATTTACAAGTAATGGTGTGCTGGAACTTTGCCTCTTGAGTAATGACCGTTTGGGAATTATAATGCCAGCAATCCAAAAAAAATGGACAAGAAAAGTCTATAAGACCAGTCTACCAGGGTACATCGAAATAATTTTTTATTATTATTAGAGATTTATAATAAATACGTTCCCTGGTTAACATGATTATTCATATGATTATAATCATTATTATTATAATTATTGCAAAATATCAAATTAACTCAATTTCTTGGCAGTAGCTACTTCGGCCTTGGCTAAAACAACACAGCACTGATTCACCAGCCTGGGATTCGAACCCGGACCTTGTTATACAGTTCCTTAACGACTCGGTCACTTAGAAAATATCATCTACCAAGACGCCTATAGTAAACATCTAAAGAATACTTCAGAGACTGTTATAAAATATGCTGGATAAACGGATCTACTGATAAGAAAAAAAGTAAATATGTATATATTACAAAAATTTACTTTGCAGTGCACGCTCTACAGAGTGTATCAAAGAAAATCAGTTCTTTAAATGAGACTCGCATAAATATGACTTAAATATTAAAGACTAAATATACAGTATTGCAAGTCGTACCTATATTATTACTGCAATAATAATATAAATTGAAATGAACATTCGTTCGATTTAGGCGTTACAAACACGATGGCAAAGTTGTGATACTCCGTCAACAGATGCTAGGCCTACAACGACAACAGCTGTGAGTGCGTGTGCGATAAGTACGCCGCTGGCCGCTAGATGGCGTTTGGTGTTTTCGTGGCAAGCAACAGTTGCACCCAGCAATCGATAAAAAGTTCTCCAAACTTTGGCAACAACATCGAATATGTAAATTATTTATTAACGAATTTGTTTAAAAATTCATTTGCTTAGCCGTTTCTTATAACACTGATCAAAATAAACACACACTTCTATATAACTATATAGCTAAGTATATATCTATATATGTACATAAGTATGCATGATGACGGGAATGCCTTGTTATTGTACAATTAGCTGTATTTATGTTTCGGCGGCTGCTGCTGCTGCTGCTGTCGCTGTCTGTCGTATAATTAAACGACCATTAGGCGTATTTAGCGCACAGCTATGAAATTTGGGTCATTACCAAATAACAACAGCAACAGCAGCCCAAAACGCACACACGTGCTATTTGGGCTGAGGTTGGGGTTGGGGCTGGGGCTCGGACTGGGGCAGGGGCTGCTGCGTGGACGTGTTTATTATGATTACGATTATGCTTTCTGCCATATGCCATATGCCTGTGGGCTGCTATCTATCCGGCGAGAGAAGTCAACGCATCTGTTGTTCATAAATATAACAAAATGCATAAATTAGAGCCGGCTGGCCGCCAATTTGCATTAACAACAACAACTGCGAATGTTATAGAAGGCGAAAGTCTAAGGTTGCCTCATGTTGCATGCCTCCAATAGGCATGCGTGAAGAATTCCAAGCGTGGGAACTTTAACGCTCAGCTTCTCAATGAATGCCAATGGGCCAGGCCTTTGCATTTAACGCTTCGATTTTTGACTTTGGCTTGATTTGGCTTGATTTGGTTTGGTTGAGTTTGCTGGGTCGGGTTTGGCTGCCCCCAGGGCGCAGTTCGTGTTTATGGGCTCACTGACAAAACAGACAGGTAAACTCAATTATTGACTAATGAAATCTGCAAAAAAGAAATACAAATATAAAATCAAGTAAAATAAAATAGAAACAGCTAAGTAATGAGTGCTGGCAGTACTCCCAAAAAGCCGCCTTGGTGCGAGAATTGATTGTTAACCGTAACAGTTTTGGTTTTGTAAGCCTGCCAAGCATGTGTCAAGGAAATTGGGTCATTTCGTATGGCCAAAAGAATCGGACACACTAAGAAAAAGAGTTTGCAAAAAACTAGTTTTTGTCTGGGCCGGAGTGACAATACTCATAGTTATCCACCCACAGGTGAACTCTTATTGGGTTTGTCATGCCAGCTGGCGCATAACAATCGCCACACTAAGTATAAAAGCCCAATCGAATCGAACGGGTAATGCAAACTACCTAGATTGATGGCATGATTGTGCATATACTTGTATTATAAATTAGAATAAGAACGTGGTTAACAGCGTTTTGGGGGTCATAAATACTTGCGGTTAATGAACGCAGTAAAATCAGCTAACCATGCAAATTGATCAACAATTGCCAACGTCTGCAGTATACATTGGTAGTACAATTTTATGCATATGGCCAGTAGCACTCGTAAAAGCGATTGATTTCCCAACTTGTTTGCATTTTTCGCATTTCAAGTTGATTAAAATTACCGATTTATAAGCTAAGGCCCGATTCAGCAAAAAACAACTAGACTAGGGGACACACGTAAGAATGCTAATGATGAAAATTGTACAAATTTTAAGTTTGTTCATATAATATATTATCTATTATAGTTTTCTCGAAAGTATATGAGTAAATATATTAAGTATATATAACGAGTAATGCTAACGAATGTGTAATTAATATTTAATTAATTATTCATTATTATGTTTATTGCAGACAAGTCCCAACTGACTGAATATTATTATACTTACGACCACCAATTTATTTACAATATTTTCAAGCTCTGCTTAATGCGAACGCTATAAAAGCGTTTTGTTTATATGCACATAACTTCGAGTTGAGATATTTAAATTGATAAATAATTGTTATGAGGCCTAAAATGCCAGTTTTTTGAAAATACCCTAACCTGTTATACGCTTGCTGGGGTTCTTATACTTTTGTCAAGAATTGTGAACTCAAAAATCGATTGAAAATTAAATTTTTATATGATAAACAATGCTGCCAGGGTATATAGCTTCAGTACGCTGAAGACAGCCCTTCTGTCTTGTTTTTACTCCCTGTACCCATAAAATGGGTAAAAAGGAAGGAGACATCTCCGACCCTATAAAGTATATATATTCTTGATCAGTATCAGAAGAGATTTTGATTTGGCCATGTCCGTCTGTCTGTCCGTCTGTCCGTCTGTCCGTCTGTCCGTCCGTATGTATGAACGCAAGGATCTCAGCAACTATAAGAGCTAGAGACACCAAATTTGGAATGGTTCGTGTATACCGGGAGCATGTCAAGTTTATTTTAGATTTGAGATATCTCCCCCGTTCCCCCGCAATTCGATAAAAACCGTTTTACAGGAACAATTTTTAAGATATAGCTTTGGGATTTTGCATGTGCAATACTTTAGTCACTCCTAATCTACTGTTCAAATTTCAAGTCGTTCGGATAATAAACACGGAAGTTATTAACGAAAGAAGATTCAGTGCTTCAGTGGGGAAGAAGAAGCACAGCCACCAATTAAATTGCCTCGCTTGCGCTGCGCTCGAGCTGTCGCTCGTGTGTGTGCGTCTTTTGTGTATGTGTGTGTGTATACGTGTCTGTATGTGTGTGTGTATGTGTACGAAGATGCGATTGGAAATTTTTGACCTGGGTACAGGGAGTTTTGTAGTCGGGTTTACTCGACTATAGCATTCTTACTTGTTTCTTACTTAATTGAGCAATCTCGCAAAGTTATTGAATGAGAAGCAAATTTGATTACATACATTGAGGACAGCTTCCTTACACAGTTTAAATTGCTTAATAATTTAAAAAATAAACAAAATGGAATATGACAAAAAATAGTCTGAACCATTTACAGCTTTATTTTCTTCAAAACTTATTCTCTTTTTGTGTATATATTATTATTATTTTCTATAGAATATTGTGAAGCCACGCCCTTAGTGCACTTTTATACTTAGAAGGTTCACACCTTGATTTGATTTATTTGAGTGTTGCAGCTGGCTGAGATAGTCACAAGTTGTAACTTGAAGCTACCCACTAAGGAAATACCGCCGGTTTATTAAATCATTGAAAAGCAAAGCAAAAGCAGCTCTCGAGTGCCTCTGAGTGTATATCGAACCTCAAATGGCGTTGAATAATTAAATTCAAAAATATTAATTTTAATATTAATGTATGCGTATAAATGCCATATTTGTGCGTTAATATACTCGAATGAGCACTAAAAACAATGGCATTGTATGCAGTATTTAGCCCACTTGCAAATTTCAAATCAAGCGACATAAATGGCAACGCATATGGAGACGGATCTGTTGATGAAATCAAATCGGTTTCAATTAGACGAGTTGATGCTTCAAGTTTTCAAAATTTGCATGAAGAGCAACGTTCGCTCCTTTTCGGTGCCAAACATTTAATTATTAATATTTGCTTGGCCTCAAAAGACAACATGTTGTATCATAATTTTGCTATTTTCCTTATCAAGAATATAGCAAATCACCATACTGTAACTGTCTAGCCCGGAAGCGGTAAGGCGGTTGCTTGGTCATTCACTTGTATTTTCCAAACAGGCCCATGGATTGGGCTCGCATTTACGCAATCCATGACGAAAAGCAGCTGGAAGGGAAAGTGCCACAGCTATTGGCCTCTGAGAGTATGTGTTCCCAATGTTTTCAAGTATTTGGTGTTCTTGGTCTATGTAAACATGTCAAAGTAAGCACAAATTAATTCTTGGCTGGCTGTGAGAACAGCCAACAGCTGCAGGAATCTGTGCCTCAAGACATAAACGCAGAAAAACAAAAAATACTGTTAAATATGTAAATACTTATATGTTACTTACGAGTATATGGTACATACATACATATATCGTTACAAGGTTAAGAGCTGAAGCTGACCGACCCAATCATATTTATATCTAATGTCAAGTATATGGAATGTTTACGACTTTGACACATGTTGGAAAATTTTCGAAGAACTAGAGTGAAGACAAAAGTTATTTTATTGAAGGCGTCAAATTGCCAGAGATGCGAGTGTGGAACGGTTTTTTAATGGAGTTCACAGATCTTGAGCATTTCGAATTTATGGTACGTCATGGTGCCACTAGATGCGAGCTGCTGTGAATGTGATCTGCTAGATGATTCTTGTAAATTTGTACACAGCCAACAATAAGAACAAGCATATCATCATAATAATAGCCATTTCAACACATTTTGATGAGAACTGTCAAAAAAATGAAGAATTCCAGCAGCATTAACAGTTGGACAGCCCCCAACCCCAACCCCAGTCCAAGCCCCAATCCCAGTCCCAGTCCCAGTCGCAGTCTCAATCCGAGTCCAAGTCCAAGTTCGACTCCAAGTGTCAGTCTTGTACTGGCTGCCTGCCTAGTTAATGAATATAATCTCTTTTGATGGATTGAAAATCGCCCAGGCGAACAACCAGACCAGGAAACCAAAATCCCATTGCCATGAAATTTGTTTTTGTTTTCATTTCGTTTCATTTCATTTAATTTTTGGGTTTCTGTATTGCGGCACATTGTTTTTGTGTCTGCTTTTTGTTTTTGGTGCGTAATAAAATAATACGAAAAATTTATTAATTTTAATGGTTTATAATGTTGTTGATTTCTTTTGGGCTTCAATCATGAGAAACATTGCCGAGATATTCATCAGCACTTTTTTCATTGCTTACTGATGCTTAAATGTAAGTTTCGAGATACCCTACACAATTAAATAGGCTGGCAAACAGTTTGTTAAATAGCTTTTGTTTTTTAGATAAAGCGGATCTTAAATTGCTCACACTGTGCGAAATCATTTATTTGAATTGAAATGATCCCGTAATTAGTAAATTATTCCTATCCGATCCTTTCGCTATTTAACTTAATGTACCAATTCTTAATCGAAGTATTTATCTATTTCAATTTAATCAACTAGGTTTCTTTTGCCTCCAGCAGTTCCGGCTCAAACTGTTTCTCGTATGTACAAATCCGAAATACTCTCGTGTAGGGCACTTCACCGGCTCAATTAACTTAGATCTTATCTTATGTGATTGCTGGCTCTCAAAGAACAAGTCTTATCGTTGCTGGGCCCGAAAGAGTGAGAAAAACCAGTTTTACATACGAGCATGCCAGAATGTTAGCTTCTTTTTCCAGTTCTTAGCTCTGGCTTGAGTTTTGTTGGTGGGCGCCATCAGAATTTATTGAAGCGTTAATAAGTGTCCATATGTGCCCTTTTTATAAGAAGGGTTTTATTTGGCACTAAATAGCTCTTTTGATATGCATCAGAAATTCATTAAATATACAAAGACCAATAATGTTATGAATGTCGCGGATTTTGCGTGCCCATCAAAAACTTGAACATATTTAGTTTTTTCTTGCGCGTGTACGCGTTTTGTAGGGTATACACGCTAAGTTATGGGCTCGCCGATTTTATAAAGACTTGTCATTTCTACACAAAACAAAAAAATATACAATTTATATCTATTGCTTTGAATGAAATTTAAACAAATATCATTTAGACACAAAAACTATATAATATCCCAATATATATATTGAGCACCAAAAATATTATTTTGTTTTGAAATATCAATATTAAAATCACCAAAAAGAAACTGAAATTTTTTAATATACATTGTTGGTTTCGATTTTCAAAGCTCGACAAATAGCAACAGAAATTTAAAACAAGAGTATCGTTTTTTCATAACTTTAAAAAGTAGACTGGGACCTGTCTCGAAATGGTTCTATTATCTCATTAATGAGGCAGATTAAGTGCTTGTAAAAGTCTCAATTTAATAAACATATCAAGCGAAGTCAGAACATAAGTTGCAGCTAAATAAACTGGTTTTGATTAGAGCCGTTTGTATATAATTAGAAAGAATATAACATCTGTATAATCCTAATAAAATTACCTTGATAAATATTAGAGTTTACTTTTGAAGAATGTCTATCACATTACACATATTTAAAGCTCTCCTTTAATATCAAAAGTATGGAATGGTTTTATGTATAAGATCTTGATCTTCAGTAGGCCAGTTAGCTTACTTGAATTGACCAATGCATATAATTTCTTTCAGTGTAGTGCTTGTACAGTTGTTGTAATTAAGATCAGCTACAAGAGCGACCATTGCCTTCGGGTTTGTTTACGAGAGTTGCCCAATCCGATGAAAGACATAAGCATATCATGGAGAGCTAACGGAACAGTTGCCCCAGCTCATTTTTCATTAAATTGTAATAATAATTCATTAGGAAATTTTTGTTTTACAAGTAACAAATATATGTATATTTATGTGTATGATGGGTGCCAAAACAAGCGCGACAGGCGTCAGATGTGCGGCTGAGGCGGTGGCAGAGACAACGACAGAGGCTGCAAGATAATTTATCTGCCTTAAGCAGTCAAGACGCCGACGCCAACGCCAACGCAGGCGCTGGCCAAGTAATCAAAAGCAAATATGATGGCAGCGACTGCGACTGCGACGGCAACAACGACGGCGACGGCGACTGCGCCCTTTCTTGTCTTGTTTTGTTTATTGTTGCTGTTGCTGTTGCTGCTGCTGTGTAAATGTTGATGTTGTGTTGCTGTTCTGCAGCAACATTTGCAACTTGCTTGTTCTGTATTATCGTGTGGCATAAACGATTTCTTCTTACGCTTGGGCTTGGCAGCAGCAGCAGCAGCAGATGTCGACGTCGACGTCGACGCAGAAGCAACAGCATCTACCAACAACAGCAGCAAGCTATAAGTGATCTTTCAGTTGCTCGCGGGATGCAGAGCCAAACATATTTGCCTCTTGCCACATGCGGGCGACGCGAGTGCGCGACAACCACACACAAGGATAGTGAAACACACCCACGCAAATACACATAAACGCCACGCACTTGTATGAATAACAACAACAACAACAACAAAAGGAAGGATTCCTCAGAATATAATTCACTTCGTATGGCCCAAAGGCTTGGCCTGCAAATTGTAAGCGCAGCTTAAACGCCTTACAAATTGCATTGGCGGCGCAGCAAGAGGGGTAGGAGGAGGAGGCACAGTGTCAGTGCCTGCCCCACCAGTAATACCGCATCAGTGGATCGGTTTAGTGAACTTGGCGCGCGTTCAGTTCAGGCACTGCAACGACACTTCCTTGTGCCCAATGTGGCTACCATTGCGTGAGTTGCTGTTGATGCTGTGTTGCTGGCGTGCACAGTGTTGCTGACGTGCGCAGTGTTGCTGACGTGCACAGTGTTGCTGAGGTGGCACTGGGCCTTGTTGGCATTGCGGCCAAGCGCACATTGCATGTTGGCGTTGCGTCTGCGCAGCTATCGAGTGTTCAATCAATAATACTGGTACAAAAATATGACCTAGCTGAGTTGTTTCTTAAGTAAATTCGCAAATCAATTCCGAAAAAATTCATTTATAAAAACGGGATGAGATTTTTAAGCTCTTGAAAGGATAACATTGCTTTAAACAAAAAAGTGTTATAATTTGAAATGTATGTAAATGTTCCTTGAATCAAGACTTTGCAAGCAAATTATACATGCTTCTTAAAGGTTAGCTTACAATCCTTATAATCAATTAAGCTTTCGAATACAATAAAGTAGAATATTTGTTAGAGAAAATTTCCAAAATTGTGAAGATGATTGTAAATTGATTCTTAACCAAATAGTCTGTTTATAAAGTTTTGTTCAAAAAGTTAAAAGAATATTTAATCTTTACGATACGCTCATATTTCTTAGGAAAAAAGGAAATTTAATCTTTCCAATACGTTCTTGTTTCTTATGAAATTGACGTTTTCGAAATACTAGGTCGCATTTACATAAGAAACAACAATAAAAATATATTCAAATTTAAAAAAAATAAATAAGAAATTAAGTGTTCAATAATTTGTTCTCAATTGTTATCATTGGCAGAGACTGCTGTAAAAATAAAGTGCAAATAGTGTCAAAACCAAACAGTTTTAAAACCAGAAACCAGCTGACTTGCTAGTAAAGTGATCCATTTGCCTAAAGATGTCGACTATAAGCTCAAAGCCCACACAGAAAAAGGCCGAAAAGCCAAACTATGCCATCACAATGCTCCTTCAGGTAATTAAAGTGCGACTTTTACTATCCCATAAAGTCAATAACATATTTGATGAGGCCCAACTGTATATGAATACTGGTTAAAAGACATATTTATAAATGGAGTAAAAAGAATTCGTTTTTGGTTTTGTAGCATTTTCAATTCTCTTTTATGGTGACCTCAATTGCTGTGCTATAAAATTTGCTAGCTGTTAAATTTTAATGTTTTGTAAAATGTTATAAAATGTATGCTCCCAAGTGCGCAGCATAAAGTTCTTAATTGTGTGTAAGTGGTTTGCCATAAACAACAATTATATTAACATGCTTGTAATTAGGCAATCGTAAAAAGCAAAATGTTGTTGTTTTCTTTTAAAATCTTAATTAGAGCGTTCATCACTTGGAGCGACCTGTTCTGCAGCTTTAATTGGACATTTGTATTGCTCTTTTTTTAAAGCACAATCAAATGAAAAGCAATTTGATGATATCTCATAACTTTTTATAAAACTGATTATGCGTTCATCAAATTTCTCGAAAATGCAGAAAACGAGTTATTGCGCAATCGGAATTCCCCATAAATTTGTAGGCCACATAAATGTCACACATTCATGGAAAAACATATAAATTCGATTTAATTAAAGTCGACATATAATGTCTACAAAATATGGAGAAACAGTTTGCATAATAAATTGCATATAAAGACTTCCTAGAAGATCAAGATGAACTCACAGAATCTCAAATAAATGTTGAGATCAACGCACCCACATCAGATACGGACTTTAGCAGTTATTTTAGTTGTCTTTCATCTCAATGGCGGCAAGGGTAAGGGGTGTGGCAGCGAGGCGTGGGAGCGGCACGAGACTTGTCACAGCCATTTGGCAATTAACGCCAAATAACAACAACCACAGCCAACCAAATTAGACGACAACAATATTCGGGAAATGGGCCAAAAGATGCTCGCCCAGTCGCCCAGGCGTTCCGACTTTATGGGATCATAAATTCATAGGAAGTATTCGCTGATGCGCGGCGTCCAATGAGCCAAGACGTCACACACCCCCTCCGACACATTCACAGATATAGACCTCGGCTATCCGAGGCAATAGACACGCGTCAGTTCCAGGCTCAGGGACAGATATGCACTTGGATTATACTCGTAAATTGGGAGAGCAGTGGGTGCCAAGTGTTACCCAATATGCGAACATATTATAATGGTTTTGTGTCTCGTCGTCTATGGTCAAGATCAGGGCGCCCTTGGCGCCTCATTAGTACGATTTATTTTCAGATTTATGTATCTTATGTTTTTTTTTGTATTTTGTTGTTTGCAGATGACTGCAATATATTATAATAATCCTCAGTATATAAATAATAATAGAAGACAAGTAAGATCGTTGCAGTCGGAAGTTCCAGACTGCGGTATTTTTTGTTTCCTGTATATGTTCTGTTGCTATTTTCCGAGGCGAAATCGGCTGTGGCAAAAATATTATTAATCAAATCATTCAAGGAGGTTATCAGTAGTTTTCATATCTAACTTGATGACTCTAGGTATTAAAATGGGGAAGATATACATAGGCAATTGCCGATTTGTGGAGGTGGTGGTGGGGATGTTGATCATAATAAAATTTCTGCCTACGGCATTATAAATCCTGGGTACCAAGCTTGAAGAAGTTTGAAAATATATCGCTAATACGGACAGACAGGAGGACATTGCACAAAACCAATACACTCCTCTTACCCAATTTTTAGAAACAGAGTATAAAATTATCCATATTATAAGAGAATGCAACTCAAAATTTGCTTGCTTGCCCAAATGAAAACATATACATACAAGCACACGTAGAAAGAAAATTCTAATTATACTTATTTTCGGCGATAGAGAGAAAAACAAGGCTCGCATTATGCTCTTCAGTTTTTCATACACTGTTACTATTTTTATGCTCTTTCCATTTTTCAAGCTAGTGGGAGCACCTACCATATTATGAATGCAAATTCAATTGAAAGTTATCAATGAATTCAGGTTTAATTCACAAAAATATTAATTTAACTATTTAAATTACAATCACAAAAGTTGAAGATGATAAATAAGTAGGAGCGGAATAGATTTCAAGAATAAGGATGAAAGTTTCAAAATGATACCAACGTAACCGTTAGAAAGTGAAACTTATTTAAAATACATACGAATTTTTGGTACACGATTCGCATTTCCCAGCTGTGTGCATGAAAATCCATCCTATGCTCTTTTGTTTATAAGAACGCGAGGGATTCTTTCTCAGAGATAGTCGGAAAAATGTGTGTGAAAACTCTATGTTTTCACTGGCACAGCCTCAGTCTGCTTTCGAATTTTGCACATGATCAGCCTCCGCGGTAAATGTTTCAAAACATTTTGATGCCCACACGAATTTTATATTTCGTTAGCTTTTGCGAAAAAATAGAATTATCGTTATGCGAATGAAACGAGAAGTGCTCTAATTCTAATACAGGGCAACTGAAATGTGAAGTGCAAGACGAATTTAAATAATTGCATAAGTTTTTGTTGACATCGAAAATGTCAATTTATATTAGGTTTCGACCGGCAAAATTCTAAATCCACCCCAAGCGATCTAAGGAAAAGTGAGCTATTGACTCAAAGGTGAATATTTTGAAAGTTTGAGTTAGAAACTATTTGAATGTAAAGAACTTACACCCTTCCTCGCTTGGCGCCATTTTATTTAAAAACTTTTGTGTTTAGTGAAAATGAATCGCTTTTTTAATTGGATTTTGATGGCACTTATTCAAAAACCAAGCTCCAACTATTTATACTGGGATCTTAAAAGGAAAATTTCAAAATGTAAAATATGTGTTGTAAGTAGGATAAAATCAATTTGAAATCGAGAAACTTTACAGTATGCCCAATTGAAATGAATCTGAATCAATGTTTATGCAAAACTTTCATACATTTCAAACGCCAGCGTTGAAAAAAGAAATTCAAATTTATAAAATCGAAAATAAACTAAACACGCCCTTTACTAAAAATAGTAGCACCCACGATTGCTTTGCCTGATTTCATTCTACACAACACCAACAACAAAATGTAGAGAAAAAATAATTAGTTAATATATTTACAGGCGCTGCAGAAGCGGCTGCAAAAGCCAAACAAAAAGCAAGCGAAATGTCGGGAAAATAAACAAAATACAAAAAAAAATGTTCTAAAAAAATTTAGACAAATGATGAGTGAGAAAGCTTTGAGGTTAGATTTATAGCAAAAATAAAATTTCCAAAGGCATCACAAAAAGAAAAAAGAAAAATTATAATAAAAAGGAAGAAAAAGTGCATGGCATAGAAACGAGATCAGTTGAAGAGGCGGACATATAAAAATAGCAAATGTCTGTCTTTTTTTACTTTTGGCAGTTTTTTTATTTACTTTACCTTCCTTTTGTTTGTGCTTATGTTTGGGAATAGATAGAAGCGTGTCAGAATTTTGATATATATGTTTGAAATGATCATGATAAAATCGTGTGTGCAGAGGGTTGAACGTTTGCCGGTCTCGGTGCGGCCATAAAATGTGTTATATAATCCAAAGTAGCAACAACGAGGAAACAATAAAAATACTTTAATTAATCCACCAAAAAGCAAAAGAAACCAAGCGAAAGCATCATCAGCGAAAAAGTCCAAAATGCAATAAAAAACTGTGATATATGCTAGACATAAACAACAAATTTATAAATTGGTAATAATTAAATTAAAAACAACAACGACAACATAGATATTTGTTGTGCGAGTATGTATATTTAATACTATGTACAAATAAAATACAAATGAATGCAGACCGTATTAAAACAATAACTGTGGCACATGTGGCCAAGTTGTATTGAGTGTTTCAGTCTAGTCCAAATGTGAGTCGACCATATTTTCTGTAAGATTTATTAGCTGCGACTAGACACACTGAATTTTATTGTAGATATATCCCATATCTCGCAGATACACAATGCGCACAGTTTTGACGCCTTTCTGGTGACATAATTTTGAGCATTTGGAATTTAAAGAGCGACCGGCAAGAAGCAAATAAATGAAAAATAATATAACACAAAATTACGGTGTTAATTCTGACAAATCTCTGAACCGTAAATAAATAACACAAAATGTGCAGCTAAGTAAGGGGTATTAACAAATTTCAAAATATAAATAAATAAGAAATATAGTACAAAACAAGTAAGAATGCTATAGTCGAGTATACCCGACTACGAAACTCCCTGTACCCAGGTCTAAAACATCCAATCA
The DNA here is from genome assembly GCA_035043065.1 of Hirtodrosophila confusa. Classification (NCBI taxonomy): domain Eukaryota; kingdom Metazoa; phylum Arthropoda; class Insecta; order Diptera; family Drosophilidae; genus Hirtodrosophila; species Hirtodrosophila confusa. Next base: position 350,547 of record JAWNNI010000064.1, read on the forward strand.
CATCTAAGTCCACTTACCCATACACACACACATACACAAAGACGCACGCACACAGGCGGCAAAAGTGGCTGTGCTTCTTCTTCCCCCTCTCGCTGCATTACTGAATCTTCTTTCGTGAATAACTTCCGTGTTTATTATCCGATCGACTTGAAATTTGGACAGTAGATTAAGAGAGACTAAAGTATTGTACATGCCAAATCTTAAAGCTATATCTTGAAAATTGTTACTGTAAAACGGTTTTAATCGATTTGCGGGGGAACGGGGGAGATATCTGAAATATGAAACAAACTTGATCTGCGTATGCTATACAGGAACCTACATTCCAAATTTGGTGTCTCTAGCTATTATAGTTGCTGAGATCGACGCGTTCATCCGGACAGACAGACAGACGGACAGACGGACAGACGGACAGACAGACGGACATGGCCAAATCGAAATCTCTTTTGATACTGATCAAGAATATATATACTTTATAGGGTCGGAGATGTCTGCCTGTTACATACTTTTGCACAAATCCAATACCCCCTTTTTACCCATTTTATGGGTACAGGGAGTAAAAAAGTATGCCTTCGTGTTAAGTTGCTTAAAGGACTAGCTTACCAAAAATCACAATTACTGCGATATATACTATATATGATCTGAAAATATGGAAATAAATACCTGCAATGTACCCCTCATAATTACATGATGTAACCTTCTTAATTTGCTTTTGTTTTCGCATATGCAAAGAACGTGCCGGAAATTGCGTGACAGCTAGAAACACTTAAGTTCTTAAGACTCGTGTTAAGCTTTTATGTAACATTTGTGTTACCGCTTTAGTTTAACGGCTCATGTTCAGATTTTATATTTATACGTTGCCTAAGAGTATGAATTATAAGAGTGACATGAATTATACGATTTTATTTCACTATGTAGACCAATGATATCCGAATTAAAAATGGCAAACTATCGCCAACGGCACCATCGATAGTATCGATAGAAAGCGGAAACATTTATGTTTCGATTATGTTGTTGGTAGGTGTTGCGAGACATTACTTGTTCTGTCTATCGATACCATAATTCACTCAGTATCGATAGGCAAAACATAGATGAAGCACGTTAATCGGATCTATGCATTTTTGATGTGAAAAATAGACGCATTTTGGATTTCTAGCGATCAAGGCGCATTAAGGCTCTTACTAAACCGGCTAGGACAGATTTTCTACATCTCATTATCAGGCTCAATGTTGTACGTACATATTTATACATCCAAATATTTGTTTGGGTCTAGTTTGTTTTAATCATCTATCATCAGAAGATACTATGTGTATGATCTGGTAGAGTATAGAAACTTCGCATTGCTTGATATTTATTTTGTTGGCTGTTCTTTTTTCATTATGGTGTACTCATTTAGATTGAGTTTGAGCTTCCTTCCCTGGCTGTTTGTTGCTTCCGTTTATACATTTTTGTTTTTATTTTTTGAAATATCATTTATTATGTGAGAGGCTGTGAATATCGTCGCCGTCCAGTGCGCACTATTTTCTCCAGTTTGCCGGAGGCCAATCAATTTTAATTATCGAGCAAATTAATCAGTCGCAACTTTCGTATCATTAAGATTAATGATGCTGGCCGTGCTGGGTGGCAACGGTACCCACAACACTGCTCAAGATCTGGCCCATGCAAATAGCCCACTTGGCTTCCAGAACCCGAGCCCGAGCCCCAGTCCCAGTCCCAGCCCCAGCCCCAGCCCCATCCCCAGCCTGAGCTTGGGTTCGATCGCGAACTCGATCTCCAACCCAAGCGTATCGCATGGCGACCCAAATGAGCCGTGGTAAATGTGATTAGAGCGCGCTTTAATTGCCCGCTTTGTCTAATTATACGCCTGATATTGAGCAGTACGTACATTTGCAAACCCAATTTAAAGCAATAAATAATTGTCGCGTAGCTGAAAGTGCACTGACCCGCCAAAATGTTGATATACATATGTATATATAAGTTCCAGTACTCGTATGTAGAAATGCTCGTGCATATATGCATAAGTCTGGCTGATTCATGTGGCATGTGTCCCGTTGGACGCTTCGAAAAAGAAGTGAAACGAAATACGAGACAAGCACAGAGACAAAAATCAAATTTACAAATTTATAAAATTATAACGCCGACTGCAGTTGACTTGGAGGTCACTGACGTGCATCAAAAACCGGCAAAAAAAAAAAGTAAAAAATAAAAAAAAGAAAAAAAAACGAAGCCAACCGACAAATGTTACTTGACATATGTATCTGACAGATACAAAATGTACGCCGGCTTGCAAATAATTTTCTGTCCCAATGAATTATTTATATGAGTACGCAGCACCCAGACCAAGTCTCTCCAAGTTTCTTGTGCCGTGGTGTTTTCTGAATGAAATTGAAAAGGCATCGACTTCAACTTCAACTTCAACTTGCACTTCAAGTCACGGACAGCCCCAGCCCCCTCGCTCTTAACAGAGGCCTGGCTAATGACACGACAGACTGAAATACGAGCGCAACTTTGAGTGCAATACACACAGCACACACAGCACACACACACACACACACAGCACACACACAGCGCACACACACCCATATATATGCCCATGCAAATTTTTAGCGATTAAAAAGCCATAACTTATATTATCAACGCAAAGCTCTCTGAGGTTAATTGACAGACTGTCTGACAAACTCACACAGCCCGGGCCCAAAGTGTTGGACCCAGTCCGGGTGTGCTCGGAAATTAATGTTGCACATAAAAAATATAAGACAATTATTAGAATAAATGAAACCATGTGAAGGTTTTGCAAAATCTTTTCCGCATACACATACCAGGCCGGGGCTTGCTATATGAGCATTTTATGCACTTGGCCAGAATCGAAAACAGAATCGACTGGGACAGACCAAATAAGAGATGGAGCTGAAGATGCAGTGAACGGGTATTGTAATAAGCTGACCTAAGTGCAACTGACTTGCTCAAATTTCAAAAGTAATTTGGTTTTATTCATACACTTTGCTTCGACGGAAACGAATTTAATACAAAACAAAAACAAAATCGTGAATTATACTGAACAATCAGAACAATATACGTTAATAAGTATTTCTAAGGAAGCGACGGCTGGGAATTCTTGAATAATATTCAGTGGATTCTCCACGATGGCGTTTTCTGGTTGATTAAATCCCAAAGTGAAATCGATACAACTCATAATGCAAAAGTTCTCGTGTCCTGAAAAAGAACATGCTTTTAGAAGTTCATCTGCCTTTAATGCGATGATTGATGTGGCGCCCCTTAAAGCCGCAATTAAAATGCCTGTGGCGCCACCAATGGAATCTCAAAACTGCAATGTCAGGAATTGGGAATGGTAATGGGTCAGCTCATGATGCCAAGTGACAGGCGAGAGCCGCTATAGTGCTGATGAAGTTTCCCATCCTCATGCTCAAAATATCTGACTGACAGTTGATTATCATTATGATCTTAAATAATCGATGGTTTTGTTGAGCATTGATATAAATACTCAATTAATTGACAAGTTCTTGGGATGATTTGAAAAGGAAAATTTTCAACATCAGACACATAACATGCGGCCCATCAAATTCAAATAAAATACCAGACCCCATACCGGTCCCGATTCCTTTTCCAGTCGCCGTCGCCCCGTCCCCGTCCCCGTCCCCGTCCCCGTCCCCGTCCCCGTCCCCGTCCCCGTCCCCGTCCCCGTCCCCGTCCCCGTCCCCGTCCCCGTCCCCGTCCCCGTCCCCAGTTCCACTCCCGATGGTTTGTTTATTTTCACAAAACTGGCGGCAAATGTTCTCAGCCGAATCTCTTGCAGAATTAGCATTCCACTTATTTGCCTTACTTTTGCTATTCGTTGTTTATTTTGTTCATTTGTACTTTGGCCGCCTTCTCATTCACATTATGGCATAGTGAGCACATAAAATTAATAATCCTCACCTGTATATTTACCGGTACTTTGCTTATACAGCTGAAAGTCTTAATTAGCAAGGTGAATTTTCATATTCAGCTAATAATTTTGTGTGTTGCGGTTCTGATTCCACTATATACTATAGTATATCTGTATAAACATGTATGTACCTGTATGTATATGTACAAATTCGAGTATATCTACTTGAGTGGATACTATGCCGTGTCTATGAGTCAATTACTGACCGGCTGCCAATCTGCACACCTGTGAGTAATTCTGGCCAGCCACAAGCGATGCGTGAGGTCTCAAAACTATAACTATATCTGACTATTTATATCAAAAGTATCACTCATCAAAAGTGGGTGTATATAAAAGAATTTATAATACAAATTGTATATGTACATATGGCCCAAGAATGTTTTAGGCGAGCTGAATATAAAAATAAAACAATAGGATCCATCAAGAACGCCCACAGGCTTGTAATCTGGCGGGAAACATCACGTGGCCAATTCTTGTGTGTGCAATCAATCAAATCGCCCATTCAATTGGATATAGTATTTATTGAGACGCCTGTCAAGTTGCAATTTGATGGGCTTGAGGTCGCCGTATTGTCAACGGCCAAGCACAGCAACTGCAATGGCAACAATAACAGCAACAATAACAGCAACAATAACAACAACAACAACATCAACGATAACAATAACAATAAACGCAACAGAGTGCTTACATGCCGTTGAAGATGACGCTGACAGACAATATCTAAATTAAAATGTCTGAAGCGTTGCAGCTCATAACTCAAGCGCATTATCAAAAGCAATTAAACAATTGCACTGCCAATGGCACACAACAGCAGCAGCAGCAGCAACAACACTTGCAGTAGAAGAAGCAGTGGCAACAACCGCAACACAAACAATAACAAAAACAATAACACCAACAACAGTACTGAAGAAAATCAAATAAAACGTGTCAATGTGTTTTTCACGGCATTTTGGCGTTTCAAGTTTATTCACATTTACACACTTCCTTACACAACTCAAAGCATTCAACTACAAGCAAAACAAACAAGAACGCTTCTGTTCATGTCACCCGACTGCCATATTCTCTGTTTGCTTCTATTGATTTTCGATTGAAACAAATTAAACCATCATTGTTATGGATTGGCTGTTTTTTTATTTAAATATTTAAAGATTTTCAAATTTAATACAATATTATTAGGATTTTATTTACACACTTAATTTAAAAATGTAAATTTATGCTTTGCCATTAAAACTGCCATTATAAAATCATCAGTTATAATACAAGTTATTATATAAGAAGTAAACAACAATGAGTTGTGTCTTAGCAGCTGAAATTTAAAATGATATATGATATTTTTAAAAAGGTTTATTTTACTGTACTCACCTCTACTCAAAATAAAAAGTTTAAGGAAATTGCCATTATTTTATGCTTAGTATCTTTATTAACTAGAATATAGTAGTATACGAACTTGCATATCAAACGTGTGTACTTAGTCAGACAGACTCACAGACTTTTACAAAACCAACATAGAGTATGTTCCTTTCGGGAACAGAGCACAATGAGGCGAACTTCATTGTATATTTATTCATTTGTTCTGGTTTGCCAAGGCTCGGCCCACCTCTGGCTATCCTCTTGTTCTGTTTATTTTTGCAGCCAGAGCAGCACATGGTTGCCAGGTCAGCCGGCCGGCAAGTGAACAATGAAGATGAGTTTTAGCCGCAGCATGTATTTACATCCCAATGATGCTCCCCAAGCCAAATGCGATTCAAGGAAGCAAAAAACGTGTTGCATACACAAAGGAGCACTTATTTATTCATTTACAAATGCGTATCTCACATCCGCCTGCATTCCTTTGTGGTACCTGCCTACGTGGGTTGTCGTTTCCCTTTAAAATAACATTTAAAGACGACTTGTATTTATATATGAGCACGCGAATCGGTGGCCGTGTCATTGTCATTGTGGCAAGGAGCACAGTGCGAGTGTTTTCAGTGCGGTTTTAGCCGTACGGTTTTCAGTTTGAGTTGAAACGTTCAACTTCTTAGTTAATGCCGCTTCCGACGTGTAGAATCGTTAAAAGATTCAAAACTTAACGGTAATAAATCGAAAACGTTTTGATTTTTATTTGAAATATTTGGCATACCAAAAGTATATAAGAATATTGCTTGTTTACACTTTGGCATAGTGATTATTTTAGTTAATAGAGCTGTTATTTTTTTATGTGCAACCTGAGTGAGCCACATCCAAAATAAACAATAATCAAAATGGTTTGTTTCGTGCATTCCTTTTGCCAAAATGCTACCGGGGCAATTAAGCTATTCAAGCTTATTAACACATTTATGAATCTTTGTATACAAGTATAAACACGAGCTGAAATGTACGATTAATTGAAGTCCCGTATGAGCCATCTGTTATTTTCACACCACCCATCGTTTTCCCAGTATTCTAAGAAGCGTCTTTGAAGTGGCAACACCAGCGGTTGAAATTTAAGCTAATTCCTATAATTTACAACGATTTGTTGGTATTCCATATAACAATTTGAACGCCTGCCAAATCCAAACAGAATTCATGCCATTTTGGAATTGTTTAATTAGTCAACGTTTCTGAATCCAGCTTTAGTTCCAATACCAACTTCGGTTCAATATTCTGATAATTGAAAGGCGCGCCAGGTGGTTGTTGGTTCCACTTCTCCCCATAAGGCCAACGCCTTTGGCATCGACTTGCACTGTCCAAATAAATACGCACACTTTGTAAGCGCCCAAAAGCAAATAAATATTTGTAATTTATATGTTTTTGCACGACGTGGGCAACCGACTGCAGATACACATAAATATGTAAATAAACTGAACGTGAGAATGTGCAGCAATGTGGAATTTGGAATGCACTACGAGTGCCCAATAAACAAAATATGAATAATCTAAACATAAGTAGATGATCAATGTGAATATTAATTAGAATTATTAGTCAAAATTGTGAAACGAATTGGGGGTGTTCACGGCCAACGGCTGAGCGCGTAAACTGGTTAATTAAACAAAATTTATCACCAACTAAAGAAGTTAAAATCGGATTTTATTCGCGCTGCTTATTATTACAAAATATCCGTGCACACTTCAACGACTTTAAATAAACACCAAGAGCACAATTCAAAAGCTCCCATAATAAAAAGTTTGTGCTTTCAAACAATATTTATTAATTTAATCTAAAATCCTAAACCTGCCAAGCAATTTGTAGATCATATAATTAAATTGTTTAAAGTAATATATTCTCAAACAAAAAAACAAATGATTATATTAAGTGAAACTTACAGGGAATTCACAGTCGTCGACGGCCAGATACAGCAGATAAATGTAAATAACGCATACGCCGCGTGTGACCATAGTGCAAAATTTTGCAAGCCTTTGCGTGTGTTATTCCATGTCATTTGCGCAAAAGTGTGCCAAATAAATCAAAAAGGCAGCCCATTAAATAAAGTATTAAATAAAACCTGAATAAATACACACTTTTACAGGCATTAACAAATCTCAGAGGTGCAGTATATTGTGTACTTTATAATATTACGACACTTTAAAGACAAGTGCAACAGGGTTTTGGCTTAAGAATCTTACCTTGGTTGCAAGCATGAGTCATGAAGCACACACTACACGCGGATAGGCAAAAATAATTTAGATTTCTCTTATTATGCAATTTGAAATATCAAAGCTATACATTTATGCCGGCGGGCGATCAACCTGCTGCCAATAGTCGTTTATTTTATCTTCGTTTTTTTAACATTTCTATTCAGTTTATGTTGTGCAAATTTTATGAAACGAAAGCTAAACAAAGTTGATTATTTTATAGTTTTAAAACGATCGAAATATACTCGTTAAATTCAAGGTTAAACACGCAATAATTAACTCGGCGAAATTGCTTTTGGGGGTCTACCTCCGGCTGCGCCATGTGCGTGGCGTCGACTGAGACTGAGGCTGAGGCAGAGGCAGAGACAGAGGCAGAGGCAGAGGCAGAGACAGAAGCAGCTGCTGCTGCTACTGCGTATAAACAACTGACATGACGATGACGAGCCTCATGATGATATGGCAAGCACATGGCAGACGCGGGCGTTGTCCAGCCAGCCAGGCAGCCAGGCAGCCAGGCAGCCAGCCAGCTCGTTAGGCCAAATGGCATTAAAGTCAATTTTGTTGAATGCATTTTGTTGCCTATTTTCAATTAAGTTTTTGCCAAACGCATTTTGTCAAGGTTAATTGATTTATTTATTTTTTTGCTGCTGATGGCTTTCAATTGTAAAGTTATCAATGCACTTCAGTTCAATGCTGATTTCAATTTAGATACACAATGCCAAATAGTTTGCTTAGGCAACTCAATATATCTATAATACATATAGACAGATCCATGTTGTCATTTCTTAGTTAGGGAATGTTTCATGGGGAATTCACCAAAACCGCCTTTGCAATTGGCTCGTGGCTCTGAGTTTTTCCAGTGAAAACTGTGTGGAGAACTTTATAGCCATGTTTTTGTTATTTTGTTTTGGTTGGTTTTAGTCGCATTTTTATTTTGTTTTGGCATTCGCCAGTGCTTCCCACGGGCTTAACTTATGCATTTGTTTGTCTGCTGCTGTAAATTGTCCAAAATCGGCAAAACATTTCCCAGGAAATGGCCAAGTGCACATCGCAAAATATTTACACATACTTTTAGCCATTCGTAAGTTCTTACTAAGCGGTGTTATTGAATTTGTTTGGAAATGTTTGTTTGGCCAAGCGTCTGAGCGTTTGTATTTAAGCCAATTGGGCCAATTTGGGCGCCTTCAATTGAGTTTTTGAAATTGTTGGCGGCGGTCGCGCAACGTATGCATAAAGGCACCCAAAATCGCACGCCCATAAATTCAACAAGTTTATTTATTTATCACTCACATGCGGGCGCTCCAAATACTTACAACTGTGTCTGCATTTGGAAATAGCAAAACACACTATGCATATGCATACTGTAAAAGGCCTTAGAAAAATGCATGGCTATAATTAAAGCGTGAGCTAACGGCCATCAGAATGCGCTGAAATCTTAAACCGCCGCACCAAAAGGAGGCAGCCAAACCGAATTTGTATGTAAACGCTTTGATTTATCTGGCAATTAATATGTGTATACCGATATGTGGCTGCTAATTTGCTAATTTTTGGTTTGCGGTTGTTTCCAGCTGCGCATGCGGAGCTGCAAATTATGTACCATTATCACATTGCGTATACGACACGTTGAGCGCACCGAGCACTGTATTGGGCCAAAAGTGATGCAGGGGGCGCCATTATGTCGGCCAGCTTGGCAATTAAGTCATTAAATACAAATTAAACGCAACAATTGCTGCCACACACAAGCTGTGTAATTAAGCGAATATTGCGCATACGCCGCGTTGTCCGCCTCCCAGTCCAGTCTCAGTTGCTCGTCGCTGGCGCGTACACTTAGCACCAACACCTCGGTCAATTAGCCAGCCAAAGTATGTGGCATACAACAAATGTTGAATCGTCCAAGTGACCGCTTGCTATCCAGTTTAAGCCTAATGCGAAGCTGCGTCGTCTGTGGCTGCGGCTGCGTCGTCAAACGGCCTTCACGCAGCTCGAGGGGGCAGACTGAGCGGCGTCGTCGCCTTAAAGCCGCGCAGACAGATTGTCGGCCAAAATGTAGCCACTGGCATAAATTATAGCACTCGGCAATATTATAAAGTAATCGACTGACACACAAATCGCTTGTTTGTCGAACATTTTTAGCGCTGGTCAGCGCTGGCCAGGTGTAAACAGGTTTTCATGTGCCTTTGGATGTTTCTTTGGCGTTCTTTTATGTTTTGTTTTTTGTGCCGCCGTCTCATCGATTTGGTCAATTAGTCAGAGCCCAGGAACCACTTTGACTTAATAATAAATTAAATGAATTATACTCCCATTAAGTGGAGCTGAAACAGCCCAAAAAATGGCACAGGTATTCGCGGCAATCACTCGTCGTTGATAAAAGCAGAGGGCACGCATTGCATTAACATATTTATGAGGCTGTTGGAAACAAGTTAATAAGCAGCTACCCAAACGCATGCATAACTAATAACCGAGAGGTAAACATAGATTACCAGAATGGCGCTTTAATTAAATACATAAAGAGCCAACGATTTGCATTGCAAATCGCACACGAGGCTTTAAACACTGGATAAAATTTATGATAATCCTCACACCAAAGATACAGCTATTGAGGGAGTGTATTTAGCAATCGGTTCTTTTCTATAGAATTTCTTGAGCATCAACAATTCTGAGAAAGCAAGGCAAGTCCCAGACATTGATACTGATAACCCCGAGACCATGCATACGGTATACAGATAAAGGCTTTGATTAATGTTCTAGCCCAACAAACATTTGTGCAAGAAATATTGATATAAGAAATAAACATGCCTATAATAAATTTAATGTGAAATCAAACACTTCACAGCGATGGGCCTTGAAGCTCCAATATATTATAAATAAGTGACTAATAACATTCGCAGCTAGATCCGCATCGAATATAGGCCCACAAAAGTAGGCAACTACTAATGTGTTACTAGTATTCATGTTAGGATGCTAATTACACACAGAATTTTACAACATAACCGTATTTCAAAAATACTTTTCACACTCTCTAAATTAGAGATGAGAGCAGGACGGAAATCCTGCGAAGCTGCATAAGATATTATTTAATTAAAATGCATTACAATGAATTTACAAACCAACAATCGATATTGTTGTATTTCTTTTTAAACAAAATTAACATTAAGAGCCACACAAAATAACGAGATTAAGAACAAATTTTTTGGAAACCCTAAACCCTAAAGGGCAATTTAGTATGGGGCGACGGGCAGGTGTTTGAATTTAGGATCCACCCACCATCTCCATTTCGAATATTATCTTAAATGCAAACACAAATTTTATCCAATTACCGGTTGATCTTTTTCTCTATCTACATTTGGATGGCACTCTAATTTTGTGGGCTTATCAATAGCGATCGTAAAAGCAACTATGGTTATTATGGTAATTTTATGGCACATCATTTTGAAGTATTTCCAATAAAAATAAACGCAAAAGGTCAATAGCTATTCCAAAATTGTCTGCCAGCCAGTTGACGGTTTGTAAGTCCATAAAAACTCTAAAAGGCCGGAGAGTAAAGTGTGTCGGAATACAACGGAAATCCGAGCAGGGGGCACGCCTGGGCATCCAGTTAAGATTAATCAGGCAATTATCAAAAATAAGCACCAAAACATGTTCGATGTGACATTTTGGTCGCATAACAAATGCGTCCGGCGATCTTAGAGTTCACAGAGCTGCCGTAAAATTATGTAAAATACGCCATTATTTAGCGAAATATTCATTTGGCAACTAATTTCGTGAATATTTTGGTGAATCTCAATTTATTTGTTGGCACGACAATAAAAACAACATTGATCATGATACGCTAGATGCACAAATTGTTCATTTCTGAGCAGAGCAAACGAAAGCCACTCAAATAAATTAACAAATTAAAGGCATATAAATTGTTGGCTCGCGGGGGTACTTAACTATTTCATCTTTTTGTTTCTGCATGTGTTTTTTTTCTTTTTTGTTGTTTCTTTTTTGGTTTTTGTTTTTTGGCTAGCAAGCAAACAAAACTTGCCTTTGGCACACTTTACACCTTTGCGCTTGAGCATTTAAGTTGAAACAAAAAAAAATGTGCGAAATTTCTGCGGTGTGAGGAAGTGTTTTCAACAGCTCTATAGATCTACCAAATTGGGGCCGGTGTGCGCGCAGCCAAAGGCCAACGCCGCGGGCTGAGTGGTCACTCACAGGTGGCCAAGGCAGCCGCCGTCAGTTGATCAATTCAGTAATTCTTTCAAAGAGTTAATCACTCAAATTGGCCCAGCACCCCCTCCCTCCCGATAGTGTGTATTTGTGGCAGCTGGGTGCGTGGAACGTGCCCAAGATCATGCGCTAATCTGACAGACTTTCCCACCTATTACTCGCAATCTACACTGAAGGTGTGAGAGAATGCTTCAAAGTAATGTGGCGCTTTCAACTTTCTGCTCAATCGGCAAAAGCCGCTCGAGATTTAATCGTCTAGTTATAGCCATAGCTATGCTGGCTACCCGCCTAAGACTTTCTTTTCTTGGTTTGTCTTTCAGCTCGTGCTAAAGAAGACCTGCGAATGGTGGTTCTACAAGAATAAATACAGCCGAATCATGTCCACACATTGGCGACAGCATCCGCTTATATTACTCTGCATTGCCCTGACGGTCCTGGTGGTAGGACTCATCTTCCACTTCAGCAGTGCGCCCAGCGACAACTCCAGCATTAAATTGGCCGAGAAACAGGTACCGAGGAATTTTATAAACGATACAATTATGGTCAATTGGAGCAACAAGAACGATATTATAAGCGACGACGATTTTGACGAGATCGAGGACATTGGTGATGACAATCTCAGCGCCTTTGTAACGCCCGTTAAAGTACTCAACTTCAGTCTAAACGCGGAGGATTTACTCTACGAATCGAAACGTAATAGCGACAGCAACAGCAGCCAGAGGGGTAAGTGGTAGATATGAGCAATATCAGCGTAACTGTGACTGCGTCGCTGTGACTGGCGTATATCATGTCACACAGTGACTGAATATCGTGGAAAATTACCCTTAAGAGTCACAGTTTCCATGTTAATCACTGTTAACATTAACAGTGATATATCGATATTAACAGTTACAGCTTCGACCTAAAACATCAATAAGTAATCGTCTGTCAGTTGTAATAAAAAGGAAGACTATGGAAACAAAGCACACGAAATATATTATTCTATTTTAAGCCAACAGACAATATTTGCCATATATCATAAAGTAAATTATCCTATCAAATCAAATCAATTCATATTTAGTAATGAAACGAGTCTGGAATGAACATTGATGCTTAACATTAAAAAATTGAATCAACAATAAGTCATGACCGTTCGATGGTTTCCAGAGTAGAGAAAACTCGCGAGATCATCGATTGTTTCTAGGAATACCTGGATATTCACCTGTAATTAATGCCTTTCATGCTTACAGATGCTACCTCTGCCTTCAGCATGACAGGGACTTTTCGCAGCAAGTTTAGTAAGATTTGGGATCCCCATCCGGAGTATATGTTGCAGATATTTGGACATCGGCTGCACCTCGTGCTGCATAGTGACACCTCCTTTATACCATCCAACACGTTTCGGGTCATACGAATCCTAAATAATCGAACCGAGGAGTCTGATGACGAGGAGCAGAGTCAATTTCTGGGGTGCTACTACAAGGGTTACGTTGAGGGCGATAAGCATTCGTCGGTTGCTGTCTCTCTCTGCAGCGGCATGGTAAGGCCAACACCAATACAAATACCAATACCAATACCGATACCAACAGGTGTCTGAGATTAGCTGAGGCTGAGACCTTCATAATGCCATTTGCATCGAATTCACATTTCGCAAATTATACTTATCAATACATCGCCGAATATGACTACTAATAAGCTTGTGTCCGACCTCTATCCCGCCCCTGTTCCACAGACTGGTTATATTAAAACTGGTTTCGGCACGCTGCTCATTCAGCCGGTCAACCAGACAAGCAGCGACGAGATCTTGCACCGCGTCTGGCGGCACTCGCAGCGCAATCCCAGACACGCTGTCTCCGACTTGGAACTGGAGCTGGAGGCTCTCGAACTGGCAGAGAGTGTGCGACCGCATCTCACGCGCCACAAGCGACACTTTCTAAACCTTGGCAATCAGGTGTACACGCTGGAAGTGCTCATTGCCGTTGACAGCACTATGGAGCAGTTCCATAAAAACGATCTATCTGACTACATTCTCACACTATTCTCGATTGTATCGAACATCTTTGCGGATGCCAGCATTGGCAATTCCATACACATATCGCTGGTTAATCTGCTCGCACTACAGGACAGTGTCACCAATGATCGGGACAGCAATCGACGCGGTGGCGCCTCCGAGAAACTCAAGACTTTCTGCTCGTTCCTGACCAAAAAGAGATACCACTATGACACTGCTATGCTAATCACACGGTAAGTGGAAGCTTTTAGTATTCACGGAGGCAGTACAACAGCTTTTTGTACATCCACAGCGATCAGATTTGCGGAAACGAGCGCGAGGAACGTTGCAGCACCCTGGGCCTAGCCGAGCTGGGTACCGTTTGCAAGGAGCGCTCCTGCTCTATTGTACAGGACAATGGCCTGCCCGCTGCATTTACCATTGCCCACGAATTAGGCCACATGTAAGTCAACTTAGTTCCTTTTCCCGTGCCCTCAATCTCACAAAGTGCTTTAAGTTTGAACATGCCGCATGATGATGACGATCGGTGTAAGCGACTCAACACAAAGCCAGGCAAAAATCCCACACTACACATTATGTCCAGCGTCATGGGCGATCATATGCACCCCTGGTCATGGTCCAAGTGCTCCCAGCACTATGTCTCCGAATTCCTCGAGTAAGCACAAGCTGCCAACAGTTATAAAATGATCGTCTACTAAGGAAATTGTTACACTTTCAGAAAAACAGACAAATCCTGCCTGGAGAATGTACCCTCCAAAATTATACACAACACGAATACGAAACTGCCCGGTGAGATCTACTCGCTGGATCAGCAGTGTAAGCTTATACACGGCAACCAGAGCACGCACTGCACCTTTGAGACGGATTGCCGTAGGCTCTTCTGCAATGCCAATCAGCACCCTAACGATCTTTGCCGATCCAGCAATCTGCCATGGGCGGACGGCACGCCTTGCAATAACAACCGGTACTGGTGCCAGAAGGGCAATTGCGTGCCCCGCTCGGGCGGCTCTCACCAGCTGGTGAACGGCGGCTGGGGTCCTTGGACTCCGTTCACACCCTGCAGCCTTACTTGTGGCGGCGGCGTGCAGGAATCGCGACGCGAGTGCAACAATCCACTGCCGGAGCACGGTGGCAAGTACTGTAAGGGTAGTCGCAAGAAGTATCGCTCCTGCAAGACACATCCCTGCCCACCAGGCACTGTTGATCCACGCGAACAGCAGTGCTACGATATGAATGGCAAGAACTTTAAAATACCAGGCATTCGTCCGGACGCCAAGTGGATACCCAAATACGGATGTGAGTTTGACCAGATTTCAGTTAAATGGCTCAGCTGTCTAATACCACAATTCCACAGTGAACACACACGTAACGGACAAGTGCAAGTTGTACTGCCGGTTGGAGGACGATAGCGCATACTTTCTGCTCCAGGATATGGTCAAGGATGGCACCACTTGCACCGTGGACAGCTTCGACAAGTGCGTCAACGGCATCTGCCGCCCGGCTGGCTGCGACAACGAGCTGAACTCCATTGCCAAACTGGGTAAGTATTAATATTAATGCCAAGACCCCCAATTGTGAAACCAAAAGCAACTGCTTTTCCCTTTTTGTGTCACAGACAAATGCGGGGTCTGCGAGGGCCACAACGATACGTGCCAGGAACACACCGGAAATGTTTATGTCTCCGATCTGCTGACAGAGAAGAAGCCCCCCCTAAGCCTCTACTATGTCACGACAATACCAAAAGGTGTGTACAACCTAACCCAACCCCGCTTACACCCTCACACCCTCACACCCGTTGCCAATGTGCTAAACAAAAATATTCGATAATTAATTTTTGGCTAATGATTTGATGAATGAATGCTAATGGTGAATGTTTATGCGTTACGGGACTCTTAATGTGCAATTAAATAGTTTTTATGACTTCGATGGCCAATTGAGTCATCATCGCACGTGCACAGACACTAAATTAATTAAATGACTATTTTTTTGGCTTAAAGAAGTTTTTCAAAGATTCGTCAACTTGCTGAAAGTAATGTTTTAAATACGTAAGAACAATTGCAGCAATTACAAAGGCTTATATACAAAAACTACGCACTTTCTTTAACTATATTTAAAATTAGCTATGGCTGATTTGCCTTGTCAAATTCACACCCTTCCCCGCACAGAGCTTTTAGCTGTTGGGTGATGAGGTGTGCAACGTTCTTACTTGGGTTTTTCTCTCTCTCTATGTATGTACAATATTATTATTATATAGCTCTTAACACCCCTATCGGGTCACAGCCTGATGCACTAATCGATCTGTATGTAATAAATATATTTGTGTGGCTTTTGTACTCACCCTTTTCGCTGGAATACATGATTCGTAGTGCTCGGGGCTCCCA
Organism: Hirtodrosophila confusa; assembly: GCA_035043065.1. Taxonomy (NCBI): domain Eukaryota; kingdom Metazoa; phylum Arthropoda; class Insecta; order Diptera; family Drosophilidae; genus Hirtodrosophila; species Hirtodrosophila confusa. Next base: position 366,663 of record JAWNNI010000064.1, read on the forward strand.
AATACAATGCTGATAGTGCTCTGTTGATCAGCTACTGCTCTTCCGACACTTTCCGTGGCAGCCACGTGACCTGTAGGCGAATGCGAATGCGAATGCATCTAGGCGCCGCACGTATTTTCAGATTGTGGGATGATTGATTAATCAGCCGAGTCGGGCAATGGCACCGGTTCACCAGGTGGAGCGATGGCCATCGGTCACATAAGTGCATTGTTTGTTAATCAATTCCAATTGCACATTCTTAATGGCGCTCACTGTAATCTTGAATTCTGCTTGACGAAATGCACATACACACACATGCACACACAAAAAAGACAGAATCAAAACTAATAAATGCTATTCTTACTGGATGAAAACACGTGAAAGATAATATTATAGCACTTCGCTTGAATACAATACCAAACATGAACGAACCAATTCAACCAAATTTTAACATTAGATACAATTTCCATATAACAGAAAGTTGCCACTCACCGGTAGATTTATTTAAAGCGTTGCCAGATAAAAGCATTTTATTACCACAGCATTCATACAAAACTAATTTTGGTATTTTTTGTATTTTTTGTTGAAAATTAGCGAAAAATATGAAAAATACTAATTTTGGTATTTTATAGAATTTTTTGGTATATTTTTGGTATATTTTTACTTCTGAAAAGTACTAATAGGATACTATATAAAGATGATTTTCAGAATTTTCAAAAATGTTTGATATTTTTTGGATTGTTGGATACCAAGTACTTAAAATAATACGGCGTTGTTTAGTAGAAAATATTAGAATAAATGCAAAGTCAGTTATTAATGTGTGTATTGGTGATAAAATTCATCATTTTAGTTTTTGTATTTTCTTCAATTATTTTGCTTAATTAATTTCCTTGAGTAAGCCAGTTAATTATAATATTTCGATTATCAATTGTCTATCAATTCGGCACTTGCCGACGCCATTTTTCAAGCTTTTAAGAAAAAGTAAGTCCCAGAGATAAGGTTTTTTTTTTGAGCAATTTTTTTATTGCTTCAAGAAATAAGAAATAATAAATATGAATAAAAATACCATTTAACATAGTATATTCAGTAATCAAGCTTATACAAAACTATGCATTTCTATTTTAACAGGCGCCTCCAACATCCTTATCACACAGCCGGGCTATCCCGACCAGAACTACATTGTGCTGAGCGATGATAAGCACGTAGCGCTCTTGAATAGCGATAAGGTAGTCACACCCTACCCCAGAAGGTACTCCTACGCGGGCGTTACGATCGATTACAATGGCTCTAATAGCACCATAGAGCGCGTAAATACCACCGACTCATGGAAGCTGCAGCGTGATCTAATAGTTGAGGTACATTACGAGTACAGCACGAAAAATACGATGTCTTAAAAACACCGCCTTCCTTAAATCCAATAGATCATCTCGATAGACCTGAGTTCTGCAAAGAATCAGAATACCATACTGATTTCGTACACCTACACCTTGGACAAGCCGGAGGTGGAGATTTACCGCTGGCACATGCAAACGTGGAGCAGTTGCGACTCACTCTGCCAGGGCACAATGCATCGCCAGCCGGCCTGTGTAAGAACAATCCAAGGCCTTAAAGTTGCGTCCGAGCTGTGCGATGAGTCGGCGATGCCAAAGACGGAGTATCGTAGCTGTAATACGGAATGCATCCTAACGTGAGTTTTCATTATAACTGGCCTAATTGGTCACAATTTCGCTAATGCTCAATCTCTCTGTGGTACAGACTAAATACGACGGGCATTTCGGAGTGCTCCGCCGCCTGTGGTGAGCTGGGCACTCGTGAGAAGACCTTCAATTGCATACAGACATTCCCGGGTATTCAGCGCTCAAATATCGTGGACATGTCATACTGCCAACTAAATCTGGAGACCCATGAGCAATGCCGAGAGGGTTGCTGGAACTACACGGACTGGTCGCCGGTTAGTATCCATTGTCCTGGCGCCCATCCTAAACTCATCTCAATGCCTACCATATCTTTATTCAGTGCACCAAGACCTGTGGCACGGGCACTCAAGTGCGCGAGGTGCGCTGCTATCTGAACCAGGAGCCTGTGAGCAATGAGCTCTGTAATCCGCGAACGAAATACGAACTAAAAGAACAGCTAAGGACCTGCAACATGGAACCCTGCCGCACCGTTAACCACTGGCTGGCGGGTGAGTGGGGCGAATGCAGCGACTGGTGCAAGATGAATCGTACGGTGACCTGTGCTCATTCATATGGCAACCTCTGTCCGCTGGATAAGAAGCCGAAGGAGATGCGCAACTGTTGCCACATCAAGTACACCAGCGAGTGGGAAAAGGTAAGCGGAGGGATATATTTAAAGAGTCATATCAGAAGAGAGTCTCGCGAGGGATGGATCTATTCGTGAATCCCCTTTGGATATAAGAGTGGCCATAGACTATCTCTTATCTCATAAATAGGTATGGATCCCATTGTTTACAAATTTTCTGTCCAAGGAACAATTCATATAGCTCTGAAAGTCGTAGGGTGAATCGCCCGTATTGATTGATTCACTCGACCACACTCCTATATTTGTTGAAATCACACTTTCAGATTTTTAACTGTTTCCATTTGACAATTCACTGTACGACGCATCTAATTTGCTTTCTTCTATTTCCAGTGTTCAGTGGAGTGTGGGACGGGTATAAAGCACAAGGTGCAACGTTGTACGCGCGTCTTCAAGCCTGAGATCTCAGGGGCGCCCAAGCGCAAGGTATACATCAGTGACTCTTACTGTAGGAGCCTGAATGTGCGCAAGCCAATGCCACGCAAGTCGACCAAAACGTGTAAGATCAACTGCCGGTGGCAAAGCTCGGACTGGACACGCTGCTCGAGGGACTGTTCTGAAGACTATCAAACGCGATATGTGCGCTGTGAAGCCTGGCAGGGTAATAGCGTGAGTGAGCAGTATTGCGATATCAAAAAGCGGCCAACGCACCGGAGAATATGCAATAACTGTGTGAGACAGCAGATCAAGGTGCTGATAACTGTAAGTGTCATCCATTCGCAACCTACATGACACTATGTAATCAACGGGATTTGTTTTTACAGTGCGACTGCAATGGCTACGAGAGGCGACGCATCAGTTACTTTGACTCAAAAGGACGACGGGCCCGCAAGACTAAGGAAGAGAAGCGCAAGTGCACGCCGCCTACCGATTGCTGGATGAGAAGTGGCAGCAGGAGCAGCAACAGCAGGGATGCAAAGAGTGTCAGTATCCAAGGCACAAAGAACTGTGCCGATCTGCAGCGCATTCATCGAATCTACGAAGATGGAGAATACACCCTGAATGTGCGCTCCCGGCGCTTGCACATCTACTGCCACCAAATGAACAGCCGGACGCCGCGAGAGTATATCACTGTGGAACCACAGGAGAACTATTCCATCTACTATGAGTACAAGACTCGGCGGGCTGACAGTTGTCCGCCAACATCACGGGCCCATGAGTACGCTAATGATCAGTACTCTGGTCGCACGCACTTTAGCAAGCTGCGGCTTAATATTACGGACCTGCGCATTATTGAAAACGATTTTGAGTTTGCCGAGTCACGGGGACAGCGACAGGCTCTTGGATCTGCGGGTGATTGCTACAATCGAAACATGGCCTGCCCCCAGGGAGATTTCTCCATCAGTTTGGAGCGCACAGGCTTTGCCATACGACCGGGCACCGTTTGGAATACCTTTGGCAGTCGAGCTATCATGCAGCGGCCGAGCGGGGTATGTGAAACAGTTCAATGTGATATCCTTATGGAGCAACTGTAGGTAATGCTTCCCATTCCCATCACTTTTAGTTTGACACGTCAAAAGTGTCGCGACGAGCCTTTTGTGGTGGCTTCTGTGGGAGCTGCTCGATCTCGCCAATGGCAGGACTCTACCTAGATGTGGTGTGACGATGCTGCCTGACTGGTGCTCATTCACGTGGGCTTGATAAATCCTTGGTGCTAGCTCTTGTACGGTGATATTCACGTGTGCTCGACTCCTGTGCATTTGAACAGTTTGGTTTCGTCCACTGCCAGCTCGAGGGCAAGATTCTGAATCAATTTGAGCGTCGTGAAGTTCACAGGAGCCGAATGCTCACAACATACAAATTGAATAGTATTAAAACGATATACATGCATACATACACCCACATAAATGTATAATTAGGTAAATAACTAGCTACCTTTAAGGTCGAGACGCAGTGTTTAGTGTTCAAAACGGTATACCGCTATAGCGTATAGCGACATGTTTAAACTATTTGTATATTTTCCCCTTATAGTTGCATATTTGCTGTACTAGTATAGTGGTATACGAAGATAAAAGGGATTTTCACACAGTACTTCGTATTTACGTATAAGTAGCATTTCAATATAAAAATGAATGCTCTTCAGTTTTTCGTAATAATTAGAATAATGCCCTTCTTGAAATGGATAAAAATAATGAAATGGAGGATTACGCTTCACCTTCGGTAAATTAAATGAAAAAAAGGCAGAAATCGCTACTGTTACAAACTTTGCAATCGCTTTGAAACGAATAATAGAACGAAGAAGAAATTGTTAAATATGAACAAGGCTAGGGTTTGTAAGGCGGTGTGACTGAAAACGTATTAATTGAATTTAAAACTGAGGATGAAAAATTGAATCCTATATATTAGAGAATCCTCCAGAAGGGAAAGCCATTTATTAAGAAGAAAGAGGCCAGCCATAATATGTGCGTCAGCACATTTATCACTGACTTATATCATGTATTCTTCAGTGCATTTAAAAGTAATAGATCCCTCCGCACTACAATGCAAATATAAACATTTTCAGGCTTTAATTAAAAATTCAAAGATTGACAAACATTTTTAGTTCTAGTTTGTCCATTTGCCTTATAGAAATATACATTTTTGTTGGTAAAGTTGTTTATGTTTCAGTATACGGAAAGAATTCGTTTCAAGCTTGTTTATTTTATTCGTACTATATCGAATACCAAACATTACGGTATACGACACATATGTACGTAAATAAGTAAATAATAAAATATACCAAAAAAAAGTATACAGTCTGTCCGGGCCTTAAGGGTACCAAAAAAAGTATTTTCGAATTCCTGGCCCGGGTCAATAATCATACTTATAGGGAAATATAAGCTATCGAGCAATTTCCAGTCCTGATTGTGCGTAATTTGCAATTGTTCTTTATCAATATGTAAAGTGAATTTGAACAAACTGGTCGCCAAATATTTAGATGTCTAATTAGAGGAAAAAATGTTGCCAACAATAACTTCATATATGATTTTAAATAACGAAATTACAAGCATATTTCATCGCCATTCATAGATTGTAAGATGTGTAAATATCTAAGGAGATAACAAGTTATGTTGTTATGTTAAGGAACTTGTTAATTAAATTAACAAGCTAGCTAGCTATATGATATTTTTAATTTAATTAACATATACGAAATTAATTGAAATATTTTAGAATTAACTCGCAAGCAAAGGTTGAAGCTTCAAGTATCTGACTTTGAAATTGTTAAATTGAAAATCAAAAGCTTGGTTTTCTATTGAATAAATTGAGGTTTCAACAACAACTTTACTAAACAAAGTCCAATGCCAGCTTATACAATATTTGTATACTTATATTATTATACAACTATATATGTAATATATATGTACGTACGTTAACTAAAACAAAAATACTCATATATAATAAAATGACCAGCAATCCCAAAAAACAAAACGAGAACTCAACTAATAACTGCTGAAACCGAGAATATTAACTATAATTTTCATATATGTTCATTAAAACCACTGCCAAACTATTCATTTAGGTTACGAAGGCCTCGAAGTGTCCTGTTATCAATGTGACCAACTCTATGCATACTTACACAATTTCATAAAAATATTTTAGCGTAAAATCCTCGCTGCCAATAATTAAATGTTAACGTATTTTGGTATTATAAATTAATAAATTATTCTAAGCATTTCCACAATAATTATTTAACATAAGCAAATAAACTTAAGCAACTTAATGATAATTAATAATTAGCTTACTAAAAAATATTTTTGTATAAATAAACTGTTGTTAAACCGAAAATGATATTGCAGTTGTTAACAGTAAACAAAATACGTAATAGAAAAAAATGTCTTTATTGAAAATGTTTTTATATTTTTAATGGAAGATATATTTGGCTTTTATTTCCATGACTAAGATTAAAAGCTCTTTCATATACACTTTAGATAAGTTTATAAAATATGTTACACTGCAGCGAGTTTCACACAAAGTTCTTCAGTGTGAAAATCACCTGTGTCTTTTGGTTTTGGTAATCTTTTGAAGGGCGTAAAGGGCCTAAAGAGTAATTGCCCTTTATTGGTTTTGTGACTTTTATGGTAATTGTGCAATAGATTGTTATTGTTGTTGCTTTTGTCATTGTTGTTATCCTTTTGTTCTTTGCAGCTTTTGTTTAACGTGAAGCGCGCTGGCGTTGGTGAGAAGCTCGCCGATGTTGGTGTTGGTTTGTGACTTTGCTAAGCTGGTGGTTGTCTTTGTTGATCTTTCGCAACGCTGGAAAGATTTAAAAGCACTTGCGGTGCACAATGCCAGGTCCGGACTCATCGTATTCCTGCTTGGAAATCCACATCTGCTGGAAGGTGGACAGCGAGGCCAAAATGGAGCCACCAATCCAGACGGAGTACTTTCTCTCAGGTGGCGCAATGATCTTGATCTTGATGGTCGATGGGGCCAGGGCAGTGATCTCCTTTTGCATACGATCAGCAATACCTGAGTTATACAATTTAAGACATATTTATTTACCTATGAAAGCTGGATATAGATATTCGTCTCTTACCTGGGTACATGGTGGTACCGCCGGATAGCACAGAGTTAGCATACAAGTCCTTACGAATGTCCACATCGCACTTCATGATTGAGTTGTAGACAGTCTCGTGAATACCAGACGACTCCATGCCCAAGAACGAGGGCTGGAACAGAGCTTCGGGGCAGCGGAAACGCTCATTGCCAATGGTAATGACCTGACCATCAGGCAACTCGTATGACTTCTCCAGAGAGGTGGAGGCGGCAGCAGTAGCCATTTCCTGCTCAAAGTCCAGAGCTACGTAGCACAACTTCTCCTTGATGTCACGCACAATTTCACGCTCAGCGGTGGTGGTGAAAGAGTAGCCACGCTCAGTCAAGATCTTCATCAGGTAATCGGTCAAGTCGCGACCAGCCAAGTCCAGACGCAGAATGGCATGTGGAAGAGCAAAGCCCTCATAGATGGGCACAGTGTGGGAGACACCATCACCGGAGTCCAAGACGATACCAGTGGTACGACCGGATGCATACAGAGAGAGCACAGCCTGGATGGCAACGTACATGGCTGGCGAGTTGAAGGTCTCGAACATAATTTGAGTCATCTTCTCGCGATTGGCCTTGGGGTTGAGGGGTGCCTCTGTCAATAATACTGGATGCTCCTCGGGAGCCACACGCAACTCATTGTAGAAGGTGTGATGCCAGATCTTCTCCATGTCATCCCAGTTGGTGATGATGCCGTGCTCGATTGGATATTTGAGCGTCAGGATACCACGTTTGCTCTGAGCCTCATCACCTACGTACGAATCCTTCTGACCCATACCCACCATCACACCCTGGTGGCGTGGACGACCAACAATCGAGGGGAAGACAGCACGAGGGGCGTCATCACCAGCGAAGCCGGCTTTGCACATGCCCGAACCGTTGTCGATAACTAATGCACCCGCATCATCGTCACACATTTTGACAGTTGTTTATCTAAAATTATGGATGAGATATTTCTGAAATGGATTGCGAATACGAATATTTGACTGGTTCCTATTTTATATGTGTCAACTGCACCCCAGATAACTAATTAAAATAATGTCATTTATAAAATCATGAGCAAGTTCAAAACAATCTGTCAGCGTTTTACGTTTTCAACTAATGTATTCTTATTTCTGGTTTTAGTTCAAGAACCTCGTTTTCAAGATCTTTGGACACAGATTTTAGTTGTCACAAGTTCGCTCATCACAAAAAAAATATCTAATCACCCAATGAGTTGCCTGGAAAATTTTCGTGAAACAAGCTTTTCAGAGTAGAAAAATGCTGAAATTCCGGGCTCAAACGGATCGTCTGCTTGCAGGCATAATCCCTTACGAAGAATGTTAAGATTCTTGATATTCTTTTCATTATCCAACTTGAGAAAGCGTTAGCAAATATTTCTAATTCTATTTTACAGTTCTAGGACTGCAGTTGTTGTTAAGAAACAAAGTATTTCACTTTAAGAGGATATTCTATTTTATTTAGAATCCCAACAATTTAAGCAATTGCGAGTATGCAGCACGTATCCATAAATAGATTTCGCGATTAATTCCATGAATAATCCCTTGTTCCTTTGTGAATCAAATAGAATTTACACACACAGGCGCACACACCTTTTAGGCCAACGAAAGGATTTGGTTAAATAAAATCGCACGTACGATTCTTGTTGGCGTCTAGACTCAACAACAAATGGCAAGGCGATCGCCAAGTGCCGCCTTTATATCAAAGACTCTCCCATCAGGGAATTTTAAATTGAGTTAAGAACTCAATTAGTTGGCAGCCAAGCAGCAATCCGCAGACACAGAGAAACTGAGTAGAGCAGAGTACTGTCACGCATGCAACGCGAATCGATCCATATAAGCCGTTTTCCTAATTGTCGAGAAAACAATTTAAAATTGCCGGGTATCTGCGACTTCTAAATGCGCTTCGCATATTTTCAATTAAGAGCTAGCTTAATTGGAGAATAACATATTCAGTTGTACGCATATTAAGAGGCATGTAGCTGACGGTGAAAATACTTGATGATAATGAAATCTGTGTTGCCTTCGGCCGAACAATATACCTGGAGCGTATAACAAAGAAATGTAGGGTACGCCAAGAGAGATCCACCAGAGAGGGGCAGTAAGATTGCAAACTATCTAAATGACTGATAAGCAAATATGCGTGGCCGGGAGAGCATGATAGTCGATTAGAAGATTACACCGCTACCCGTTCCCCCTAGCCGACCAATGTGTTGCCGAAGATACTTCGCGTGGTTGCCAATTCAGAAAATAGAAACGAACCTTAGAAGGACTGGCAGATGTTGCAAGACAATTGGCGGACCGTGGACCCTGAGCGAACAGAGCGAGAGAGACATAGAGAGTTAGAGGGAGCGCGATATAGCCAGGGACGCAGGCACGCAGCATCGCATACATCGATGCAGCCAGAGGCAGGCGGCAGCAGTAGGCACCAAAATAGACGCCGCTACCACAGAGACACCTATTAATCAACATCAAGGTTGATATCCGCGATCTGCTCGAGGAAGCATCGACCACACCCGTCCTCCCCGTCGCAGTCGCGAAGTTTTTGAAATTTCGAAATTACCGTGGCATGCATTTTTCATGCCAATTCATTGCAATTTACCAAAATCAGATACAGCGTTGAGAGATTCATTTGAGTACATTTTTTATTCAGTTTTGCAAGTTGGATTGTCTAAGTATTTTGTTTTTTCGTTATTTTAATCGTATTTTTAGTTTAGTCATTCGAATTGAATTTATCCTTTTAAGTAGATATTCTTTTTTTATTTTGCACGTTGCGTGGCAAGATATTTTTAATTTACATATATATAGATTTAATTTAGTTTAAAAATAGTTGACAATTGCTCGGAAGTGATTAAGTGAACTTACCTCAACCATTCCGTTAAGTGTTGTTATTTTGTTTGATCAGCTCTAAACAGATAATGCTCTTCCTTGTTTTCCGACGTCTATTAGTTTGTTCTAAAAAAACAAATCTAACCGATTTATCCGCTTTGTATATGTATATAATTATATATCTTAATAAGCAATTATCTTCGGCATGTCGATGATTCAATACTCTTGCAGACATATAGATAAATGCTCCTATGCTACATGTACGATATAATACTAGTTGATCTTATTATGATGAAAGTTGTTCCGGTTCAGAGCGATGAAGTATTTCTATAACTGAAGTGCAGACGTCAATAGCTGATAACAAGGAAATCACCTGACACAGTCCAAATTATAAACAAGTAGTACAGAAAAAATACATAACACAACAATGAAAATCGCTCCCATCACACAAGTGGAAAAGATCGGAGTGGCACAAAGTAAAATCTTGTGGAAGCTCTGCGACGCACCCTGGTATATGCGCACAAGGGTTATTGAGCGAGACCTAGGAGTTCCGAAGATTGGCGATCTTCTGCAACAGCATGCGAAACAGTATCTAGAACGATTTGAGGTGCACCCAAATTCACTGGCAAGGTGTCTTATAAGGTAGAAACCAAAGCAATGCACGGTAAGGAAGACTCAAACGATTGATCCCCTTAACCGCCCGCCCCCCATCTACGCCACTGACCATCGTCTATCTCAGAAACTTTTGGAGCTTGAGACACCAAACATGGTATATTCATTCAATCGAGCATTCGTGACATCTCGACACTTCATAAATTGAGGGTATACACCAAAATGTGTACCAAGTTTGGTTGCTCTAGCTTCAAGGGTGTGGGAAAAATTGCGTTCATACGGACAGACGGACATTTCGCAAACCCAATATATTCTTTTCCCTTCGGGAACAGAGTATAAAAATCCTTCTGCAATTGAACTACAATCTTTTATTGATAAAGTCTGCAAGGAAATTCACTTTCAGCTACCTTCACTTTGTGAGAAAAAATCGTTAAAAAATTGGCCAGAAATACCAAGCAGAAGTCGGTAGGTCAAAATTTTAAATTACGAAAAAAACAAACTGTAGCATATTTTTAGGGTCGCCTTTGCAGGTACCTTTGCTGATTTCTGTTCACCTGGTATTTTGGGCAGCGCCAATTCGGTCTGGCGTTTCAGAATTTCATTTTCTATTTGTGAGCGTCAAAATTCTCAAATTACCAGGCGTACAGAAGTCAACAGAAGGTCGCTAAATGGTATGTATAACATTTGCTGATTAGTATAACAGTATAGCGACTGTTAAATTTTTATAGCAGCACGCCGTTAACAACAAATCGTTAACAGCATGTTAACATCGCAATAACAGATGCTTAACATGATTTTAACAGTGTGTTAACAGTATATTAACTGTAAGTTAACAGTAAGTTAACAGTATGTTGACAGTATGTTAACAGTATGTTAACAGTATTTTAACAGTGGCTTAACAGTGGCTTCACAGCGATTTAACATGATCATAAAAGTTAGCAGAATGTTAACCGTAAATAAAAAAACCAGCAAGTAAATAAAATAAAAATGAGAACGTTGCATTCTTAAATATTTTTGGAAGCAGAGTAAAAAAGGTGGAGGCCAACAATTAAATATTGCATACTTTTATTTTCAGGAAAAAGTGACGCATAGTTTTAGGCAGTTTCAGTTAACCCCATGAAGACAAATTCGGATTCCGATGATAGCTGTAATTTCTTGATATTTTCTTCGTTTTTACACCCTGTTCCCAAAAATCACCATTTATACTCTTATACACAAATTATATTAACCCCCAGACATATTAGGCCTCAGGGATAAATAAAATATTTTCAAACGTTTTTTTTAAAGTTAGAAAACCAATCAAATAGTTTGTTAACTGTGCACTGTGGGTAACTACTACATCCAACATTGTTTATAAGCCCATTAAAATCTTATTCATTAAAGCAGCATGAAATCTTATAATACACTTTTCTAAATATAATGTTGCTTTAAAAATAATAATACCTAATTGATGAACCAAATACAGATCATAATGGTTCCTTACACAACTTGAAATGGTTATACAAGATGGTGAAATTTGGAGACCTCAAACAAATTAAGCAAAACCCAAGACTCTAAAAGCCCAAGAGAATATTTGGCTAGTGCCAACAACAGCAGAGCACCCAAAACAATGAAGCCGCATAAAGCGAAAGCTAAGCAAAGCGAACGTGCGCCAGAGCCAAACGAAAGACTTAAGCAACGAACTTGCGCTGTGGACTGGGACTGGTACTGGTACTGGGACTGGGACTGGAGTTGGGAGCTGAGCAGAAGTAGAATGAGCCAAAACCAAAAGCCAAATCAAGTTTGTGACAGCAACGAGGCGACGTCGTTGTTGACGTCGACGTCGACGTCGGCAGCGTTGCGGCAGCGCTTGAAAAAGAAAGTGCAAGTGGACGCGGATGCTTAAGTATTCCAGCAGCGTGGCCCTGTGTGTGTATGCGTATATGTGTTTGTGTGTGTGTGTGTGTGTATACGAGCATTTAATTCTTCTTATTGTTGCTGTTTCGCTTTGGTGTCTGTGATGGCGCTGGTGTTGCGGCAGTCGAGACCAAAGCCAAGTTCGAGAGCGCGTTGGCGACGACGACGTCGACGCAGCAGCAGCAGTAGCAGCAACGTTGACCTACTTCCACGCTCTTACAATCAGAATGTTTCATGTTTCGATTTTATTATTTTATTTTCTTTAGTGTTCGTTTCGTGTATCTTTTTCGATTTGCTGGCCAGCTCTCTGCAGCAGACGTTGATCAAACTCAATGTCCATGTGTGTATGCACGTACATATGTATGTGTGTGTCAGTGTGTGTGTGTGTGTGTGTGTCTGTGTTGGTGTAAAGTTACTTTTTCTTTTCTTGCGATTTGGCTGCTCTTAATTGTTCATGCTGTTGGTAGGCCTATGAAAGATACACGCCTGAGAGCAGCCACATCTATACAAGAACAATTTCATCGCATGACTTTCCAAAAATGGTTTTATTTTATGTATGAGTACATATGGGTACTTATATATGTATGTATGTATGTAGAATTTCACTCGCTTGTGCTTCAACTATTCGTACATATCTTGTATCAATTACTTTCGAATACAAATTCTTAGCTCCTTCAGCCTTTCCAATTGGCCCTGAATAATTGCAAGACTTGACAAGGCCCAACTGTCGACCAGTTAATGGTGAATGTTAAAGCCAGTTCCTCTATGCATGCCGAATTCGTGGCTTATCATAAACATATTTCAGCTGCCGTCGCACTGTGGTCCATTGGCCAGTATTCGTGTTTGAATCCGATTTCTAGTTATATGCAACTTGATACGGATTAAGCTTGGCAATAGTACAACATGATGTGAATACTCGTATCTAAGTAATTCAACAAACGAATAGGCTCTATTACAAAATCTGGCTTATTGACCGATCATTTCTAAGCCCTCAAGATGCTACAACAATCCAATTGTCCTTTTATTCTACCAACATTTATAATATTCAAATTTTCAATATATATAAGATCATACTTTATTTAATTTTATTTGATTGTGAGTTGTATTTAATTTGTTTTGAAATTAAATAGTTTATTTCATTATTTTAATCTTTATTAATGCAATTGATAAATTGATCATTTTTTCCCATGGGTTGTTCCTCTTTCTTATTTTTATATGACGGCAAAAATTCTACACACAAATAAATAAATTTTTGTAAATTATATTGTGAGCAAAAAAAATTCCAAAACTTTGACTATTTGTGAGTTTTATTATTTTTGTTCGGGACCAATTAGCATAAAATTGCTCAAAATTAAAATGGAGGAAATCCTTAATAATTAAATATTTTAATTCATTGCGCAAGTGCAAAGATGGTCTTGTATTTTTTTGAATTTGTGTTCTAGATAATAGATTTTTTAATTTAAAATAAATAACATAATTCATAATTTACGGTCCCTGATTGTTTTCGTTACCCTTGAAGCTAAAGCAACTAATCTTGGTATGCATCCTCGTTTAATCAAGTGCTTCGATCAATCAATATTTTTGTCACCTGCAGTTCAGCCAAATGTTACCAAATTTTAGATGATTTGACCAAAAATAATCCTGCCTCGTAAATTGTCAAAATAAATGGAGAATGTTGTTACTTGTTAAATTGAATAAATGGATTGGAATCATAAATTCCATAGCATACTCAAGACTTAACCCATTCTGTCCCACTGTGCGTCGACTTACTTGCTGCTGCTGCTGCTTTTGCATGACATAAACTTTCGATTGTCTGGCTCTGTTCGTCACATAACTGTGACTCCGTCACATTCACATCTTCTGGTTCTTTTCGGTATTTCTGTTTCCACATCAAATTGGGCTGTGGGCCAAAATGGGTAATTGGGTCAGGTCTCGACGGGAAAAGCTTTCAAATTCATTTCACTTAAAATTCTTTGGGCCTTTTTAGTCATCCGCTTCTTCTCGTGGGCTGTGTTCGGTGTTCTTTACGAGACTTTACGAAATCTCAAATCTCTCATTTCACTGAATTTACAGCTTTCATGGCTTATTTCTTACATTTGTCTGACGCCGTCTTTTGGTGCTGCTTTAATGCGCTTGGCATTGTTTTGGTGGCTTTCTTGGTTCTTACTTATTCCTCTTTCATCTTTATTTTCTTCAGCTGGTAAATAATTTTATGTTAATTATTAAAAAGTGAAAATACGTTTTATACTCATATTTATGGCTCTCGAATTTCAAACAAAGTCTGGTGATTTGTCATCTCTGCGCATTGGTTCTTGTTTAGGTTTATATAATGCATGGAGCTACTACTCATCGAGCATTTTAACCAATTGAAAGCGTTTACATTTTGAAAATATACAAACTAAATACGATTAATTTGAAAATATTCTTTTTGATGACTTAGTATGGATTACAGATGAGCGCGAGATACACAATTTGAGACTGATCGTCGTGAATATAATGATTTACTTTCCCAACCCCGCTGTGCATAGCTATTTTAATTAATAATCAATAATATGAAAATGATTTTCCATATTTTTGAAATTATCTGATGTTATTTTTCACAGTTTGAATACAACAAAGAATTTTGGAAACAGCGCAATTGTATAGGGGTTTTCTGAGCATAATCATCTCAAAAGTTGTTATCAGTATCGGTAGCACTTAAACGTGTTTTCCGTTTCATCTCTATTAGGAATACAATTCTTGATCCAAGTTCCTTGAATAATGCATGCAATGAGAAGAAGATTTCCACTCGCACACACGTTTATTGAAAGCTCTGTGAGTGTGTTCAACATACAACTTTCACCCAAATAGCAGTAAGAGCGCAGTAACGGCATCAGTATTACCATCAATCGGTCCAACGGATGCCGCTGACCATGATCATAATGTGAGGATGCATCACCATCAACAGATCACCAAAAACTGGTGCTTACGAGTACGTGAACTCACCTGCATGTGACTTGACTACAACTATACAATGTGTACTAGGTTTATGAGTTTGCCATGGGCATAGAATTGAAATTGTATAAAGTTTGGAATCTTGGACAAAAGTTTTACTCGCTTGAAATTCTGCGGCGATTTCACAAGCTTGGGAAAAATCTCAAAAGAAAGAAAAAGCAGCCAGAAAAAAGTTACAGAAAAAGAGGCCTATCAACTGCTGCTACCAACCGAACTACTGTGTGAGCAGCGGATAATTCAATTGAAGCGAAAGGGAGACAGCTAGACCAAGAGAAAGAGAGAGCGAGAGTGTGTGAGTGATAGAGGGGGGAAATGTGAGCAATGAAACAGCAGACGGCTTCTACATTAGAAAGTTTTCTTCAACAGCAACAACTTTAAAGATAGTAACACCAGCGGAGCAAACGACAAAAGAAGCAACTGTAAGTGCAGAGCCAACAAAAAAGAGCATAAACATTAAGATACTTTAAACTGAATCTGAGACGCTGACTGCATTTAGCCGAGCCCGATCTTGAAACGCTCGCTGATGCAGACCAGTTCAGGCCTGCAACTGAAACATTTTCCCAAATGCAATAATATGTATGCAGTTATAAGCATGCATACTTACTAGAGCTGGAGAAGAATCGGAGTCACTATCGATAGTCCCCACCATTATCGATACTATCGCACCCACATGGTTAAGTTTCCGTGTGTCCGTGATTATTTTATGAATACTTATGAAGTCGTCTTAACTATTGCCGTTTAATGAATAAACCAAATGCAATAATATGTATGCAGTTATAAGCATGCATACTTACTAGAGCTGGAAAAGAATCGGAGTCACTATCGATAGTCCCCACCATTATCGATACTATCGCACCCGCATGGTTAAGTTTCCGTGTGTCCGTGATTATTTTATGAATACTTTTGAAGTGTTCTTAACTATTGTCGTTTAATGAATAAACGGGTTTGTTTTAAAATATTTATAAATAACACAATTTCCATTGTTTTCTAATTTCAAAATGCTTTTAACATCCTTTGCGTACTTAACGTATTTCGATTATATTATCGATAGTATCGACAAGTGTACCCATCGCCATTGAAACTATCGATTCGCAGTACTTTCGATGGCTCTGCAGATCTAAGATATATGTACATATATATAAAGAAGTAGTTAAGTAAATCTATTGAGGGTGCTATAGAGTGTATGAATGTTGTACTCTTAGTTGCTCTTAGTTGTCATCGTAGATTGTTTTGGCTTTTATCAATAGTTTATTACTTTTTTATTATAATAGCTCGATTCCACTATGAACGACATTCGTTTATATATATTTAAATTTCAATATGAAGTATTTATAAGGCACTACAATAATATTTGTCCTAATTCGATTATTTATATTATACATATTATTGCTGATAATGTAAAGTTGAACAAAATAATGAAAATTAAGTTGACTTCACTGCCTGTTTTCGTATGCCTAAGATCCAAAATTAAGCTTGAGATGAATGTTTTTGGAATATTTTGAAGACTATCGATGCTGCCGCCTATCGACCATCGAAATTATCGATAGAGATACAAGCACACAACTTGTGGCTGGGTTGCTTGGGTGTTAAGTCTTTGGATTGCCGGTTGCTCTGAGTCAGCGGGCAATTAAATTATAATTAAGAATCCATTGGCAATTTCACTCTTGTTGTGCGTAATTAGCCGTGAGCTTCAGTTTATGCAAATAAAAGTAAAACTGAAACAACAATGGAAACAACAACAAGAGCGCAAATTACTTGCGCAGAAGTTACAGCTAAACAAAGCCCACAAAAAGAAAAAAGCTTAAATTATATAATTAAAAAAAAATCTTGACGAAAATAGACGAAAGTTGTAATTTGCAGCTAGGCAACGGCGAATCAAAGATAAAAGAAAAGAAAAGAAAAGAAAATGAAAAGAAAAAATGAAAAAAGCTATGCACGCTTAGAAGGCAGTTCGCAGCGAAGAAAGTTAAAGTTATAAAAGTCCATTTGAAGCAAACGGCGCTGGAACGGTATGGAAACGGAACGGCCATAAACTGAAAATAATTAAGCACTATCGTCTGTGAATGTGTGTGTGTGTGAGTGTGTGAGTGTGTGAGTGCTCCCAAAGCGAAACTCTTACTGAAAGCCAAAAGCTCGCGCACATGGTAAAGCCAAACTGCAGACCAAAACAAAAGACTTCAACGAAGAACCAAACTTGAACTGAGCACGCTCAATATGGTGTGTGTGTGTGTGTGTGTGAGTGAGTGAGTGAGTGTAAAGAGAAAGAAATGGAAATGGTAACAGCGAACAGAACCAAGCGGCAACTCGACATGAGTGTGTGTTTGTGTGTGTGTGCTTGAGTGTGCTTACATGGTGTGTGTGTGTGTGTGTTGGTTAAGCGAAAGCGTCGTCAACGAAACAAAATGGAATGGCATGAAATTTCTTAGCGATCTTTGAGGATAAGCGCGGGTTTCACTGTGCGCTGCCGCACAGACGTCTACAGTGGTTCGAGGCAGACGTTACGTTCAAACGTTCGGCGCGCAAGAATCGCCACCAAGAGCTAAAACTGAAACGACAACAACAATAACACGCTGCGTGAAGAACTCTACAAGTTTAGTAATTAGAAAGCCAGCCCAAGAAAAGAAGGCAAAAAACCAAAAACTTCAGCTTTAGCTGCAACTTCAGTTTATAATAATAAGGTGTTTAAGTGCATGCATTGAAACTCTGGCAAAATCTATGTTTATTACTGCATATAATAATGTGCAGACTGCATATTGTATCAAAATGTTGACTACTCTTGACTTTAGTGCGCTTGGAATTCAATTTTGAGCAAAATCAATAAGAAATCACCGCAACACTACCAAAAAGAAATAAAATCGCATAAAACTGTTTTGTGTTCTCTGCATATCAAGCGAAAAGTGAAAGTGTTTTTTATCGCTGTGCTGCGGGCTTGAGCTTTGGTTTTTTTCGGCTTTTGGTTTTGGGGCCTCAGTGTGCGTGAGTGCCTCTTGAATTCCAAATATCTTACAATGGAAACCAGGCAAACTACCAAATAAGCAGCACTAATCAAAGAGAAACTATCAAACCCGAAACAATTTTGCACCCTTTTGGTGTGCGTAACAATTCCCATTGGATTACTTTAAAACTACAAAAAGAACAACTACAACAACAACAACAGCAACACTCAAGGATACACGAATCCAGAGCAGCAACAACATTAACAACAAAATATTACAATTGGATATGGCTGCCAACGAGATTATGGCACCGACAGTCAATGCTAACTGTCAATACTCGACCAGATATTGCTGTAAGTTGCCTAGATATATAATAATTATGGGACTGATGGTTGCGTATACTAGATGAATGCTATAGACTAACCCCACTCTTTAAACTAAACCCAATATTATTATTATGCGAACTGTAAGACGATCCAGTAGCCTAAGCTACACATTTCAAATACCGTAGTATAAGGAAACCTATAGAAAGAAGCCTATCTCTTCCTTTAGACAGGTTAGCAAATAATCCTAGAGATAAGACACATTTGTAGTTGGAAAACCCCCACCCACATGATAACCAACAACCAAAGTAAGCAAGAGAAAATTGTCTTAGGCGAAAAAGAACGAACGAACGAAAAACATTGCCGAACAACTCTTGTAGAAAGTTTGAGAAGAGATCGCACAGCCTTTGTCTGTCTTCAGCATCATCGTCTTCTCAGCTTCAGCTGCAATCACCCAACAAGAGCCGTCAACGTTGTTGCCCCTGTTGAGCATGAGCAACAACTGCGGTGTTCGTTTCTTCTGCTTCTACAGTTGTACACCTCGGTCTCTGGTCTCTGGTCTCTGGTCTCTGGTCGATCGTTTCTTCTGCTTCTACGGTCGTACTCCTCGGTCTACGCTCAAGCTTTGGCAGCTCACTGCTTCTGCCGCTTGTACGGCTCGAATATTAATAGGTGAAAGTTGTTGCTTGCTTTTTTTCTTTCTCAGTTGTTTTTCTTTTTCTTTTCGCTGGCTGCCTCAGTGGCTGCAGCTGAGACCCTTACAAGTTGTACAATTTATGTTTCCTTTACTCTACTTGATTTTGTTAAAATCAATTTCTCTGATTGCCCGCATCAAACTTGTTTGTTGTCAGGTGTTTGTTGTCGAGTATATTAGTCCTGACCCAATTTCACAAGCTGCTTGGCAAATGGCATTTCCAAGGTAAATTTCCTACCAATCTCAATACACATTCTGGCAATGCGTAGCCTTCAAAAATTGTTGTTTACAAGTGCTACGAATCAACAAGCCAATCACAGCGCCTTAGCCTGGCTGGGCTTTGGCGCTTTGTCGCTTTGTCGCTTTGTCGCTTTGGCATTTCCATTTTCATTATAATTAAGCGCTTACATAATCAAGTTTTGTTTACAAATTTTTGCTGCTGCTGGCTCGCTTTTCGAGTTCAATGTCCCAACTTGTTGCTGTTTGGGGTCTACACACATCCACAACCAACGATTGCAACAGCTCCTGGGCGACGAGACGTTTGCGACGCGACGCGACGCGTTTGGATCTCTCTGGAATCCATGGCGTATGCGCAATAATTATGTTTCAATTTCTGGTTTGGCTTTCGATTTTGATTTTGATTTTGATGTTGATGTTGATGTTGATTTCTATGCATCGATATTTAGTCTTATAAATATTATTGCTGCCACTTTTGCACGCGCAATTATTTAGAATGACTCATCGGGTTTTCTGTTGGTCAAGCCAAAAAAGAAAAACAAAACAAAAAATGCTGTTGCCAAAAATTGTATTTTGTATCACGCGTTTTGCTTTTGAAGTGCATAACAAGAAATTAGTTTAAAAGTTGGCGAGTGTTGGAGTCGATTCGAGTGGAGTGGAGGTTGCTCAATAATACCGTTTGCTTGATAAACCGCTACAAATAATATTGCTAACATATCCATACATCCATACATCAATACATCAATATCTTTAGTGTTGTTTATCGCCATCATTTGCTGTTTGCTGTTTGCTGTTTTCTATTTTCGTTTTGAATGTGCTTATGCAATCTGCGCTTGAGCTTCGCTTGTTTCTTGTCGCTTGCCTCGAAATGTTGGCCAAGTATCGCCCATTAACTGCGTCGTTGTAGCATCTAATGAAAGCCATGTCATTAAGCACCCTTTGCCTTATTTGCTGAAAGTGAAATTTGAGCAATGTTTACCAAGAATTGCATACTTTTAAGCACTTGTTTGATTCAAGCTAAATCTCAGTTAGTTTGTGGTCTTGCTTTCTAACTGCGATAATTTCCCAGCCAAAAAATAAAGAAGAAAGAAACAAAATAACTTGCGTGAGTTTCACACATTTTCAATTGGAACTCTTTCGCTTCCTTGTCCAAAAATAGTAAAGATATATACACTTGTACTTATATAAAAGTGGCTAATCCCAACACGTAGCTGCCATTATGCAATGCTTATTAATTCTACTACAGTTGTTGGGGTATATACTACAATATTTCAGTTGCTGGCCGCTTTCTTAACTTTTGTGCGCAACACACAGCACTTAATTGGCCATCAAACGTGGTAAAAACGCGTTAAGAGTCGCGTAGAAGACGCGACAATGATGTAAAAGTATTATATAGTATGTTATCTGTAGAAGAGCGGGACAGAGCAAAGAAACAAGCACAAATGTCAAATTAATGAAAGCGATTCGAAAAGTATATTTTTCAAACACCAGTAACAAATATTCGTGACGAAATCTTATATAAAAACTGAAAAAGAGCAAAAATTTCATGTTCGAGTGTAATTACTTTAATCAAAAAGTCATAAAATTCACCAAATCATTTCAAAAGAATGGCAGCTGCTGATACAATCATTATTATGGTTAACCAAACACTAATAAATACAACTGAGTCTTTTGTATCTCACAGATACGAGATGTTTAACTTTAGTTCCATTCATCCATCCATCTAACAGTTGGCTCTATTGCCATACATTTCGCTCGCCTTTCTTTCCCATACTTTTGGACGATGTTGGTTGTTGCGGACTACCACAACAGTGGCTTGCCTCGACCGCCTGGTGAGCCACCATTTGAGCCACCATTTGAGCCACAATTTGGTGGCTGCCCGCATGGTTGCTTGCGAGTACTCTCCGACTTGCTGGCTGGCTTACTTATTAGAACTTTCACTTTAGGTTTGCTCCAACTGGGGCCCCAAGTGCGGCTCCTCTTCACACCACTCTATTTTCATTTACTTTTACAACTTTTGTCGTCTTTTACTTGTGGCAATTGAATAATAGCTGGCTTAAATGGATCAGAATTCATATAAAGTGGCTCACGCAAAAATTTGAATCGACTTTAGTTCTCTTGTGATAATTTTTGAGTACATCGCATGAAACACAATATTTACCTTAAAGGTGCTCAGCATTTTATATTTAATATTTATTTTGATTTAAAAACTGACACTCAAGTATACAATTTGGAAAAAACAAACATTTTTTCTGTTTTTTGCTTTCATGCGGCGAAGGTTAAGTTTTTATGTAAGATGGCACAATTTGATTTGATTGTGTTTTATTGTTTTGCCTCATTTTTTTGTTTCTTAAAAAGTAATCTTGAAAGCACATAACAACCGCAATATATCCACAATACTATATATAATGACTGATTTGGTTTTTAATTTTTTTTTTGTTTATAATATTTTTGATGGTTTTGCAATTTTGCGAGACGCGCCAAAGTCATTTGAACCTTTGTCTATCTGTATCTACACGACCGCATCTATGGCACGTAACTAAGTGCGTGTGTGCGTGTATACGTGTGTGTGTGTGTGACTCTTACCGCTATTTACATTAACATTAGAGCTATACTTTTGTTGCTGTTGTGGTTGTTGCTGTTTCTGCTGCTGCTTCTGACAGCGCAAAGTGAAAGTTGTAAGTTGGCTGTGTGCTAAGCTGAACTGAACTGAGCTGAGCTGAGCTGAGCTGAGCTGACGCATGGTGCGAACTTACCAAAATCGTTAAGTTATATAGTGGCTTATATACACACACACACATTATGTAGATGCATTGGTAAGAATATTAATTGGGAAGAAATCAAAAGTGATATTTAGTTATCGTTGCGATAGGTTTGCCGATAACGATATATACAAAGAGTTGGCAGCACCTTATCGGAGAGTTGGCAGAGCACGGAGAGAATTGCAGGCACAATTAGGCACAACTTGTGAATTGTTTAAAGATAATTTGTGCAAAACTTAAGCACAAAATCGAGCTAAGATTAACTAATCACAGATCTTTGCCTTAGGTACTTTACTAATCACTGACTGTCCTTTGTCAAGCCTCAATTTGTGCTTTAATAATCACAATCATCGATAAAATAACAAAAGAATTTCATTGAAGATGTGTATACATTTATTTCTACACATATACCGTACATACCAATGGTGGTTGTGATCGGCATCTTGCGATCTTACCCAACCATGTATTGGGTTTAATAATCCAGGATCTACATATTTACAGAGTTTGTAGATGTTAACTTAAGACTAACTTAACATAAGTATGGAACAGTAAAAGTAAAACGAAAATTTAAAAGAAAAAGTACATATATTTATTATGTACATTATTAGAGGATTCTCCTACTGGGGAAGTCCCTTGAGTAAATGCGCTTCAGTCGTCTGTTGCGCGGTCTTCTGTTGAATCTGTTGGCTAAGGAGTTAGGATGGTTCGCTAGCCTTTCATTATAGCGACTAGACAGTATAGATGAGTTTTTTAGCCTTTAATGAGATTTTCTTGCAATAAATTATCGCGCATCATACAAGTTTAAGTTTTAGTTAAGGCTTATTCTGTATATTGATTTTCAGGCTCATAGATGAAGACGATGAGGTTTGCAAACGTGAATTCTGTTTGTTTGGAGGCGGTGTAGTGTGGTCGGCTACTCCACTTCGCCTTTTGCCAACAAGCAAACACTGTGTTATAAAACCTAATGACGGAAGTACATTCCTGTGGGTATAAACAAGCAACTATACCATAATTTCCAAAATTTGTAAACACCTTATATGTTGTTCAGCGAAGCCTATAGCTTTCGAGTTGTTTTGTAGATAAACTACACGGTAACTTCTGTCGTGCAATTTTGTGAGATTGTGAGCATTAAATTACACTATCTAACACACTATAAAGTGGACGGTAACGTTAACCATAAACATGACAAATCGTTCCTAAATGATAAGCACGCAAGCACTCACACACACACACACACACACACACAAACAGTCAGCTAAAGTTATCCGGTGCAGAAGTTGCACATACGCCGTGTTGCACTTTCGAAAAACGTTTTTAGTGCCTCAAGTGCATGTTAAACAGCGGAAAGAAAGAAAGAAAATCTTTGTTAAAGTTCATAAACCTTCTTCCAAACAAAGGCGACTAACGAGATATAACAGCAATAACAAATGCAACAGTAACAGCAGTAACAGCAGCAACAACAACAACAACAACAACAACAGCAATCTGGTTTCGACTTCTACACACAGCCAGGTACATGAAAAGCAATAAGTTTCCCAAAGTACCAACAGCAACAACAAGAGCAACATCAACAGAGAAATTCAGCAAATATATATGTATATATATTTATTCGTATAGTTTTACTAAATTACTTCTGACAACGTCAATGATTACAATAATATAATCAAGATGGATGGATGATAGATAATAATGATGATGATGTTGCACATTGCACGTTGCACGTTGCGCACGTTGCACGTTGCACGTTGCCTGTAGCCTTTTGCCTGTTGTCTGGTCATATTTATAAGTAGTGCGGAATTTCCACAGTCGGCTAGCGTACATTCAACTGCAAAATGGAAATTGCAAAGAGAAAAGTCCACAGTCAATGGAAAATGCGCAACAAGTTGCTCGCTTTGGTATGAAATTTCAGCTAATTAGCAACTTTGACTTTTTGTCTGTGTGTTGGCATTGCCTTTCTTCTAAAAATTCGTTGGAAAAATGTATAACAAGCAAATAAATAATAGTCGCCTTGTACTAAAGCACTGGCAACACACTCGCCGCTGCTTTAGATTATGGAAAAAAATATATAAATTTCTGCATCATTTGGGAGAAAGTAAAAGCCGAGAATTAAATGCCAGCCTAGCGGCGGTTGCTGCTCTTGCTGTTGTTGTTGTTGCTGTTGTTGTTGTTGTTGTTGTTGTTGTTGTTAGAGATTGCTGACTGGCTGACTGGCTAGCTGGTCGATGACTTACACGGAAAGCGCCGACGATGCCGGCGCACGGGGCGTATGCGCATTGTCAGAGCTGCGGAGAAAACTCTCAAGAAATGCAGCACAAGTAGAAACTGAATGCAACTGCAATAGCTGCAAGTCGTTGTCGTTGGAAAGCCGCATCAGCCGCGTCTCGTATTTCAGTGGAGTCTGGTTGCCTTGCATGCTGTTGCTGTTTATGTTGCTGTTGCTGTTGCTGTTGCTGTTGCTGTTGCTGTTGCTGTGGTTGCAGTCACTGCACAAAATGCAGCACCAACGCATTCGAATTCTTCCATTCGCCTTGGCATTGCAAGGCAATCGAACAAAAGTTTCACATTGTGTTCACGGGCAGCTTCATTTGAGTGGGATTCGTTCAGCTTTCGGCTTTGCTGGGCACACTGTTGAGCTGATAGTTA
This sequence comes from Hirtodrosophila confusa, assembly GCA_035043065.1. Taxonomy (NCBI): domain Eukaryota; kingdom Metazoa; phylum Arthropoda; class Insecta; order Diptera; family Drosophilidae; genus Hirtodrosophila; species Hirtodrosophila confusa. Next base: position 391,410 of record JAWNNI010000064.1, read on the forward strand.
ATCATTTAGAAAGAGGGCAAGGTTCAACTTTTAAGAATTTGGTCAAGATTTCTGTTTTGGCTTTTGTAAGAGTTACCAATATAGGTGCAGATACACTAAGTAATTAGGCAAGATCACAAATGTGAAATGAGTGGATAACATTTCACCAACATATTGTAGAAATACGAAGAGACTGGAGAGAATTGGAGACTGGAGAGAATTGGATCCAGTTCAATTCTGTCCAGGCACCTGAAAAATATAACATTAAGAAAATCCTAATTTTAAGTCAAATTTCATATTTCATTCATGAAACATACAAGATACTAAGTTCAATGCGATATTACGATAATAAATTGCGTTCGGTTTCTTATCTTCACGGAAACTAAATGTAAGCATTGTGTACAATTGTGGCAACCTCCCGTCAGAAGTTGACAGCACTTTATCGACGAGTTGGCAGGCCTGATCGAAGAGTAGACTGACTGTTTTGCATTGTCTATTATTTGTGTTAATAAAATAAATATTATTCACTTTTCTTGTCAAGCTGGAAATGCTTATGATGTTATTTGTTTCTAGGGTTAGGTTACCTTTCCCGACATTATACATATTATAGAGCTTACTATTCTTATTACAGCGCTCTTACTTTTCCTTGTATAAGAATCTTCCTTCGTTGTAAATCGTGAGAGCTCATCAATTTATATCCATTCCCTGTTACTTAAGCAGGTTATTACCGAGAGTAGGGCACCTCAAATGCTTTATTTGATTTAACTGACTTCATATGATATGCATTGGAGAAAACCAAGATACTGAAATCCTGACCCAGTTGGAAATTCTCACGCAAAGAACAGATGGGAAAAGAAAAAAACTGTGAAAAAGCGAAACGTCACGGTTAACAATTTCGCATTTCATCAAATAAACAAACAATCAAATAAGCAGTCAAACAAAGAATTAAGCAAGAAGAGAGACAGAAATAAATGTGGCTGAAAGAAAGGGGCCGTAACTAAAGGTAGTACAGCAAATTGCTAGACCATGATTCAAGCGATTTGCGTATAAAACAAACTTACACTACCAACAGAAAACAAATAAGAACTCCCGACTGTGATATACTGTGTTCCCAGTCTGTATCCTTTGTGGCATTAGCGGGATGGGGAAGGTATTGTTGGGGTGGTATTGTAGGTCAAATTAGGTGACCATCACCAGAACTTTTTGAAGAATTGCGGAGTTGCATTCGATGAAAACTTGACACTTTATAAAATGATATACCAGACGGACAGCCAGACATGCCCCAAAGGCTCGTTTTACCTTTGGCAACAGAGTATAAAAAGATCCGATTAAAAAATGTAAAGATTCTATCAAAGAAATGCAAATGCCGCTACATGGGTGATGAGTGTGCAGTTCCTAAGGCATAGAACCGGTTCTGTAGCTACGAAAGTGCCCCCCAAGCGGAAGTGAATTGTGGCACAAAGCAGAGAGTAGAGAGTAGAGAGCACACAGCACAGAGCTGAGAAGAAGAGAGCACACATACAGATAGCGTTGAAAATGAAGATGAAAGAGAGTGGCAGATAAAGAACCAATGGTGTGCAATGAGAAAACAACAACAACAGCGGCGCGTCTTTGGTCAAATATAGGTCAAAAGAGAAACTAACGGTAAACGGCACTACTGCTGCTGCTGCTGCTGCTGTTGTTGTTGTTATTGCTAAGACAAACGCTGCGGATTGTCTGCAGAGAAGTAGCAGCTGCAGAAGCAGGGGCAGGGGCAGAGGCAGAAACAGCGGCGAAGGCAGCATCACAAAAGCTGCTGATGATTTGGGTTACATAAAAGGGCGCGAACGGAAAGTAGAAACCAGAAGACGACTTTAGATACGCGTGTGTGTGTGTGTGTGTGTGTGTGTGTGTGTGTGTGTGAGTTGGCTTAAGACACACATGCACACAAGCACACACGCACAGTTGAACGGGCGCGCAGACGCACAAAACTTGTTGCAAAGAAAGTGAAACTTTTGTTATTTAGCTCTGACAAGCCGCTCCCCCGGGCAACAATTTGAGCCACTTCTGCCAACCTCCTCCCCTCCCACCATGCCCACCCGCCCCCACACTCATCTATACTGCTCTGTTGTCTGTGGATCTTCCTACGTCTTCATCTCGGTGAATGGGAAACGTGGAACCTCAACATGTCACGAACAGAAGGTTGAGGTTGGTTTACAAGCATTGGCCTGGCTCTTTCTCAGGCAAATCTTTAACAATCTTATAAGATATATACATATATATAAATTTGTGCAAATATTTTACGCTTAGTACATATTTTTTTGTTATTATTGAGTGCAATTTCGGGTTGGGCTAGGTTATAGGTTTGTGGTACACTATAAAATAAATAAAACAGAGGTTTGGGAATTGCAAAGCTGTTCAGATGCATATCGCACGGATGGCCTTGCCTTGACATGATGGACATCGTGGACTACAAATACATATATATTTATACGAGTATATATATACAAGTTTTTAGGTTACTTTGGGATGTAAACTATTACCTTATCTTAATACTGTATCAGACGAGGATGAAAATCAACATGTGTATCTAGTTTGATTGCTCTAGCTTGACAAAACGGAAACAGAGTATAAAATATGGGAAAATGTAATTAAAAATAAAAACAAACAAAAAAAAATTGAAAAATAAAAAATACTACAATTTAATCAAATTGTTAATGATAATTGTTAAAGCTTCGGGAGGAACTTGATAAATCTTGAGATGGGAATATTTTGGATTCAGGATTGGGATACAATTTAGTACGCACATTATAAATTGATAGATTGGCGATTTGAATTTTATTGTAATGAATATAAGAAAGTTTTCCAAATAGTTTTATTTAATATACACAAAAGTTCTTTTGAGTGTCCCAATTGTGAGGCATCCAAATGTCACCCAATTTAAACTTTGTATACCAAATAACCCAAATCAAGTTTAGAAAGTAAATGCGCCCAGCTAGAATGCAGGCCGCCCAGTCTGAGTCTGCAGAAGCCTTCACAGTCTCCTGCAGTGCATTGTGGTCCAAAGCATTCAGTGCTGGCTTTAGATCCGGCTTGGCCAACACCGAGTCATTTTCTCTTGAGTAAAAATAATCAAGCTAAAGCTGGGCAAGGTAGCAGGCGCACAGCTTGCGGCTGGCTTCTTGGCCTGGCTCAAACAAGAAATCAACCGCAGCCAAAGTCAAGAAACGGGAAAGAAAAAAGGGGGAGCAACAACAACAACAACAACAAGCAACACATATCCCACAGTTGGCGACGCGGCGAACAAAGAGCTGGAAATGAAAGAAAAAAGTGAACGAGTAGAAATTACGGTAAATAAATAAATAAAGAAAGACGCTAAAAGAAAAGAAATAAGCGAACGTCGCGTCGTCATGAGCGAAAGTGAAATCTGCTAATGAATTCTTCAACGTTGAATAGTTTTCAGTCATTATGAACGCCAGTCGAGTGTTGTACTCATGGCGTATACTTGATGATAGTTATGTACATACATACATACATACATACCATACCATACCATACCATACCATACTTAAGACTTAAGATGCGACTCAACTCGACTTTGGTTGGGCTGATCTTGCTTTTGGCTTCGGTTTCGATTTTGGTTTTGGTTTTGGCTTTGGTTTGGTCTCGCTTATGGACTTAACTGGTAAAAGTTGCTAGATTCGTTATAGCAATTAACCAGCAGTCAATGTGAATGCGAATAGGAATACGAATACGTATTCACCTGGCCGAGCAGGCATCGATTTTCTACCAATCCACCCGTTTATCCGAGATTGCAATATTTTAGTTGCGAATTGCTGTGACGGGTTCATTGAAACCTTGTGCAGTTTTCATTGATGTTGCTGATGTGCTGTTGCCATTGCTGGAGGTCTTTATCGGCAATGCGGCTTAAACTTGTATTGCAGTAGCAAGTGGAAAGTTGCAGACTGTTAGCCAGATCAATGCCCCGTGTAGATCACTTAAATCAAATGATTAACAATTTTATAGGAATTTGATTTGGCCAAGCTTTAGATGCAAGGAAATACACATTCAAAAACAAGCATATTCCGGTTTTCAAATACTTTTCAATAATAATTGTTCGATGATCAGAAAACAGGAAGATCAAAGACAATACTATTGGAGTTTTCAGAACTCGGAAAAGCCACACTTTCGAATCCAAATAATTTAGTCGTAAAAGGACAGCTTATTTACCATTTTGTATACGCCTTTCTCTAACATCTGGAAGATTTATTCCAAACCTTGAAGGTTTAACTGTCGTTTGGGAAAAGACTTTTAAAAATAGATGTTATATTATACTTTGTATTTAGTCAATCTCTATTTCTTTAAACTCAAATACATCTTATATACCATTTAAGATTTCATTGGAATCATAGTTTGCGAGTCATTTCATTTCTAAGTACCCACTTATACCAGACTCTCAACTTACATAACACAACTGATTGCATAATGTCAATTGTTTAATTTGAAACTCATTTATTATTGTTTATTTGCAGGGGAAGCTGAAAAAGTCAAATCATTGATCAGATTACGCGCTGAACTCTCACCACTCTTCACGGGCAAAAGAAACGCCTCGAAATATGCCTGGGCGTAAGTATTGTAGCAAATACTCGAAAGCAAATCTCAGTCGTAACACCGACGCCTAATCTATTGTGTATGCTCGTATATGTATGTTGTTTCCACTCCAAACTCTTTATTCCCTGTCTAACACAGTGTCGTGGAACGTGAGCTCAATGTGCCACTGCCGCTGTCGAAGATCATCAAGAAATGGAACAATCTGCTGCAGGAGTACAAGGCCATCAAAATGTCGGAGGAGCCAAAGAGGCGGGAGTGGCCTTTCTTTACACTGATGGATGTCTACTTCAGCGATCAGGTGAACGATCCCTCGTTGCGTCTGTTCTCGTCCACCAAGACGCTCAAGGAGACACTGGACGACAGCGTCTTCGAGGATGATCCAATCATTGCCTCGGCCATTGCGGCAGCTACCAGTGGCGCCTACATGGAAATCGATGAGCTGATCCGGCGGCAGAAGGAACGCGCCGCCCTGGCTGCGGAGCGTAAGCTGGCAGCGGCCGCAAGCGGCGCAGCTGGCGACTACAAGTACGATCTGAAGCCCATGCTGGCCAACAACAACAGTAGCAACAAGTTCAACAGCAACAGCGAAATGGTTAAGCTGTCCAAAAGCGTCGACGATTTGTCCATGCAACAATACAAGATTAAGCAGGAGCTGATGCGCCAGCGCGAGCAGGAGCAGCAGGAGAATATGGTCAAAATAAAGCAACATGCGCGTCAGCAACAGCAGCAGCAGCAACAACAGCAACAGCAGCATCATCAGGCCCAGCAGCAGCAGCAGCAGCGCTTCATGAACCACCAGGCGTCGCTGTCGCCGCATCCGCATCGAATGCAGTCGTCGTCGACACCGCCAGGATTGCAGCATGCGCTGCAGCAGCAGCAGCATCTGTTGCAACAGCAACAGCAGCATATACAGCAGCAGCTGCAGCAGCAACAGCAACAGGCACAGCAGCAGATGCAACAGCAACAGCAACAGCATCATCATCAGATCGCACACCCACATCAGCCGCCCACGCCTCGCCCTAGTTCGCCGCCTACAACCGCTCAGCAGATCCACATAACAGCTACACAGCACCAGGCAGCCCAACAGCAATTGCAGCAGCAACAGCAGCAACACAAGCAACAACAGCAGCAGCAGCAGCAACAGCCCTACACCGATCCCAATACCATCGATCAGTACCTGCTATCCTGGAACAATTTCCATGGCAACATGTGCCGCGGCTTCCATTCTCTGCAGAAGGACGAGAAGATGGTGGACGTGACCATTGCAGCTGGCGGCAAGATATTCAAGGCCCACAAACTGGTAAAAAGGCGGCCCACTTGATGGAACCCTATCTCTAACATTGGCCGTCTGTCGCTATTGCTCTTTCAATTACAGGTGCTGTCAGTTTGCAGTCCATATTTCCAGCAGATCTTCCTAGAGAATCCATCAAGTCATCCCATACTGCTGATGGCCGACGTGGAGGCCAGCCACATGGCCGGTCTGCTCGACTTTATGTACAGTGGCCAGGTGAATGTCAAGTATGAGGATCTACCCATATTTCTCAAGGTCGCAGAGGCCATGAAAATCAAGGGGCTACACACAGAGGTAAAAGGGAATCTAGAGTCCTTGCAACGAGTATTTCTTCTAAATCTTTTCATTTTGCTTATAGAAAAACATGGACAGTGATGCCAGCGACATAAGCTCGCCGCTGGAGAGCGACGGTACTGAGTGCCGTTACGAGCGTGGCACGCACAGCGTCAATATAACCAGTGGACATGCCGCTGGCTATGGGGCAGCAGCTCTGGAGCAGTCGCCGCCCAATGGACCTAATCGTTGCGCCACGCCTTTATCCCTGGCCAGCCCGGGCGGTGGGCAGGGCCAAGGCTATGCCGGCTTTCGCGAGCATATTAAATCCAAGGCCACGCTGGCCGAGAGCTTTATAAAGAATCTCAATCGCAATAATAATAATAACAACAACAGCACCAACAACAACAACAACAACAACTACAACACTAACAACAATGCAACAGAAGCCGATAGCAACTCCTACGCAATCCTGCAGGCGAACAGCAAGAAAATGCTGGACTCGGCCCGCAAACAGCACAAATATCTGGCCAAGCGCAAGATCCTGATGCACTACAACACAGAGCTGGGCGCTGAGAAGCGCTTGAAGGAGATGGAAAGGGAGCGCTATCCCAGCACCGAGCAGCATGATGATGCACTGAACAACAACCACAGCCATGCATATGGCCACAGCCAGGACATTATGGAACCGATTACAACGATTGTGCCGAGAACGCCGGAACCACAGCCACCGCCTTCGACGCATAACAATAATTTCAAGATACGGCTTGTTGAGAATCATCATCTGACCAATAACAATAACAACAACAACAACAACAGCAGCAACAACAACAACAGCAGCAGCAACAGCAACAAGAACCCTAGCAACAGCAATAACAGTCAGCATGATGATGAGGAAGCCTTGAATCTTGTACAAACGCCGAATGTCAATGGCAGCCGGGCACGCCCACAAACTCCAACGCCTCCGCCGGATATACAGCTGGTGAAGCGTGAGGTGGAGCATGAGCTGTTGCCGTCAGAGGCCACTAACAACAACAATAGCAACAACAACAATGGACACGATCAGGATCTCGCCGCCTATGAGCGCAAATATGATGACAACAACAACAATCGCGGCCTGGACATGGAAACCGACTCGAACAACAACAACAGCAGCAGCAACAAGAGCAACATTGAGACAAACAACAACAACAATGGAGTCGGAGTGGGAGTCGGAGTCGGAGCTGGACTGGCTCTGGCGCTTGGCAAGCACAAACTGTTAAATGCAATCAATCGGAATCTGGAAATGGAGCAGCAACATGTTGGCGAGCGGCCAGATGCAACAGAGCATGGCAGCAGCAACAACAACAGCAATGGAGAGCACGACAACGACGACAACAACAACAATCACAGCCAGCACTTGGATTTGAGCACCATCAAGAACATAGCCACGGCGGAAATTTTGTGTGGCCTCAAGAGCAAGGTGCTCAAGCTGGAGGAGGAGCAGCGTGAGCGTGAGCGCGAGCGGGAACGTGAGAGGGAAGCCTGTCGCAGCCTGAGCGAGATAAAAAATGCTGACTAATGCTGCAGGGTTGTTTTGGGGTGGGGCTTAAATATATAGCTGAAAATATGCATTTGATTAAATTAGAGAGTATACTTTTATAGTACATATAGCGAATCATCTATGTATGCTACTTATAGTTATTTATTATACCTTTTAATATCGTTAATGTAATTTTAATGATCGTATCCACATACATACATACATACATCCTCTCCATTTGGTTAGTAGGTAGGCCTAGCATTCCTCCAGTACTCAAGCGATTCATATTGATCAAGAAATCCCTAGTTCCTAAGACTTATATAACATTATCGTACGACTATCGTATGGTGAATACATGCTAACAATTATTCTTTAAATGAATGAATTTCATGTTTAATTTAGTAATTGGAAATTGGCCCTGTTGCAATACATTTTAAGCTCTTATACATATAAATATATGTATGTATATCATTTATATATTATATCATTTACAATGTTCGTGTTGTGGATCACCCTTTTATATACATAGATAAAAGCGAACACCTTTTGATTATTTGCCAAGAACTTTTGCATTATGTATTTTTATGATTATAAAATGTATCTCAACACCAATCACGCATACAAACTCACATACGCATTCACATACTATGAAATTACATACATACATACATATTATAATGATATACGGCATTGTTTGATCATGCCATGAACAAAAATTAGATATATGCATCTCGTTTTTAGTTTTAACTTGCCAGACCTTTCAATAAATACGCGTTGGCCTCAATATCCAGCTGCTTCGCCTCTTCTCGTAACCCTGGAATGGTTCCGGAATTTGTTAATTGTTTTCGATGCTGATGCGGCTGGAACCTAACCTCAAATACAGAAACCACCCAATTGATTACATTCTCAACAACAATTCGCACATTTGTTATTTAACAATAATCAAACACGCAAAGTGTAATTCGTACAATATTTATTAACATTGCTTACATTTACAACATTTGTGTAGTATTTCATGCTGTTGATCTTTTTTTTTGTGTAAAGTATGAATGAAATAAAGAAACTGACACATTCAAATTGCTTATCATTTTGTGCTCCAAATTGGACCGTTGAATTCTGAAAACAAAACTTCATTGGCCCCTTCACTTTGTGAGCAAACGTCGTACAAAAATCGGCCAGAAATACCAAGCAGAAGTCGTTAGGTCGAAATTTGAAATTACGAAAAAAAAACTGGCTCTTTTTGTAGTTAACAAGTGGCAACACTGCCAAAGTGGTTCACCTTGGTGGACACGCTTGTGGAAACTAAGATTTTGCCCGGACGCCAGTGTAAGCCAACTATGACGCACTTAAAAAACTTATATTTCTGGCGGCAGAGCGGCGACGCAGGATAACATTTCCCTAACATTTCGTTTGGGCTCTGGGGGCGGCAGCTAGCTCCAATCGCCAAAAACTTTTATTTTCTATACTAAATAAAATCCGGGTCAATTTCGAATTTTGTTAAATATTGGATTAAACGTGTTTTGGCCCTCAAAACGGCCAAAACAGCCGAAAAATTTGCGAAAAATTACGAAAATTTGAAGTTTTGCTAGTTTTGGGCTCAAAATGAAGACCCGGGAACGGTGAATTGAACCTGGTAACTGAAATTGCTTTTGGCCCGAAAACGGCGCTTGTACGGGCCAAAGAGCGAACACGGCCACACACGGTCCACAGGCGATAGTTGAGTTTCTGTTAAACAGGGTGTACCATGCGCAAACATGTTATTTAAAATTGAGGCTTAACAGCTGCAGGATATGAGAGAGCCCGCTCTCTTTCCAACTCTCTCTCTCTCTCACACCCTCCCTCATTTTATCTCTCGCTCTCTCTCTCTCTCTCTTCCTGTATCATGTAGTGCTGCGAGCGCCGTTCTCGCAAGTTTGAGCATTGGAAGAAACAAACACGGAATACATTTTGTGTATTTTTCGGTGGTTGACGGATGGGGGCGCGCCTTTTGTGCCCTTTTTTCCCGCGCGCATCCAACTGGCATGTAACTGAAAACTATACTAAAACACGAACGAGTCTCGAGCAGCCGAAGCAAGCACGAAGTCCTGCCCAACACTCACACACAAACGCACACAGGCACGCACGCAAGTACAGCGAAGAAAAGAAACGAAAGGCAGCCACCGACAAACGAGGCAACTAACGGACAGCAGTTGTTGGTCCGTTCTGTTCTCTGTGTGTGGTTGTAAAAAGGCGAAAACGTCACGAGAAAAACCGGTTAATAAGTTATTGCCAATTGAATGGGGAAATTGACAGTGAATAATTGTATAAATATATTTTAAAATCGTACGAAAATCTAACTATCAATATTGTGCATAAAAATTACATTTGAAATGGTTAATGAAGTGAAAAACCAAAAGTGAAAGCCATTGATGAAAATTTTTTGCAGAACGTTTGTTGCTTTTTTCATTTCCATTCTTCAGTGTTTGCGGCCATTTCGAAACTGCGCAAAAAAACCGTTTCATGGTATATGTATGTATATAAGTATGTAGTTTATGTATGCATATACACACTTAGGCTGCTTGGATCAGGAAAAAGCGGATGTGAAATGTTTGTACACCCATTAAATGGAAACAATATATAAAAGCCTACAGGATACAGAAGATACAGCGATAGGATACAGTTACGCTGTACAGCGGAGCACCCCGCAAGTGGTATTGGATATTCCATAGATAAAATCGGCTTAGTTACAGAAACTAGTATCCTGGATTTTCAAGGATTCACCCAAGTACGTATGTACTATGTGAAATGCGTAGCGGCATTGGGCGGAACACAGAAAGTGGGCAAAAGCAGAAGCTGAAGTAAAGACAACGACCAGGACGAGGACGTCGCGGCCGTCGCCCCGAAACAGGAACAAAGCAGCAGCAGCAGCAGCGACAACAAAAAGGATACGAGCCATAAGTGAATTTTACGTATTTCGGTATACACACGACAAACGCCGACCAAGAACACCGATGATGATGACGATGATCATAATGAGGTTGTTGTTGCTGCTGCTGCCGAAATAGGGTGGGTGGTAAGCCCGTCTGTGACAGTAGTAATACACACACATGCACAAATAGGTACAGAAAGAGTACAAGCACGGGAGTAAAAGTAGAGAGAGATGGCGCAAAAGAGCGAGAACCGAAAAGAAACAGCTAGAAAAGGCAGCGAGAGTGCCGCGCCGGGTATGTGCCAAATAAGGGATGGTACGTCAATTCGTCAGTTTTTCACTACCCATACATACATACATACATACATATTAATGTGTATTGTTCAATTCGGTTGCATGGACTGCAATAGCAGATACAGCAGCACCAGCAACAACAATTAACATACAGATCAATAAGCCGACTGGGCAACACCCTACAAAGGACATACTATGTATACATAAGCACATATACATATGTATATGTATGTATGTACATACACATATACATTATTGTACATACTCGTGTATGTTTGCAATGATCTAGGCTGCAGTAAATTGTGATTATCAAAAGATGCATACATAAACCATAAATAAAACCGAAGATGCCTACATTTTACCGCACAAATCGAATTTTGAAAATTTCAACATTATTCGTTAAGCAAGGAACCAAACGCGAATGGTGGTTGTTGTTGTTGCTAATATGAATACTAGAAAGGGCGCGTGTTAAGGGTGTATGAACACACACACACACTGGCTTACAGCACACACACGCATACATACACACATATACATACATACATATATGGCGTAGACAGCAGTTCACAGTTAGACTGACTGGCAGACATTTAAGCTGCGGCAGAGGGCGGTGGTCGCAGTCGTCGACGTTGCCGTTGCCGTTTTACTGCCAAGCAACACACACACACACATACACACATACACACACACACATACACACACACACATACACACACAAACGAGCGCGCACTCTGAACACGCATGCAACATGCAGCCGATTTCGGCTACTTAACCTACAGAACGTAAAGTAACGGCATAAAGGAGCAGAGCACGCATAAATTATTAGAATTAACATTTAACTACAGATGCTGAACAATTAAGCAAACATACATACACATGTACACACACACACACTCATAAACACAAGCATTAAATACGTTTATTTTTACGTTACGCCCCAAACGTTTACGTCGTGGTCGCTGCCGGTTTCCGTTTTGCTTACGTCAATTGTATTACAGTTCGTTTACACGAGTGTGTTACTATATACATATATATATATATATATATATGTGCGTGCGCGTGTGTGAGTGTGTGTACATGTCTTACTTTCAATGTCATCAAAAAGGGCTGAGAATGATAGATTTACATTGAAACGTATCACAGCCAGCTTTGATGGGCATTGCAAAGGGCAACGTAACAAAGAAAATGTACTTACGTGTATTGACACCATATAAACATGATTATAACAAACCCAACAAGTGTTTGTATCTCATTAAAGGAAATGCGACGGAGGAACCCCTCCACTCAATTCTTGCGTAACTCCTCAAGGGGTTGTGAAATGTTGCCATTATTTAATCATATCACAGCCATTTTGATGAGTTTTGTGCGAATTGTTAACTCCAAGGATTAATGCGGGATCTTTTTTTGTTGTTTTTTAACTTTCTTATACCATGTCGTTAAAATGCTTGTGACTTTATGTATTATATATCATATCACAGCCATTTTGACGAGTTTGGGTAAAGAAATCTCAACAGAACGCATTTAAGTAAGGCGTCTAATTTTTTATCTATTTTAGGATTTTTCGAAGTAGTCCCACTTTCCTGGATGCCATATATTGACACTGCGAGCGGTAATAAATACACATGCGTTTTAGATGTTTTGTTTTTTGTTGTTTTTTTTTGTAGTTTTTGTTTTATTTTTATTTTAATTAATAATTATTATTTTCTTTTTTCATTTAAGGAAACTTTACAAAACAAAACAGGACCACAACAGATGCATCTTGACCATACTGAATATAATCGAACTGATTAATGACTGGCAAAGGATTAGACGTTTTCTCTGATGGACAACGGAGGCACTAAAACCCAAAACCTGACTCAGACTCGCGCTCTTATAAATGTTGTTCGAAAATGCAAAAATATACAAAACTAAAAAAGAAACAATAAAATATCGATTTCAAATTAACTCTCGTTCAAATTTTTTTTGTTTTTGCGAACTTAAGTTTAGAATGTAGAAGTGAAAACAAAATTAAATTTCAAGAAAATCAATCAGTTTTTACAACAATTTTTGATATTATCTACCGATCGACTCTTCAATTCACATTCGTCGCTATTTTCACCCGCAAGGCAAGCAAAGTTTAAATAATATGGGAAGTATTCACAGCATGGGGATAATTTAGCATGTCGCATTTAAACAAAGTGAGAAAGTTGTTAAACAATTTGCGTATCAATAATAATCAAGGTCCACTGTGAATTCAATTATTATGTATTAAAAGAAACAAATTTCAAGTGAATATGAATACGAAACCAATTATTTTGGGTTTTCAACTTTGCTTGGATTGTTGAAAATTTTTGAATTCAATTTTTGGATATTATTGGGTGTGAGAGCTATTAATTGGGTGTGTGTGTGAATTTGATGTATAACACGCCAAAGCTCATGAAATATATTATTTATATATATATATATACCTATATATATGAATAGATATATATATATTTATGTATAGCAATAGTACCGAAGTGAATTCAAGAGTTACGCTTTAAGCAATTTTACAAAAATTCATTTTAAATTTGGTTTTCTCTTTTTCCTTCATATTTTATAATTGGGCTTTACGTGTTTGCCTTCAGTTCAATTTTTGATTTGATTTTGTTTTTTTTCTTATTTTTTACAGCGCAATTTCAATCAATTGGATTTGTTTGATTTCGGTGCACTGGACTCGTGCGGTGCAGGGATCTCGATTCACAAACTTTCATAG